>CM038793.1:38198536-38798536 GCA_021764765.1 Vicia sativa | reverse complement strand
ACTTGATACGAGCATTCTACTCTCAAAGGAGTATGGTATGGATGCTTCTGCTGAGAATTTCTTGGACATGCTCGAGGAACCCACAAGCTTTACGGACATGACAGCCACGCACCTTTAATTTTGGTGTCAGATCACACGACTTTGCTCTCTTACTGAGAACCTTTCTTTAACTTTTCTCCAAAGCTTTGCCCTCCTTTTTGCCTAAGCGACTTAGTACCAAGTTCGACTTAGCGGGCTTTTTTTTATTCATCATTTTTTCATTTCTTTTTTTTTAAAGAATAAATCGTGTGATCCCTACACCATCTTCAATTTGTTGGAAGTAACTGTGACTGTCTGAGTCTTTGAGGGATTCCACGTTGACAGAAGAAGGTTGACCGTTGCAGTTTGGACTTTCCTCAACCTTTTGGAGGATAACCATTGTTATATCCTTTGATTGCGCTCTTCTGAATGCTCGATCAGATTAACTGAACTCTACCCTTCCCCAGGTTAGAAAAATGAGGGTTTTTTCTGAATAGAAAAGAAACTCACACTTCAAGGCTCAAAGGGGTTAACGAGGGTCTATCTCCCTTATATCTCCGGTGTTTGGGAATTGAAACAAGGCCTGTGCATCATCAACAGGGTTCTACTCAAAAGCATACAGACGAAAGACTAACATTTTAGTATCGTATCCTCCCCCCAATCTTTGCCTGAGCGAAAGACTTGGTGAAGTTGGCATCAATATGCAAGCAAGTCATTTTATGAGCAATAGCACATGGATGAGTGATAACAAAGATTTCTTCAAGACAGACATACTTAATGCATTAAGATTTTCATTCAAAAATAAACAAATTTTTACATGATAACAATGTTTAGTCAAACAAACAAGGGTGCAAATGAAAATGCAATAAAGAAACTCAAGGTTGCCATCGTTGAGGAGACTCGACTCCGTCCAGACTTCTTGATTCTGACGACTTTCTATAGTCTTGATGCTCTCGGACAAGAGATTCCCCTTCTGATCCATCATTGACACAACAGTCTTCGGATTAATCCAAAATCGAACCTTATCTCCGGATGACAAACGTTCTTCAGTCAAGCGGTCGAGTGCCCCAGGGAAGCATTCATGGGGGATTTCCTTCAAAAGAAACTTTGCAGAGCGATATTGCAAACAGACATCCAAAGCCTGCAAATGCAAGCATCTTCTACGAACAGGAGAAATAACCAGGCACTGTGGCGAGCCTTCAATCTCCTCTCTCTGCCACACAAGAGCGAAGCTTCACGAGATAAAGATCATGCAATGGCTTGCCAAACAGAATCGGCTCTTGAAATACACCGCTTATGAAGGATCTCTAGGAGGTGGTACAAATATCCCAACAAACGGGCACCATCAGATCTAACAGTATTATCCACTTTTCAATTATCATTATTGTACAGGAACCATCAAAGTTTTTTTTTCAAATGCAAGTAATTATCACAAAAATATTGGACATTTTATTAAACAATTAAAAAACTGCAAGAAATGCAAAACAAGGAAAGTTTCCTTTTCATTAATTGAAGACTGGCCATTAAAGGCCCTTTACAATAAAACACAACCCCTACAAAGGTAGTCGACCTAAAACATAAAAATGAAAGAACGTTACAAAAGTGGCAATGCAGTAACAGATGACCAACGATCTATGATTCTGCTACTACTCATACAACTAACAAGCTCTGTTATGCAAAGAACTTCTTCAACACATCAGCATTCACCGGGAGCGGGAAATCTTCATCGTCCCTAGTTGTGAGCATCATTGCCCCACCAGAGAAAACCTTCTTGACCACAAAAGGTCCTTCATAAGTCGGAGTCCACTTGCCCCTGGGATCACCTTGAGGAAGAATTATCCTTTTAAGGACCAGATCACCTGCCTGATAAAACTGAGGAGGCACCCTTTTAAGGACTAGATCACCTGCCTGATAAAACTGAGGAGGCACCCTCTTACCCCGATCGATGTGCGCGCTGAGGTGCGATATCCATGCAAAGTGAAAGGCAACATCTCATGCCAATCCTTGTAAGTTACCACCATCTTCTGCACAATCTTCTTAATGTTCTTATTTGCAGCCTCGACGGCACCGTTCATCTTTGGGCGATACGGGGATGAGTTATGGTGTTTGATCTTGAAAGCCTCAAAAAGCTCCTTCATCGTCTTTTTGTTGAGATTAGACCCATTATCAGTGATGATTTTCTCAGGGACCCCATAGTGGCAAATGATATTGTGCTTGGTGAAATGAGCCACAACCTACTTGGTGACATTAGCAAAAGAAGCAGCTTCAACCCATTTGGTGAAATAATCTATAGCAACCAAGATGAAACGATGGCCATTAGAAGTGGTCGGCTCAATCTTTCCAATCATATCAATGCCCCACATTGCGAAGGGCCATGGATATGTCAACACATTTAGGGGAATAGGAGGAACATGCACTTTATAAGCATACACTTGACACTTGTAACAAACCCTGTCATGATTATAATAGTCTGTTTCCATAGTGGACCAATAATAGCCAGCCCTCAATATCTTCTTGGCCATGGTGTGACCACTGGAATGGGTTCCAAAAGCACCTTCATGCATCTCTTCGATGATCTTCGACGCTTCATTCTTATCCACACATCTGAGCAACATGCCATCATGATTTCTCTTGTATAAAATACCATTGCTGAGGAAGAACTTTACAGCGAACCTCCTTAAGAACTTCTTATCTGTGATAGACGCTTCTTCTGGGTACTCTTGGGTTTCTAAGTACCTTAACATCATAAAACCAAGGATTACCATCCAATTCCACTTCTGCTTCAAAATAAAAAGCTGGCTCATCTAACCTTCTAACGGTGATCGAAGGCGCCTCATTAGCCCACTTCACCTTGAACATGGATGATAAAGTGGCCAATGCATCTGCAAGATGATTCTCCTCTCTGGAGATATGCTCGAACGCGATCTCTTCAAAATAAGGAATCAACTTCATCACATGCTCGCGATACAGAATCAAGTTTTGATGACGAGTTTCCCAATCACCGTTAATTTGACTGATAACGAGATTAGAATCCCCGAAGACCTTCAAGAACTTGATACACAAGTCATTTGCCGCTTCAATCCCGTAAATACAGGCTTCATACTCTGCCATATTGTTGGTGCAGTAAAAAAAAATTCGGGTTGTCAAAGGAATATGGAAACCCTCGGGGGAAGTGATAACAGCTCCTACACCATTATCCATTGCATTCAATGCCCTATCAAACACCATTGTCCACTGTGACCCTGGCTCAGGCCCTTCCTCTGGACCGGGAATGTTGCAGTCTCTAATGTACAAGATGTCTTCGTCCGGGAATTCAAACTTCATCGGCTGATAGTCATCCACAGATTGGTGAGCAAGATAATCTGCCAGGACGCTGCCCTTGATTGCTTTTTGGGTAGTATACTGGATATCATATTCTATCAAAATCATCTGCCAACGGGAAACTCGGCCGGTAAGAGCTGGCTTCTCAAATATGAACTTAATGAGATCCATCTTAGAAATCAGATAAGTGGTATGCGTCAACATGTACTGCCTCAAGAGTTTAGCAGCCCATGCTAGTGCACAGCACGTCTTCTCAAGAAAAGAATACCTTGACTCACAGTCAGTGAACTTCTTACTCAAATAATAGATGGCTTGTTCTTTCTTTCCGGTCTCATCATGCTGGCCGAGCACACACCCCATGGAATTTTCCAGAACTGTCAGGTACATGATCAATGGCTTTCGCTCAACCAGCGGCACAAGTATCAGAGGCTTTTGCAAATACCCCTTGATTCTATCAAATGCCATCTAACAATCATTATTCAAAACAACTGCTTGATTCTTCTTCAACAACTTGAATACGGTCTCACAAGTGGCAGTAAGATGAGATATGAACCTGGAGATATAATTCAATCTCCCCAAGAAACCACGAACTTCCTTCTCTGTCCTCGGCTCAGGAATCTCTTGTATCGCCTTCACTTTGGCAGGATCAACTTCAATACCTTTCTCACTCACAATGAAGCCCAACAACTTCCCTGACCTCACTCCAAAGGTGCACTTGTTCAGATTCAACCTTAGCCCGAACTTCCTCAATATTTTAAACAACTTCCGCAAATCAACTAGATGCTCTTCCTCTACTTGAGACTTAGCAATCATATCATCAACATAAACTTCAACCTCTCTATGCATCATGTCATGAAAGAGAGTGACCATTGCACGCTGATACGTTTCCTCTGCATTCTTCAGACCGAAGGGCATAACCTCGTAACGAAAAGTTCCCTAAGGCGTGATGAAAGTAGTCTTTTCCATGTCATCAGGTGCCATCTTAATTTGATTATAGCCAGAAAAATCGTCCATGAAGGAGAAAAACTTGGCTTGAGCAGTATTATCAACCAGAATATCAATGTGGGGAAGCGGAAAATCATCTTTAGGGCTTGCTTTGTTCAGATCCCTATAGTCGACACACATCCGGACCTTACCATCTTTCTTAGGCACCGACACAATATTTGCAACCCACGACGGATACGAGACAACCTTCAGAAAACTGGCATCTAACTGTTTCTGTACCTCCTCTTTGATCTTCTTAGACACCTCTGGATGAGTTCTTCGAAGCTTCTGCTTAACTGGAGGACAATCTTCCCAGAGGCAACAGGTACCACAATATCTCGTCCAAACCGCATATCCTCATAAGACCATGCGAACACATCAACATACCACGGAGCATATCTATCGGCCTTGCCTTCACACTCTTCCAAGTCGCCCCTATTCGATCTCTTTCTTCGCTTCATCCGCACTCCAAATTAACCAACCCGCAGGCTCTTCATGCGGTGAATAACCTTCTTCTTCTCGCTCTAGCAACCGCTAACTCGGCAGGAGTTCACAATCTTCATCACTTCCTCCGCTTGGTGAATTGGATTGTCAAGTCATAATGAGAAATAGCAGAATTGTGATCATTGGTATCTGGCGTGGACATGTATCTGCATGATTAATTTTTGGTTTTAATGACAGTGTGTGAAGAATAAAAAACATTGCATATTTTCTTTTAGAAAAAACAAATAAATGGTAAAAGTGAAAGTGAAAATAACACAAGAGTTTGAATAAAAACGTCCTTTATTTCATGATAAAAACTGCAATATGAAACATGGTGGCCCTACACAATGATTCACTATGCCTTGGGCAGAGCGTAGGAATTATGGAATGATAAAGAAAAAACAAGAAAATTACTCCTCAGCGGTTGTAACTTGAATGGTGTCCACAGATGTCCAATTCTTCAACTTGCTGCCCGGGATGCATGGGCGAATCCAATCCTCTATGTTAAACACATCGTCTTCATCATCAACAGCATTGACTTGATCTTCCTTAATGCCGACACTTGCAAACTTGACAGGGGTAGACGAATCAGGAGCTTTGAGAATTTGTCTGCGTAAAATGGGATCAAATCCCAAGCCAAACCGATTAAACTTCGGGGTAACTTCCGCAACGCTGCCCCAACCTTTAGGGCGACCAACTTCAAGCAGGGCTCGAGCATCTTTCAATGAAGTCAGAGGGGTCTCAACTTTCTTCTTAACCTCAACATCCGGAGTCTTGATCATCTGAACAGCCTCAAAAGCTTGGAACGGAGTCTCGTGTATTTCACCCTTAATTTCCACGTATTGGAAAGAAGCCAAATGGCTTACAATGTACTCCTCCTCGCCACAAACAGTAATTATCTTTCCATCAAGAGGATACTTGAGTTTCTGATGAAGGGTGGAGGTGACCGTACCAACCTTGTGGATCCAAGGACGTCCCAAAAGACAATAATAAGCCGGATTAATGTCCATCACATAGAAAGTAGAAGTAAAGATCTTTGGGCCCACCTTGATCGGTAAATCAATCTCTCCAAACACAGACCTCTTCGAACCATCGAACTCCTTCACAACAAGGTCACTGGGACGCAACTCCAAACCAGCATAATCAATCTTCATGAGTGCCTTCTTGGGTAATACATTCAGCGACGACCCGGTATCCACCAAAACCCTTGACAAGGTTGTGGCCTTGCACTTCATAGAGATGTGCAGAGCTTTGTTATGATTACGGCCCTCGGGTGGAAGATCAAAATCTGTGAAACCTATCCCATTTCCGGCTGATATACTAGCACATACTGTTTCAAACTGACCCACTATAATCTCTTGGGGAACAAAAGCATTCTTCAACAGTTTCATCAGAGCATTCCTATGAGCCTCAGAATAGATCATCAAAGACAGCATAAACATCTTAGATGGGGTGTGATGTAACTGCTCAACAATATTATAGTCACTCCTTCTTATCAATCTCATCAACTCTTCAACCTCAGCTTCTGGGGTCGAAGACACATCAGGTACAACGAGAGGCTTAGGTGCCTTAGTCTGCTCAGACCCTTGACCATCAACCATCGCTTGTTTGCCTTTCACCTTAGCTAAAGCATCTGCCTTACTCTGAAGATTTGGGGGACTTAACACCCTTCCACTTCTCATCAAACGACCTTCACCAGAAAAGTTGTTGACATCCACATCATTATCTTTCACGAAGCTATTCTCAGACGGACCAGGGTCTTGTTTAACCCCATGATAATACACATCAGCGCCATAATGCCAAGGAATCGCCTTCTCACTATCATACGACATAGGACCAGACAAAGTAGTCATCAATGGTATTGGCTTGACAGCCACAGGAATTCTCCTTGGAGTAAACGGAATAGAAACCACCGGAACATCTGCTGGAGTCACCTTTCGCTTCTGCTACCAAATCAAGAGAATCATCATTTATCAATTCCTGAATACGCGCCTTTAGGTCATCACAACCTTTTGGCCGTTCCACACACTTGCAACAAACTGGATCACAACCCTGGAAAATACGATTGTCACTCAAATACCTCTTGACATAAGGAAGAGAAGTAGTCACATGATTAACATCCATAACCAAATCCAACCATTCGCCATCCCCAATAATGGCATTAACAGCCGCGTCGTCATGTGATGGCATATGATGCTGAATAACGTTGGGTCCTGCTGCAGCTTCAAACTGAATAGCCTTGGAATCAAGCAAATCCCAAATCTTGCACTTCAGAGCATAAGAATTCTCAATTGAATGACCCACACCACCAGAATGGAATTCACATCTTGCATTGGCATCATAATTAGCTGAACGATGATCAAGAAGATGTTGTAGGGCTTGGGCATAGCTCATGGGCAACGGATCAAACTTTCTTGGTTGCCTTTGCTGATAGTTGTTGTTTTTTCTCGGAATATTCTGTTGTCTAGCTTGTCGTGGTTGCTGTTGTTGAGGAGAAACTGCGGGAATAGACACAACATTGATCTGTTGTGGATATTGTCTTCTGTTTCTTCCCTCATAGGCATGAGCATAGCTAGTTTCCCCCTCTCTCTTCTTGGGTTGAGCAACAAACGGCTTCTTACTTCCACTCGAACAAGATCCTGAACCACTACCTTGAATTCTTCTGACTTTCATTCCAGCCTCTATTCTTTCTCCTGCCATTACCAATTCAGCAAAACTTGCAGATGTAGCCCCGATCATACGATCGTCGAAAGGCCCTTGTAGAGTATTCATGAACAATTCAATTAGTTCCCTCTCCAACAGAGGAGGTTGAAAACTTGCAGCTAACTCGCGCCATTTCTGCGCATATTCCTTAAAAGATTCATTCGGACCCTGTGCCAAACATTGCAACTGAGTACGATTAGGCGCTAGATCCCTGTTGTAATTATAATGCCTAACAAAATCACGAACCAAGTCATTCCAACAGCGAATGTGGGCCTTTTCTAGCTTCATATACCATTCCAAGGACGCACCGGTCAAGCTATCCTGGAAATAGTGAATCAACAACCCCTGATCACGAGTATGAACTGACATCTTCCTGAAGTAAGCGATGGCATGGGTCACTGGACAAGATGAACCATTGTATTTCTCAAACACCGGAGGCTTCAACTTTGGGGGAACCCTCACCCCTGATACCAGACCAAGAACTTTGGGGGAACCATTGTAATTTTAATCTAATTTTAATCTAATTTTAATCTATAAAAATCAAAAATAATATGTACATAATTATATTTACAATACTAAATATAATAATAAAAGTATTATGTATAATTAAATTTACAGTATTAAATATATATAAAAAATAAAAATACTAAGTATATGGTATGTACATTACTAAATATTAAATATAAATAGTAATATGAATATTCTAATGAACAAGAGTAAATGCTAATTGAAAGTGATTGTTTTGAATAATCCACGAATGTCTACACAAGTAATAAACCCGTTAGTAGCATAAGTGATATAAGGATTGAAATGAAAGGCAATCGCAATATATCGGAAGATGGTTAGTAAGCAAGTTATAAGAATCGAAACGAAATTAGTGTGATACATGCATGATGTACATGAGCAATTTAACAATCAAACAAATGTTTATTCAAAGCTTTCAATTCATAAATGAAACTAAAACTCAAGAACTCAAGCTATAACTCAATCGAAAAAATGGAAAATCGAGTTCTAAACCATTTAAACCACATGAATCAAAATCGGGCAGCCACTATTCTCTTAACTATAAAATGAATTTCTTATTCGAATTTGCTCAAAATAAACCATACGTTGCACTCAAAGTTCCTCGGTTAGATATGCACATGAATAGACTCGTCGTTATCATCATCTTCATCGAAACAAAAGTTGAACCCCTATCACAAAATTCAGTAAAAAAACAAAATAAAATAGCTGTCTGCGACAGTTTCTTGGCCAATTTCTACGCATACAAAAATGCGGAAACATAATTGCCTTCATCGAAACTATACAACTTCCATAAACTTCAATTAAAATGAGAATAACGCAATAACACGGTGCTGGCCCCAATAATTTCTCGTTCACATCACCCACGAATAAATGTGTCAATGTTGAACCCTCATCGAAACTAATCATGGAAACCTTGTTGTTGTGTTGAAGGTAGCGTGAGTGGCTACAGATGTTGCAGCGGTAGATTGAAGGAAATGATGGAAGATTGAACAACGACGATGAGAGGAATTAAAGGCAATTCAGAACAACAGCGAGCTGGAGAGGTGATGTGAGATAGAAGGGAGTGAGTGTGGGGTTATTGGAGAAACGACAAAGAGTTTGAAGGTTGTATGGAAGGTGAGATGGCAGGGAGGATACCGCAGGGAGGCGGATGAGGGACGACGAGGAGGAAAGTGGATGGATGAATGGATGTACGGTGGTGAAGAAGAAACAGAGAAGTTTTGAAGGAATGGAGGCGGAAAACAAAACAGAGGAGTATGAGGAGGTTGACATAGAGAGGTTGAGGGTGAACAGAGGTTTGACAGAGGGAAGGCGCGGCGGCGTGGCGGAGGAGGTGAGTTGAAGGTGGTTAGAAGGAAAAGGCGAAGAAATAGAGGAGCAACTTTTGTTTCTGATTGTTCTCCTTTGTGTTTTTTTCATTCGCTACTAACAGTAATCATAGATATATATATATATATATATATATATATATATATATATATATATATATATATACACAAAAATAATTAGGGTTAGGTTATTTATTTGTTTAAAATGCCAAAAATACCCTTCAGGATTAAATGGGCCACAAAAATGGGTCATTTAAAAAATAATAAGCCCAAAAGTAATTTTGTTTGATTTTTTTGAGATAAAAATTAGGCACCTAAAATTGTCAAAAACGGTAAAAGTTCGAACGATAAATTATCCAAAAAAATAAAATGAGTACATTAAAATAAACTACGAATCTCGAAGATTAAAGAAAAATTATCAAAATGTTTAAAAATCAAAAATAAAATGATAACAAAGAATACTTGGTTTTCTAACACTTACGGTTAAAAATGAGACTAAAAAATGTATCGGAAAATTAGAGAGGACACATTTTTATGATCTACCCGACACTTAGATTCATAAAGCAGTGAGTAAAAAGTGAAAACTTGAAATATCTTTCCACTAATTTTCCGCATAGTGTCGAATCGCCTTTAACCGTCTGTTTATAAAACCGAAATATCGATATCATCGACATATAAATTGTTTAAACCGATTCAATAAATAAGCCGAGAGATAAAAATTAATGAAGTAAAATAACGGGTATTTTACAACTAGAAAACTATGCAAATGTCGATTTAAATTGACTTTTGGTCAACTTAAATACGACTAAATGATGCAGATGAGATGAATGAGTGATTGTTTAATGACAATGGTCTAATGGAATCGTATGTAGATGAAAAAGTATAATGTGCTAATGGAGCTAAAAACTCAGGGTTAAATTTAGGATGTGACAGCTGCCCCTATTTAATTATCTTTTAGCTTGATAACGTGGATCAATGCCTGAAAGTAATTAAATACAAACAAAACCTGAATTTTGTCCCCGATGCAATGCGATGAAATGATGTGCCATGAATGTATGGATTTTATTGGGAAAATGAAAACTGAAAATAAACTCTGTGAGGACTAAATAAGATAAATTGGTAAAGAACTATCATTAACACGTGGGTTAATGAAAAACAACAATGACGTCCTTGATCAATCGATCAATTCGAATAGAACAAGAAATAAAACTGACATTAACCAGTAGATCAATGAAGGTAAACAATAGAGAACTGATATCAACGCGTGGGTACAAAAACTTTCAATCAATGGATTGACAAAAATAATGACTGACACTAATGCGTGGATTAGTGAAAGTTGAAACAAAAAGAACTATCATCAACACGTGGGCTAATGAAAGTAGACAACACGAAAAATCATAAACACGTGGGTTAATGGAAGTATACAAAGACTTCCAATCAGTGGATTGACAAAAATAAAGACTGATACCAATGCGTGAATCAATGAAAGTCAACTAACAGGTGCTAACATTAACACGTGGGCTAATGAAAACAAAACAACAAGAACTAACATCAACACGTGGGTCAATGAAAGTCGACACAAAAAACTTTCAATCAGTGGGTTAACAAAAATAAAGGCTGACATCAATACGTGGGTTGACGAAAGTCGAAACAAAAACTTTCAATAAGTGGATTTACAAAATAAAGACTGACACCAATACGTGGATTAATGAAAGTCAACCAACAAGTACAAACATTAACACGTGGGTTAATGAAAACACAACAACAAGAACTAACATCAACACGTGGGTTAATGAAAAACAAAACAACAAGAACTAACATCAACACGTGGGTCAATGAAAGTTAACGCGATATCTCAACCAGTGGGTTAAGTAAGAAAGAAAGTCACCATCAACCAACGAATCGATGAAGGTGAACTAGAAAACTATTCTCAACCAGTGGGTTGCTCTGAATTAACTGGAAAATAAATGATTAACTTTAACTAGTGGGTCGACAAGAAATGAAAGGTTATCCTCAACCAGTGGGTTGATTTAAATTGACGAGGAAATAATGATAAAATGTAACCAGTGGGTTGACAAAGGGGTGACATGATGATGACTTCAATCAATGGATTGACGCACATGAAATGATGCATATGATAAGTGATCAATGCGGAAAATGGTTTTTTGGACGTGGCCAAAGGGAATTGGATTTTTTTATGATAGAGCTTGGTTTTCAGTGGAAAATGCCGAGCAAAGTTTTGAGATTTTTGATGCAATGGGTGGGTGCCCCATGGATGATATGTGCGTTTTAATGCATGATTAATGAATGCATGCATACATGTATGATTGAGGAAAATGATTTGAATGTTTGGGCAAGTTCTCCAGGTTGAGAGTCACAAGCAAGATGAAATAAGAAAGAATTCTGAAGGTGGTCCTTTGGCAGGATATTGCAAGCATGACTTCCCGACACTTCTTGTGAGATCATAAATTGCTGATGATTGTGAATTGATATGAGCAACTTTGAAGATGGATAGGTCTTGGCCTTGAGTGCCCCAAAATGCTGAGTTCTCGAAGATGTTTGGGTCAACAGGGTGTTTGGCATTAACTGTTGATCTTGAAGATGACATGCCCCAATATTTGGAACTCTAAAAATAAAATACCCTGATTGTGATCAGCTCTTGAAGATATGGCTTGCCCCTGGTGGGATAACTTCGCAACTGATGATGAAATTCTTCAACTGCTGAAATTCTCTTGATGTGAAGTGCTAAACTTACAGATGAAATTGTCTTCTTACAATGGTAATTTTAATGCAATGATTATGCAAATTTTGAAAGTAAATCATTTTTGAAATGAAACTGCGGTAAAGAAATGGATAAATCCCTATGAGGATGCAATAGAAATTTAAAAATTCAAGATGTGAAAAAGCAATGTGATAACGCGGTATCAACACTAATGAATTTAACAAACACTGAGGAGTCAGGTTAGCGCAACTTTGCTGTAGTATACTTTCAAAAGAAACCTTGCTTCAATTAGGTCTTTTGAAGGTTGTAACGTGGTCCGGTTCACGGTTTAAGAAACAAAGGATATAAGGCTCAAACTTTGATTTGTACCCAACCCAATATTCGTGATGTTCTCCATTCCTACGTTCAGTTAATTGGTTGATTGAAAATCCAAGAGGAATTGCAAATGACGACATGATGGTTTGATAACCAATGCTCTTTGAGGTGGCAGTCACCTATTCTTCTTTGGAAAGTCACACAAGTTTGTTCTTGCTTTTCATTTGTTGAGATCTTTGGTGATTTTTTTTTTGTATCTTTTTTTCTTTTTTTTTATTCGTCACTTTTGTGTTTGAACAACTTGTGCGACAATTGTTTGATTGATGTGAGAATTTGATGATTGTGACTTCCATAATGATGGTTCTTTGAGGAACATCCGTTGTAAGTTTTGAACTCCGCACTTCCTCGACATTGTGTACGATAAGTGGATGTGGTTGAACCTTTGTGAAGGTATTTGGAATGATTCCCTTGGAGATGAAATGGTTCTCTTGGAAATCAAATGTATCAATTGTTTTAACTGAACTTCTACCCTGCCCCAAGTTAAGATTGAGGGTTTTAACTGTTTGCAGAAAGAAACTCCTACTTCTAGGCTCGAAGGGGTTAATGAGGGATTATCTTCCTTATATCTTCATTGTTTGGGGATTTGAAGCAACTCCTATACATCATCAACAAAGTCTTATTTGAAAGCATACTGTTGCAAATTGGGTATTTGTTTATCATCATCCTCTCTCCAATGTTTTCTTAAACAGAAAGAAAGTGAGGTGGAAGGCAATATTGTTTTTGTGATTTTAAGTGATAGCAAAAAAATAAAATCGAGAGAACATGATATGATTAATTCAAAAGATGCAATGCTCATTTCATTAAAATTATGATTAAATATAACAAAGTTTAAATGTAAACTATCAGTAGCAAGGATGAGCTTTACCGTCTTACAACTGGCTTTAGGAGAGTCCCCTGTGTCTTGGCGCTGCTCATGGCAAGGGATTGGCGATCACTTGAGGGGCTTCCGCAAAAGTGAGGACTTTATTATAAATCAGATCTTGATCTTTTTCCTTCAAAACCTTGCAGTCTTCAATTGAATGACCTCCTACTCCACTGTGAAAATCACACTTGACATTTGGGTTGTACCCCGCAGGAAAATTTGATGTCTTAGGTTGAGTAGGTCTGGGATCTATTACCTTTGAATTGACCAAGTATGGCCACAATTGGGAGTATGTTATTGGAATTAGATCAATGCGGCGAGCCTCATTTTGCTGGTAGCAGGGGGCTCTATTCTGATTCAACTATTGATTCTGATTATGAGGAGAATTTTGCTGAGCATTTTGCGGATAATTTGTTCTAGCATTCGGTTGAGCAATCCGAAGAGCATTCTGAGGAGGAGCCATCCATGGTTGTTGGTATAGAGGCATAGCAAAGTTGGGTTACTGGTATTGAGCAGCTACAACATACGGGTATGGATAATATGGCATGAATGGTGGTTGTTGAGCAACTGCAGGTTGGTAAGGTTGTGGTGTCTGAGATCCACTGACTGCATTAGTTTCACCTTCTTTTTTCTTCTGGAAGATTCCAGGGAATTTATTAGCATTGTTGTTGTTGGACGATCCACCAGTATTGACTATTTTTCCATTCTTCAAACCTTGTTCAATTCCCTCACCAATGGTAACCAAATCAACAAAACTAGAAGATATGCTTCCAACCATTTTCTCATAAAAGACTGGTTGTAAAGTGTCCATGAACATGCTCGTGAGTTCCTTTCTGCCTAAAGGAGGGTTGACTTGAGATGCTAGCTCTCTCCAACATTGAGCATACTCCCTAAATGTTTCCTGGTCTTTCATATTCATAGTTTGCAACTATCTACGATGAGGTGCCATATCCAAGTTGAACTTGCATTGTTTCAAGAAAGCTTCGACCAAGTCCCTTGTAGAGTTGATGTCTTCCCTCTTTAGGCTCATATACCACTTTAGAGAAGCTCCGGTAAAACTATCCTGTAAGTAATGAATAAGCATCGTTTCATTCTTTTCATAAGCCGCCATTTTGCGGAAGTACATGGTCAGATGATCTTTTGGACAAGTAAGTCCCTTGTACTTCTCGAATTCAGGGACTTAGAATTTTGCAGGCATAACCAAATCACAAACCAAGAAAAGGTTAGAGGTATCGAAGCCAAAAGTGTCATTTCCTTCCATAGCCTTCAATGTCTTCTCAATAACATTGTACTTCTCTTTCACTTCTTCAACTTCATCATTCTGCACTTGATCGCCATTCTGGGAGCCATCATCCTGATATGTGAAGTGATTTCCAAAGGGAACTTGAGGTATGGTGTGGGTGATTGGTCGTTGTTAGGTGACCACAGGCATATGAATAGTCTATTGAGCGGATTGACCCACTCCATGATTAATTTCATATTGTGGAGAATAATTGCGTGGTAGACCAAATTCTGGCCAGGTGGTAGCAACATTCTGAATTTGTGGTGGCTCCACAATAGCAGTATCGACTTCAGAGACGACAGTCCTTTGAGGTGGATCAATTCTAGCCATAATCACCTGTATTATTTCTGTGAGCTTAGTCATTCCAGACTTTAAATCATCAATCTCCATCCTGAATTCGGCATTGTGTTGTTCTAGATTCTCCATTCTCAACTTGACAGCAGCTCTGGTTTCGTAGCGGTGTCGGGGAATCAACTTGCTTTGTTAACTGGATGAATGGAAACATATGGAATAAGTATTTTGATGGTGAAATGCATGTATGATGATGAATGTGGAATGCATACATTTTTGATATGCAATAATGATGTTTATGGAATAAAATGTCACATATGAAATGCAATATAATGATAGTAACAGATTCACACATATATGAAACAAGGATGGTACTGGTAAATGGGTAACAGAGCAACCTAATTAGGTGGGCTCCCTATTGAAGGATGGCTATAGGCTTTTACCCAAGAACCCCCTCACAAGGTTACTGTGTAAGGTTTTATGGCTTTTAGAGTCAAAGATCATTTTTGAAAATATTGTTATCAATCGCGATTAAAAATTTGCGAGCCAACAATATTCTCAAAATGGTATGCTCTAAGAGAGGTCCAAGGGTTCAAAAATCCAAGGATTCCTAAACTAGAGAAATAATCCCTTCTAACAACATTATTGTCAATGCAAAAATAACTTGCAATTGATAATAACATCTTTGAAAGAACCTTACTCTAGGTGTGGTCGTTGCACCAACTTACAAGACATTTCCGTCTAGAAAATCGATACTACGCAACCACTCTAATTTTGGTGCACTCAAGCCTTGGTAGTGGGCTTATCTCATAATATCAATGATCCATCCATAATAGCCTCACACAATGAATATATCAACAAGATAATAAACAAGGCATAAAGAAATAAATGACTGAAACATAAACATAAGTGAGAATTTAAAGCACCAAGAAGAAAACAAAGTAAAATAATAAACTCGTAAACACACAAAGAACTAAACTAGGGTTTACTCGCTTTAGAAATTGTCCCCAGTGAAGTCGCCAAACTGTCGACGCTAATCGAAAAAATTTCGATTACGAACAAACAGTGAAGTCTCCACCTAACTTTATTTATTCCTAATAAGGAAAGGGAAAATATAGATAAAAACCAAGAAATAAAAATGAAATGAAATGGTCTTTGAAACCAAGAGATGCGGGTTCGGGAGTCGGTTATGCAAGGGGAAGGTATTAGCACCCCTCACATCCATTGTACTCGATGGGACCCATTTAGTTCTAAGCGTGTTTGCGTGTCTAAAATTAAATTTGCAATCTTATAATTATTATGCGCGAAAAGAGAAAAGAAAGGAAACATGTTTTAATTTTTTGAAAGTGTGTTCGCCAAGATGTTAGAATCTCGTCCTTTCGGATTTTCAGTCTATCGAGATACCCTTTTTTGCCCAAGCTACCTTTTTAGGTTTTCGACTTGCCAGGTGTACATTTTTTGTATATATGTCCTTAACTTTTTCCCGAACCCTTTTAGTTTTCCAAAACGCCCTTATTTTTGCCTAGTCCAATCGACCTAGCGGGTCTCGTTTATGCGTAGTATTTTTTGACTATGTCTATGTTCACAGGGTGCGGGAAGTCTTCTCCGTCCATAGTGCTTAGGATCATGGCTCCGCCGGAAAATACTGTCTTGACTACAAATGGTCGCTCATAGGTGGGAGTCCACTTTCCCCTGGGATCACCTTGGGGTAAGATGATGTGCTTGACTACTAGATCTCCCACTTGGTATGCTCGGGGATTCACTTTATTATTGAAGGCTTTGATCATGCGTTTCTGATATGCTTGTCCAAGGCAGATGGTTGTGAGTCGTTTCTCATCGATCAAGTTAATATGGTCAAGTTGAGTCTGGACCCATTCGTCTTCGTCTAACTCTACGTCCTTGAGTACTCTAAGAGAGGGTATCTGAACCTCGATAGGTAGAACTGCTTCCATACCATATACGAGAGAGAAAGGGGTTTCTGTTCGTGTTAAAAAGTGACGCGCGAGGGAATCGAATCTGAATTCGAATTCTCTGGCTCGAAATTATTTAATCTTTTGATTTGTTTATAAAGATGCCGCGAGCATCAAGCTTTATTGTTTCCAAAACAAGAAAAATGAGATGAAAAAGGGGAAAACTGCAATACCCTCAATAAATATGATATGCATTACGACTAGCGCGAACTAGACGCAACGCATTGGGGAGATTTTGGGCAAGGGGGTTTGTTGTATAAAGGGAATAGATGTGGCACCCTAACTATATATAGTTATCTATAGCTTTATATATGAATAATTTGATATGTTTGTGTGTTTTAATTTGCTATTTTTATTTTTGGGAAAGTTTCTCCTTTGGATTTTAAGAAGGGTAGATTATGTGGGATCCTAGGTTTTGTTATTATTGTGCTCGCAAAGATCATTGGGATCTTCTGCATACATATCCCTTAATGGGAATCAGAGCATATGTAGCTCGGATCTAGGGGAGCTATGGTTTTGTTTGGTTTGAGGAAGAAAGAAGTATGATCGCCAAGGATGAGACCTTGTGCCTACGTATTCTCAAAGGGAGGTTGAGAAAGTCAGAGCAATCGTAGTTCCCACTTATGCTAGTGGAAGCAACGGGATATTATTAAGAGACAAAGAGGAATGTCATCTTAATGAAAAATGTATCTAATCTATTTCATCACATACATTTTGAAAGGTTGATTGATTGAATCTTTCATCGTAAGTTATAGGTGTTTTGCTTGAGTGTACAAGCGTTACCACTTACGAGTTAAGAAGGATGTTTGAAAAGATGTTTGAAAAGATGATTGAATCTTTTAATTGTAAGCATTGGGTTTTTTGCTTGAGTGTACAAGCGTTACCACTTACAG
This sequence comes from Vicia sativa, assembly GCA_021764765.1. Taxonomy (NCBI): domain Eukaryota; kingdom Viridiplantae; phylum Streptophyta; class Magnoliopsida; order Fabales; family Fabaceae; genus Vicia; species Vicia sativa. The sequence continues at coordinate 38,780,779 of CM038793.1, read as the reverse complement.
ATTAAAAGATGTTTTTGTTTGAAATAAGTTTGATTTAAAAGTTTGATTGTATGTGATGTGATAGATGAGATACTTCTTCCATAGAGATGATAAATGTCTAAATCTCTTAGGAGAAATTGATTGGATTAGGGGGATGCTTTTAAGAAGCCCGTGGGTCCTTGTATTGTAAGCCCAAGAGGAGGCATTCCGAGGGTCATCGAGGGTCCTTGTATTGTTAGTCCAAGAGAAGGCATTCCGAGGGTCATTGAGGGTCCTTGTATGAAGCTCAAGAGGAAGCTATAGGGTATGGCTGGCTTTGGCTTTAAGAGTGGTTTCACTGGGAAACCATCCTCTTAGGATTTCAAGAGTGATTTCACCGGGAAATCATCCTCTCAGGGTTCTATCCTAGCACGAGTGATTCTTTGTATTGGAAGCCCAATAGGAGGCTGTTAAGAGATTTCCAGGTCTCTTTCTTGTTTGATGCCCAAGAGAAGGCTAAAATCGATGAGGGAGTTCTTTTGAACGAAGCCCAAGAGGAGGCTAACTCAGCAGGGGAGTTGTCTTATATGAAGCCTAAGCGGAGGCTAAACTCAGTAAATGAGTTTTCTTATATGAAGCCTAAGAGGAGGCTAAACTCAGTAAATGATTTTTCTTATACGAAGCCTAAGAGGAGGCTAAACTCAGTAAATGAGTTTTCTTATACGAAGCCTAAGAGGAGGCTAAAGGAACCTAGTTGTTAGGCTAATTGTTATGTTATAACTTAACAGTTATATAAACAAGTGTGTGATGTGTATTCACAAGAGTTTATGAAGGAAATATATAGACAAGTGTATAAAACGAGCGATTAAAGCAAGTGTAACTTGAATATATACAAAGGTTTTTGAATGTGTACAAGGAAATGAATATGTACACGAAGGGGTGACTATGTACAAGGAAATGAATATGTACAAAGGAGGGTTGAGACTTACACCGTGAAGGAGGCCCATTGGTTTTAAGAGCAGTTTCACCGGGAATAATGCTTCTCTTAATACCAATGGAATCAGTGTATAAACAAGCGGATGAAAACAAACGAAAGAAGTTTGTTGAAATATTTTTGTAAGTATTAAAATACTTAAAATGTCTCATTTTTAACTTAATAAAAATATAATCAAAAGAAAATATTTTTGGATTTTTTTGACATAATCATAAAATAGGTATATTAAATGACAAGTGTGCAAAAAATCATCTCAAAATGGGAAGTTTTGATTGGTTTTTGAAAATGTTGAAGTTTGTTGAAAAAGTTGAGAAAATTAGTGATAAAAAGAAGGTTTTGGTCCTAAGGAGGTTTGAATCCAGGACCCTTGGCTTAGAAGTGAAAAGTTTTACCACTGAGCCATGTGTTTGACTTGTCATTTACACGCCTTCATTTGATTATATTTAAAAACAAGTTTTGTAAAATGTTTAAAAATAGTGAAAATGGAAGGAAAAGTGGAAAAGATGAAAAAAATGGTCTCAGGGGGATTCGAACCCTTGACCATAGGCAAGGCAAAGGACTAAGAGTGTGCTGGCAACCGTTGGGGCGGTAATACATCCGTGAATAAAACACAAACTATTAAATATATTTTGAAACGAGAATTTGAATTTTTCAGAAAACTGTAAAACGCGCGCAACTCCATCTTCTTCCTCCTCAAGCTTTGATTTTGTAACTTCTTCATTTCTCAATGAAATTGAAAGATGTAAACATGAAACTTGCTCGATTTTTACCGAGGAACATGATGGTGATGATTAATTTCATTTATTTTAAGTGTAAGGTGACTAATTCTCACATGAACATGAAGAATCCTAACTTTGGAAATGATTGTGAAATCGTGTTTGTGAAACAAATCAAACAATTGATTGAGGGTTTATGATCCTCATAGGTGCAGAAACATGATGGCATGACACATTTTGAACTAGAATTCAGAAATCAAAGTTCAAAGTTGAGCAACTTACCTCTTATAAGCAGAAATCGAATCCTTGCTTAGAGTGTTTCCAATTGTATTTTGATGATTGCTATGACACCACTGGACCTTATGGAGTGTGTATGGATGCTTAGCTTGGATTGAAATGGCCTGGATCACTCTGACCAAGTCCAACTGCAGCACAACTAGTTTGATGATGGAGATGATGATTCTGTAGTTACATAGATGTTCTAAGGGTTTGGATAATCTCCATGGAGTGTATGGATGATGTTTAATGTGATAATTTGGAAAGTGCACGAGTGGATTGAGAGATGGCAAGTTAAGGCTCAATTTGCAAGTTTATAGATTTTGGAGTATGATTCTGAGTTTGGATAATTTTTCTGGTGGATTTAAGTTTTAAACAACTTCTAAATGATGTTTAGAACATGTTAGAAACTTGAGTTTGCTCAGATTTTGCAAGGTTTGAAGATTGCAATATTTCCCTCTTTGAACTTTGAAACTTGGAATGTAAGAAAGAAAGAAGGAAAGCTTGGATTATGATAGCTTTGGTGTAGTTTCAAGATGAATAAATGACCTCTATTTATAGGCCAAGAAATCTGAATGACAAGGCAAGTTTATCATTGAGAGAGCTTTGCAACTTGCTTAAGTGGTAAGAAGGAATCTTTTGCATTTAATGCAAAAGTTACTTTCTAACCATGGTTAAAAAATTTCTTTGATTCAATCCTCTTCTTCAATCATTCCTAACTAATATTTATCAGTTGTAACCTATCTCTAAGTGATGACAAGGCTTCTAGAAGAGAGATTTGTGAAAAATGACTTATAATTTTGATACATGATCTTAGAATTCCATGGTTTTGGAGCTCTATGTTTCAAAATCAAAAGCCTAGCTAGACAAAGTATTTTTGCAATTTCTTGGACATTTTGGAAAGCTTGTAACAATACCTACAACTTTCATGTTTTGAGTTTTTTCTGAATCCAAATGGATCTAGGTGAAAAATGGCCATGAAAGTAAGGAAAAACCATGTTTCTTAACATTTGAAAAATGGGCATGAAAATGTTAGAAAAAATTCAAATCTTGACTTTTTGTTGACTTTTTCACATTTCTTGATTTTTTATGATCATGATGGATTATTTGAAATGATTTTATGATTGAAAAAGTTTGGATTTGAAAAGGTTGACCAAAAGTCAAAGTTTGACTATTTTGAGCAGATGAATTTTCATCAGATGGTTCAGAATTTTTCTGATGAAGAAACAAGGACTTTGCAATGTTTTGAATCAAGAAATTAGGTCAAGATGTTGCATTGAAGATGTAAAGATCATTCTTCAAGCAAATAGATCATTCATTGAGCAGAAAGTCAACGATTCACTATCTTCGATCAAAACCCTAATTGGTCGATTTATGGTAGATCATGAGAAAAAGTTGGGAATTTGAAGATCAAATGTTGATGATTGATTAAGATAGATCAATTGAAGTGAGTTGAAGCTCAAACCCTAATTGATTATATCTTGAACAGATGAAATTTTGAAGAAACCCTAACTTTGACTTCTAGAAGCCACGCACGATCTATTCTGTTCTGAAATTGTTAGTGATGCAGTAATGCATATGTAAGGTGGTATCTTAGGTCAAAAATTGGGGTATGAAAGTTTCCCCTGTGGATGTTCGTACTGAGGTGTGATAACCGTGGAGAGCGAATGGCAACATTTCATGTCAATCCTTATAAGTTACTGTCATCTTTTGTATGATCTTCTTAAGATTCTTATTGGCGGCTTCCACTGCGCCATTCATCTTTGGCCGATATGGAGAAGAGTTGTGATGCTTAATCTTGAACTGTGTGCAGAGTTCCATGATCATATTGTTATTAAGGTTGGTACCATTGTCTGTGATAATCCTTTCGAGGATGCCATACCGATAGATGGGATTATGTTTGATGAATCGAGCCACGACATTCTTGATAACAGATGCGAACGAGGTTGCTTCTACCAATTTGGTAAAGTAATCGATGGTGACGAGGATGAACCGGTGTCCATTAGATGCGGTAGGTTTGATTTCTCTGATCATGTCAATGCCCCATATTGCGAAAGGCCACGGGACGGTGAGAATATTCAATAGAACTGGAGGTATGTGTATTTTGTCTGCGTATATCTGGAATTTATGACAAGATCGAGCATAGTGATAACAATCAGCTTCCATAGTGGACCAATAGTAACCTGCTCTTAGAATCTTCTTGGCCATTGTATGTCCACTGGAGTGGGTACCAAATGCGCCTTCATGTAACTCTTCCATAATTCGTTCAACTGTTTTCTGACCTACACGTCAGAGTAAGGCTAGGTCATGGTTGCGCTTGTATAACACGACATTATTGAGAAAGAAATTGGCGGAAAATCTTCTTAGGAACTTCTTATCGTTGACAGATTCCCCTTCAGGGTATTATTGAGCCTCGAGACACCTCTTCACTTCGTAGAACCAAGGTTTCTCCTCCACTCCTTCAGTATCAAGTTCACAATAGTATGCTGGCGGGAGTGTTATACCCCAAAATTTTCCCTCCTACTTCTCAAGACAATTCATAACTCCATACTCAAGGATTTTACAAGGGTTGACCAGACAAACCCTCTCTTACGTAATCAATCCAAACTAGGGTTTTGCTATTCTCAAGCCAAGATGGATTTATAATACTCAAGTGGTCATCATACCTCACCATATGATTCAAGGGATCATCATGTCAAGTTTCAAGCCTTACAGGTCAAAATTGCTTATCCAATTGCTCAGATGGTTGAAAATTAGCTATATTAGAAAAAAAAAAAGTCAAATGTGGTCAACATACAGTCAAACTTCATAATTTTTGGTCAACATCAATATTTTGAAGTAATATTCATCATTTGATCATGATTCATCAAGAAAAGTCAAGATTTGATCAAAAGTTAAAGTTTCTAAATTAGGGTTTTTAGACAAAAGTCAATAGAACTTTGACCAGGCATAACTTTCACATTTTTTATCAGAATTTTTTCCACCAAGGCTCATTTTGAAGGGAATTCCAGTCCCTACAACTTCATGTCTCACAAGTTTTGGCTAGAAAGTCTTCATATGGAAGTTATGGATCAAAACATTACAAGACCTTTTAAAAGTCAATAAAAAGTCATCTTTTTAAAAAGAAGTGTTCATGAGCATGGAAACTTCAATGAAGATGAAACCAAAAGGAGTGTTTAGGGACACCTTGAGCTTTCTAAAAAGTCCAAAAAAACCCAAAAATATTGAAAATTGAGCAAGATACAAATTGTACAAGTTGAGTATTTTTGAGGAGGTGCATGAAGAGAAATACTTGAGAAAACCAAATTTTTTCTGAATGGCCCTAAATTTTCTTGGTTCAAGCTTGTTTCTTATCTGAATTAGAACCTCCAAGCCCAAGGCCACGTTTTTTATATTTTATTTTTATTTATTTTGGATTTTTATTCATTTAAAACCAATTTAATTAAAATAAAAGATAAAAAATCAAAATAATAAGTGCAAGATTGATGTTCTTTCATTCTTGAGGTCCAAGCAAGCCCAAATAGATGGGAAATTCGTGGAAAGCATGATTGGCATGAAGATTGACACATTTTTGGAAATATTGTATTTGATTCTTCAATCAAATATTTTCCAATCAAAGCAAAATATTTTGACATAACTCTGGACTTAATTCCTTCCTCTATATATACATAACAGATTCATTACACTCAAGGACGAAACCCTAGCCTCGGACAGCAGCCCTAAAGTTCCAAAATTTTCATACAAACTTGAAAATTCGTGTTCCAATTTCCAATCACATTCAAGCAGTTCTAAGCATTGATTATTGCTCCTGAGGTAGAGTAGGGTAAGGATGGATCATTATCCATGGTCAAATATCCCTAAATCGTACCATACATGAACTCCATTTGTATCATGTTTTTTATTTTCGTATTTTGCATTTTATTATGTATTAATCGAAACTAATCATTCTAACATGTTCATGAGATGTCATAGAGAAGATCGTGGCCATCATTTACAAGGTTTGATGTCCAAATCACGTTACACCATTGTTAGGGCATAACCTTGATGTTGCTTCGTATCTCTTTTTTCAGGCACTTTCAGACCAAACCGACACCACCACTGGGTTCGCAAGGGTCGATTTAGGGGGGGTAGCCATGATATCTTGCTTTGAATTTTTCTATTTTGCAGGTTCCAGGTTTGGAGGCAGCTGGAGAAGACAACCGGAGCTCTACTCTGGCGTCTCTGATTTCTCTTGACTCAGAAGAGAACTTCTGACCCTAGGCGTGGCATGCTCTCATTCGCTCGTTCCAGCATCTGGGTCCCATGCGTCTATTATTTAAAAAATTCAAAGGAAATAAAAACGTGTCACCCAGGAGATATCAAAGAATGATATGCTGGGGGAAAGATTGTGAGGATGTCTCAGTCTGTCTAGGAAAAGAGAATCCTGTTTGTTGGGAAACAAGCATATGTTTCACTGGGAAAATAGATTCACAATGCAAGTGAATATCTGTTTCGCTTTGGGAAACAAGGAGATTACCTTCTGTCAGCCTTGTGGCAATGTTTAAGGTAAGTGAAGATGATATTACCAATTATCAGCCTTGTGATAATTTTGGTAATGAGTTCTGAAGATATTACCAATTATCAGCAAAGTGATAACTATAAAAAGGTAATTCTTGAGAATTTTACTGAGTATTCAGCCTTGTGAATAATAGAAAATGATGGAAACAAATCTTGAATGAGTTTCTATTTTCACAGCTACAACCTTGCTAGGGATCTCTCTCTTGAGAAGATACAGGCATTTCGATTGTAAAGACACAGGTTTTTTCTTTAGACAGAAAGACAACTGTGGGGATTTCTTGAACTTTCATGATTGGACTTGATAAGAAGAATAATCTTTTATGACAAGTTTCAAGATGAGAAGGAAATAAGCGGCTCGGATGACGAGGCTATTGCTTAATGTTTGCAGGTAGATTTATTTTGGTGAAATCTAGACCTGAATTGGTCAGAGACGAGGTTCTATCCAGGAATGAACTGGAAAGAGGCGGTCAATCAAGACTTTGTATCCAATGAGGAATGATCTCAATTGGGGAACAAGAGAGAAAAATGTATTTTTCTGTTTGGGGATAATCTACTGGAGAGACGACACACCCACACTTGTTTTTGGGAATAAATGTAACCTAAACAAGTGATATTTGAAGCAAACATTGAGAAATGCAGGAATGCATTAATGATGCTATTATGTATGAATGATGAATGTTATGAATGTCATATGTATGCTGACGATACTTGACAAGACAACAAAAAGTATTTGGGAAAAGGACTACGCCACTTCAAAAATATCAAGAACATCATGACCATGGTGTAGACGCATCGATGATGAATCTGAGTTGCATGCTTTAAACTTTTCTGGAAAAGGCATTTCATTGGCAACCTTGTTGGGGATTCTTTTTCGGATAAGAATACCGTCCTTTGATGATCTCTTTTGAGAAGAAGAAAACTTCTTAGCAGTCCTTTGCTTTCAGAGGCCGAAACACTTCATGGAGAAAACTGTTAAAATTCTTTCTGTGTTCATAGTTCAAAGGAAAATTTGCTTTTATTTCAAAATTTTGAAGTAAAAATTCATTTAAAACCTTTTTTTTTAGTTTCAAAAGTGATTTTCACAAGAAAAAGCGTTATTTTGCAAAACAGAATAAAGCAGGAATTGCAAACAAATGGGCACAAGGGTCAAATTTTATTGATAGAATGGTAATCAACCAAAGGCGTGATTCCATGAGCTATTTACAAAAGTTGGAAATGATAATTTATTGGGAAAAGGCTACATTGAAAGCAATAACCACTATTATCCCTAACAACTTTGAATTCCAATTGTGCTTGTTGCTTTAGATGATTTGATTGAAGATCTGTTGATGGAAGATTCTTCAGATTGACGAAGTACAGGCTGATGCAGTTACTTTTTCATTTTGATCCTTAACTTTTGCCTAGATTGCCTTTTCAGGTTTTCAATCTATCAGGATAAATTTCTATTTATTGTCTCTAATTTTTGCCTGGACCGTTTTTCAGGTTTTCACTCCATCGAGACGCTCATTTTTGCTTAAGCCGCCCTTTTCGGGTTTTCAACTTACCGAGCTGTTCTTTTGTCTTTTTAGACAAAGTATTTTTTGACTTCATCAACATTCACAGGATGCGGGAGTTCATCACTGTCCATGGTTGTGAGAGTCATAGCACCGCCAGAAAAGCTTCTTTTGACGATGTATGGGCCTTCGTAATTAGGAGTCCATTTGCCCCTAGAATTTGGTTGAAAAGACAAAATCTTTTTAAGCACGAGGTCGCCTTCTTGTAATTCACGAGGTCAAACCTTTTTGTCAAAGGCTTTCTTCATCCTTCTTTGATATAATTGTCCATGACACAGAGCGGTCAGACACTTTTCTTCGATTAAGTTCAGCTGATCGTATCTGCTTTGACACCACTCGGCCTCAGATAACTTAGCTTCCATGAGAATTCTCATTGACGGAATCTCAACTTCTATGGGGAGCACTGCTTCCATGCCATATACTAGAGAAAAAGGAGTTGCCCCTGTTGAAGTACGTACTGAAGTACGATACCCATGCAGAGCAAATGGCAGCATTTCGTGCCAGTCTTTGTAGGTGATGACCATCTTCTGGATAATCTTTTTGATGTTCTTGTTGGCAGCTTCAACGGTGCCGTTCATCTTTTGTTGGTAAGGAGATGAGTTATGATGCTCAATCTTGAATTCCTCACACAGTTCTTTCATCATTTTGTTGTTCAAGTTCGATCCATTGTCTGTAATGATCTTACTTGGAACTCCATATCGGCAAATAAGGTTGTTCTTTATGAACGTCACGACCACTTGTCTTGTAACGTTGGCGTAAGATGCTGCTTCGACCCATTTGGTGAAGTAATCGATAGCCACTAAAATGAAGTGATGTCCGTTGGACACTTTTGGTTCGATCATCCCAATCATGTCGACGCCCCACATGGAGAAAGGCCATAGAGAGGAGCGAACGTTGAGTAGAGTCAGTGGCACATGGATCTTATCTGCGTAGATCTGGAACTTGTGACATCTCTTGACGTGTTTACAGTAATCAGATTCCATTGTTATCCAATAGTATCCTGCTCTTAAGATCTTTCTGGACATTGCATGCCCATTTGAATGGGTTCCAAAGGACCCTTCATGCACTTCATGAATTATCATGTCTGCTTCGTGTCTATCCACGCATCTGAGCAGGACCATGTCGAAGTTTCTTTTGTATAGAACATCTTCATTCAAGAAGAAATTTCTAGAAAGCCTCCTTAGAGTTTTCCTATCTTTGTGCGATGCCCCAAGTGGGTACTCTTGAGTTTGAAGGAAGCGCTTGATGTCGTGGAACCACGGTTTATCATCGATAACTGCTTCTGTTTCAAACACATATGCAGGTCTTTCAAGGCGTCTGATGCTGATCTTAGGCATATCGTTCCAATGGTTGACTTTGAACATGGAAGATAGAGTAGCCAAGGCATCTGCCATTCGATTATGATCTCGAGGAATATGATGCAATTCAACTTTGTTGAAGAAAGTCAACAAACGTCTTGCATAATCTCGGTAGGGAATCAAACCAAGATGATGAGTTTCATATTTGTCTTTGATTTGATTGATCACAAGGGCTGAATCTCCATATATGTCAAGGATCTTGATCCTCAAGTCGATGGCTTCTTCGATACCCATGATACAAGCTTCATATTCTGCGATGTTGTTGGTGCAATCAAACAGCAATCTGGCGGAAAACGGGATATGAGAACCCTCGGGAGTGATGATGACTGCCCCAATTCCATTGCCAAAAACGTTAACTGATCCATCAAAAATTAAGCCCCATCTAGATTCTGGATCAGGACCTTCTTCAGGTAATGGTTCGTCACAATCTTTCATCTTTAAGTACATAACATCCTCGTCAGGGAAGTCAAACTTGAGAGATTGGTATTCGTTGATCGGTTGATAATTCAAGTGATAAGTGAGAATGCTTCCTTTGACCGCTTTTTGAGTACGGTATTGGATATCATATTCAGATAATAGCATCTTCCATCGAGCGATTCTTCCTGTTAAGCCGGGCTTTTCAAAGACGTACTTGATTGGATCCATTTTGGAGATTAACCAAGTCGTGTGATTGATCATGTACTGGCGGAGACGTTTTGAAGCCCACACCAAAGCACAACATGTTTTCTCGAGCATGGAGTAACGAGTTTCACAATCTGTGAACTTTTTACTCAAGTAGTAGATGGCATGCTCCTTCTTACCGGTTTCATCTTGCTGTCCAAGTACGCAGCCCATGGAATCTTCTAGCACGGTAATGTACATGATTAATGGTCTTCCTTCGATTGGAGGAATCAGTATTGGAGGTTCTGACAGGTATTCCTTGATACTGTCGAACACTTTTTGGCAATCTTCTGTCCACACAACCTCTTGATTTTTGCGGAGAAGCTTGAATATTGGTCCACAAGTAGTAGTCATTTGAGAGATAAATCTGGAGATGTAATTCAACCGTCCAAGAAATCCTCTTACTTGCTTTTCTGTATGTGGCGTAGGTATTTCTTGAATAGCCTTGACTTTATCAGGGTCAACTTCAATACCTCTTTGACCGACGATGAAACCTAGGAGTTTTCCAGATCTTACCCCAAAGGTGCATTTGTTAGGATTCAGGCGAAGCTGAAATTTCCTTAGTCGTTGAAAGAACTTTAAGAGATATTCTATATGCTCTTCTTCAATGTCATACTTTGCTATCATGTTGTCCACGTAGACTTCGATCTCTTTGTGCATCGTGTCATGAAAGAGAGTAGTCATCGCCCTTTGATAAGTTACGCCTGCATTCTTCAATCCAAACGACATTACTTTGTAGAAAAATGTGCCCCATGGCGTGATGAAAGATGTCTTCTCCATGTCTTCGGGAGCCATTCTAATCTGATTATGGCCAGAGAAACCGTCCATGAAGGAAAAGACGTTGAACTTTGCAGTTCTATCCACCAGCATGTCGATATGCGGTAGTGGGAAATCATCTTTTGGACTAGCTTTGTTCAAGTCCCGGTAGTCAATGTAACGCCCCGTTTTAATTAATATTATATTATATTAATATTTTCGAATTACCGATCGATATTTATTTTGCGATGAGAATATTTATATTAATCAATATATCTGATAATATATTTGGTGACGTTTCGTTCGGTCCGGTTTTTATTCCATTCGGTTTGGTAAAATATTATTCGGATCCGATATTTAATTCCCCAGAATTATTTTAATTAATTGAGTAAATAATATTATTAAATATTATTAAGGTATTAATTAATAAAAATAAGTTAGGGGTGTGAGGAGTAATTGAAGGGAATTTGGTTTACACCCTTAGCTAGTAAGAAAAGATAATTATAAACCATTTTTTTCCTCCTTTTCTTCCATAACACACCAAAGCCAAACTTGAGCATGGAGAGAAAAAGAAAGGGTTTTGGGAAGAAGAAGAAGAAGAAGAAGAGAAAGAACAAGCATGAGGTTGGGATTTTGTTGGAGAATCTTGCAATCATCCAAGCACTAGAGGTAAGGGGTTTGATTTTCCACTTCCTATAATTAGGGTTTGATAGATATATTGTGAATTTGGGATAGAAATTGGTGTTGTGGTTTATGAGTCGTATGTGTGATTGTTAAAATGATTTAGAAAGTTTGAGTTAGGAGTATGGTTTATGGGTGTTTTGGTACTAGCTTGAAAGAACTAGAAGTATTAAAAATGGAAGTTATAAAATGAAGAAACTGTAAGAAAGAAAAACCAGAAAAATAACATAGACAGGGAAAAAATGGCAGAAGGAAGAAGATGGACTTGGGAGGCGCCCACCCCAACTCAAGGGCGACCGTCCCAAGCCCCTAGGGCTCCCAGCCCTTCCCCTTAGGGCCCCTAGGGCATCCGTCTCCTTTAGGTGGGGGGAATGCAACGAAATTCGCATTTTCTGTAAACTGTGTGTTGGTTTTCTGTTTTCTGCAGAATCGTTTTCTGCATAATTTTTTCCTTCTAGCTTCTGTTTTCTGTTTAATTTCCTAATTCAACATACTACTAGTTAGTATTAATAAAATATAATTAGGACACAAGTTAGCTGATTAAATTTAGAACCCGATTATGTTCCAATTTTCCGATTTCGGTAAATTCGACGACGGAGCAAGATGCTCCGAATTCAACAAAAATTGACGTGCTAGCTAAGTTCGACGTGTAGAACGTAGTGGTGAGGTTAGTTTTTCGAAATTACTATTTTTTACGAAACGACCCGAAATAGGCCAATTTACGGTTAAATTGAATCGAATTGCATTTTAGTAGATTTAAGACACGTATAGACAATCTGATTGCGATGTTGACGATTATGATTAATGCCGGTATTAGGAATGGCTTTCGCGACGATTATAGGTATTTGATTATATTTCCGTATTTGAAATTTAGTGAATGAATTAATAATGATGTGGTGTGATTAAACATGATGTTTGCGACGGTGTATTCATTAACGATTACTTGATAATATGCGATGCGATGATATATGTCTTTGTACATGATAATGTGATGATTATATTGATGTTGTTAATAAATGCTTCCGATTTGTGAATGCATGATTTTTGATGATGATGAATTATTGGTGATGTTTTGCATAATGCAAATAGGATACGATGATATATTTATCTTGATGTGGATAAATTATGGCGACGTGGGCTTTATGCCGATCTTGATGACCGATGATGATGTTTTTGTGTTGTGTTATTTTATTGTCGAGTCACATACATTGCATTGGCGACGAGGGCTTTTATGCCAAGCGACGATGGGCTTTATGCCAAGTGTTCCTAATTATGGACAAAGCAGCGGGTACCACATGCATAACATAGTCGTGTCTCATGGAGTAGGTTATGTTTATGTTTGAGTTGTTTGGCGTTGGGTTTTAATTGATTGATGATGTTGAATTGCGATTATATATGATGCTTTATTTGGTGACGATCTTTATGATGAACATGAAATGAATATGACTTGATAATTTCATGATAACTATGCGGTGAATATAAATGATGAGTTTTGCGATGATTTAACTTGATGAAATGCTTAATGCAAATATGATGTGATGATGTTTGTGACGATGGGCTTTTATGCCAAAAGCGACGATGGGCTTTAGCCAATTTTTCATGATTTTATTTATATTGCTTATGTTATTAGCATTGTTTGATGTTGTTGTTTGTTGTTGTTGTTTATGATTGCCGTGTTGATTAGTGACGTATTAACTTGCGATGATTTCATGGTGATGGAAGTTTATGTGTTGTTGTGATGATTTATTCCGATGAGGTTATGGCAATAAAGTGTAGATTATACACATTAGAATGACGATAAGAGTAAGTGAGTTTTGGATATGTGTTGGAATTGCACTTATTAATGTATTCCCTTTATAATTCCGAAACTAAATATATATATATATATATTTTATCATGCCTTTAATTATATATTTTGGAGTATCTCACCCATTACTTGTTTCGCCGTTACCTTTATATTGGTAACGTGCAGGTTATGTAGATGGAGATTATAGCTGCTATTAGTCGAGTCGGTGTCGCTCTGATACGTAGCACTCGGGGGGAATATTTATGTTGTCTTGTTGTCGTTCTTTTGTTGTTTTTCCTTTTGTAAATAAGCATCATACTTTTTGAAAATATGATTTGTTAAGTAAGTTTAATTAAGAAGATGTTTCGATTTTTATGGATCAAATTATGATTTCCGACGATGCTATGTATCTGAGATTTATACTTTAAAGCAAACTGTTTAAAGTGATTTGGTTTTGAAGGTGTGATGCCTCAATATTGAATTGATGAAATTTTAAATTACTCTGATTTTTGCATATAAAACCTTGGGTAGTATTGGGGTGTTACATTAGTGGTATTAGAGCAGGTCGGTCTGTCGGCCAGGCTGTTAATGTGTTTAACCCTGTTGTGTGCGACATGTGTGGGAAACACTGTTAGTACTTGCTTGGTTCTATTTGTTTGTCTGCAGAGATGAGTGTGAAACAAGTGGGGGAGAAGTTTTACTTCTTGGTGGCGCTTGTGGCTTAGAGATGGAGCCTAAGCCGTGTTACGCTTTGGTAACTTGAAGTGTAAGTTTGAAGACGCTGTTGTAGTTTGGTAGAGATGGTTTATGTCACCATCATGATTGTTGACTATCTATTGACAAATTGAGGAACTGATCACCCTTAATCTCTTGTTGATAGTAGTCGGGATTTGTGTTGGTTGGGATGGACTAGTCTTGCCAGCTTAATATTGTATGAAGCAGATGGGTTTGCACATGTTGGTGCATGGTTACTTGAGTTGTGGGAGAATTTGGATTTTGGTGAGAAACAAGATTTTGGCAAGCGAACTTCTTGTTGTGATTCTTCCGAAGCATATTGTGAGGATGTGAGTGAATTACCACCGTAGTGCGAGGTGAAGTTTTGATGGATTTAGTTTCTGGAATTAGTTGTGATTCGAAGTATCCTTAAGGGATGTTTGCTTCTGAATTAGAGTTGAAGATTCAACTTGAGGATTGGTTTGAGCAGAGTTTGTTTTTTCGAACGGGTCGCCGTGGAGTACTCCAGTTGTGTATTTCGAATAGAACAAAAGTCGCTTAAGTTGGTGTTTCATTTTCAGACAAAGCAACGAAGTGGATGTTGAGGACAAGTATCTACTTCCAAGAACTGAGGTTGGATAAATCAGTCATTTGGAGATTATGTGTTTAGTGAGATCGATGTGAAGTCTGGTTGTCTACGGGTTAGTGTAAGAACTGAAGATGTTTAGACAATGCTTCTCAATGTAGTGTATGGTCATGGCGAGTATTTGTTGATGTCATTAATGCGACTAATACGTCAGGTATGATTTTGGAATGTTCAAACAGTACTCTCATGAGTAGCTGTAAGAGTTATTTCGTATTCATGGATATTATTTGGTTCACATCAAGTCAAGGAAATTGTGGCAGCATCCGAGCGTTGCGTTATCAATAGTGAAGTTAAACCATTGCATGTCGAGTATTCTAAAGTTAGAGTTTTGAACTGTTGGACGCGAGTGCCTTATGTAAGCGACTTAGACGGGGATATTTTGGACAGTTCCGCGAAGATTTATTTTGTATCTTGTAGAAGACTTCAAGGGGTTATTTCAGAGCTTAAAAGTTCCTTTGTTTTGGATGGTTAACTTTGTGAGTTTGATGGAAGATCTTTTTATAAGTTGGTATTGATCGTGGGTACTTTGACTTGAGATGGTTGAGTCGCTATTTGGACTTTGCAGTGGGAAGAGAATTTGTTTGAGCCAGTGGAAAGTTTAGCGAATGCTTCGATTTTAGTCTTGTTTAGTATTGAAGAACCTTGTGCGGTGTATTGTGATATTTCATTTTGGACTTAAGATGTATTTCGACATAGAGTTAGAAAAGTGTATTACTACCTTGGAATGATTTGATTTTCATAAGGAAAAACTTGTCAGACACGTGAGTTAGAGTTTGATGCGGTTGTGCTCATTTGAAATCTTAAAGGTGCAGATGTTAACGGCGAGAAGATTGGAATTGTTGAAGGCAATTCAAGTTTTAGTACGATCTATAAAGAGACTTCGTCTGGTGCTGAGTTTAGTATGTTGATATCGCGGATAACCCAAGAATATCTAATTTGAGATTTATTATTTTGAAGAATGTTGCATGTTTGTTTTGGGACACTTGTTGAGATTAAGCTCAGAAGGTCATTAAGGATTTGTTCACTACTATCATATGGATTTCGTCGGATACTAATGGTCGCGGTGGATTATTAGATTATGACTAAGATAAGTCTTGACGGTAAAGAATTTTGTGACGGTTTGGTAGCCACAGGTACCTTAAGATGATTGATGTTTTATAAAGGAGAATGTTCTATTTGTGACTGAAGTCGGTCGCGACGGTGTTCATGTTGGATTCCATAAAATTTATGTCATGGTTCTAAGTCCAACCAGTGTATTGATTGTTGCGACGGTGCGAGGATGGTGATTACTTAATACAAATTTTGGGTATTGAATTGTTATAAGGGAAGACTTCGTTGAAGTCAAGTGTATACGTCGAAGTTTCACAAGTGAATATTTGGACAATATTTGAAAAGGTCAAACTATCTCGTGTATTTTAGAGGATCAATGGACGTTGATCAATCAAGAATGAAAGAGTGATTTACGAGTTGATGAGACTGATGTTACGAGGTATCCTAATGGGTGTACGCTTTGAACGTATCCATTCTGAGTAATTGTCAAGTTGAGGATTAACCAAGTTGTTTTACGGTTGGTATCATATGCATAAAAGTGACTCAGCATAGTTTAGATATCGAGCATTGAATTTTTTTTAGCAGGTATACGAGATTTTCGGATTTGGACTAGTGTGTTATAGTCGTAAGTCGTTTGTATACGCCCTAGAAAGAGTGGTGTATCGCAGTTCGGTTATGTTTGAGTAACTTGTTATTGTTCAAGGGTGGTACGTTGGTAACCTACAAGAACGATGTGACCTTGTGATTTTCTGGAATGCAAGCGATAACTGCAAGTGTAATTCTTGAGTTTGAACTTATGTGTGATTGAAGGCATCTTTTTCGTGTTTGCGTAGCACGCGTGGTAGTATCCTATTCTGATTGTTTCAGTTTTGGTTTGTATAACCATTTTGTTGTTTTCGTTTTAGCGATGGTGTCGGTGTTGTGTTGTAGGACTTTATGTTCCTATCTTTGGTGACTCGTTTCCGAGGTGTCGGTTCGAGTGTGTGACTGATTCCATGATTGAGACGTTAGGATGGTATCGATCTTGTTTGTTTAGTTCTCGAGCGAACCGGTGTGTCTATGACTTGTTTGGTTGTTGAGTGTTAGTTGGTTTTCGAGTGCATTGTATGGGCTTTGCATCTCGGCATGGTTTTTCTTGATTGGACGTTGTGGTTAGGGAGATGCCCTTGTGTTTGGTGTATTTTGTATGTTGTTTAATTGACGCGAGGATTGAATGGACGAATGCGTAGGCATGTCCCGATTTGTTCATTTTGGTCGAAATTTCGAGGATGAAAAGTTTATAAGTAGGGGAGAGTTGTAACGCCCCGTTTTAATTAATATTATATTATATTAATATTTTTGAATTACCGATCGATATTTATTTTGCGATGAGAATATTTATATTAATCAATATATCTGATAATATATTTGGTGACGTTTCGTTCGGTCCGGTTTTTATTCCATTCGGTTTGGTAAAATATTATTCGGATCCGATATTTAATTCCCCAGAATTATTTTAATTAATTGAGTAAATAATATTATTAAATATTATTAAGGTATTAATTAATAAAAATAAGTTAGGGGTGTGAGGAGTAATTGAAGGGAATTGGGTTTACACCCTTAGCTAGTAAGAAAACATAATTATAAACCATTTTTTCCCTCCTTTTCTTCCATAACACACCAAAGCCAAACTTGAGCATGGAGAGAAAAAGAAAGGGTTTTGGGAAGAAGAAGAAGAAGAGCAATAACAAGCATGAGGTTGGGATTTTGTTGGAGCATCTTACAATCATCTAAGCACTAGAGGTAAGGGGTTTGATTTTCCACTTCCTATAATTAGGGTTTGATAGATATATTGTGAATTTGGGATAGAAATTGGTGTTGTGGTTTATGTGTTGTATGTGTGATTGTTGAAATGATTTAGAAAGTTTGAGTTAGGAGTATGGTTTGTGGGTGATTTGGTACTAGCTTGAAAGAACTAGAAGTATTAAAAATGGAAGTTATAAAATGAAGAAACTGTAAGAAAGAAAAACCAGAAAAATAACACAGACAGGGAAAAAATGGTAGAAGGATGAAGATGGACTTGGGAGGCGCCCACCCCAGCTCAAGGGAGACTGTCCCAAGCCCCTAGGGCTGTCGCCCCTTCCCCTTAGGGCCCCTAGGGCGTCCGTCTCCTTTAGGTGGGGGGAATGCAACGAAATTCTATTTTCGAACTGTGTTGGTTTTCTTTTTCGTAATCGTCATAATTTTTCCTGCTAGCTTCTGTTATCTGTTTAATTTCCTAATTCAAAATACTACTAGTTAGTATTAATAAAATATAATTAGGACACAAGTTTGCCGATTAAATTTAGAACCCGATTATGTTCCGATTTTCTGATTTCGGTAAATTCAACGATGGAGCATGTTGCTCCGAATTCAACGAAAATTGACGTGCTAGCTAAGTTCGACGTGTCGAACGTAGTGGTGAGGTTAGTTTTTTCGAAATTATGAGATTTCATGAAATGACCCGTAATAGGCCAATTTACGGTTAAATTGAACCGGATTGCGTTTTAGTAGATTTAAGACACGTATAGACAATCCGATTGCGATGTTGACGATTATTATTAATGCCGGTTATTAGGAATGGCTTTCGCGACGATTATAGGTATTTGACTATATTTCTGTATTTGAAATTTAGTGAATGAATTAATAATGATGTGGTGTGATTAAACATGATGTTTGCGACGGTGTATTCATTAACGATTACTTGATAATATGCGATGCGATGATATATGTCTTTGTACATGATAATGTGATGATTATATTGATGTTGTTAATAAATGCTTCCGATTTGTGAATGCATGATTTTTGATGATGATGAATTATTGGTGATGTTTTGCATAATGCAAATAGGATACGATGATATATTTATCTTGATGTGGATAAATTATGGCGACGTGGGCTTTATGCCGATCTTGATGACCGATGATGATGTTTTTGTGTTGTGTTATTTTATTGTCGAGTCACATACATTGCATTGGCGACGAGGGATTTTAGGCCAAGCGACGAGGCTCTTATGCCAAGCGACGATGGGATTTATTCCAAGTGTTCCTAATTATGGACAAAGCGACGAGTACCACATGCATAACATAGTCGTGTCTCATGGAGTCGGTTATGTTTATGTTTGAGTTGTGTGGCGTTGGGTTTTAATTGATTGATGATGTTGAATTGCGATGATATATGATGCTTTGTTTGGTGATGATCTTTATGATGAACATGAAATGAATATGACTTGATAATTTCATGATAACTATGCGGCGAATATAAATGATGAGATTTGCGATGATTTAACTTGATGAAATACTTAATGCAAATATAATGTGATGATGTTTGTGACGATGGGCTTTAGCCAATTTGTGATGATTTTATTTATGTTGCTTATGTTATTAGCATTGTTTGATGTTGTTGTTTGCTGTTGTTGTTTATGATTGTCGTGTTGATTAGTGACGATTAACTCATGGCGATTTCGTGGTGATGGAAGTTTATGTGTTGTTGTGACGATTTATGCCGATGAGGTTATGGCGATAAAGTGTAGATTATACACATTAGAATGACGATAAGAGTAAGTGAGTTTTGGATATGTATTGGAATTGCACTTATTAATCTATACCCTTTATAATTCCGAAACTATATATATATATATATATATATATATATATATATTATATGTTTTGGAGTATCTCACTCTTTACTTGTTTTGCCGTTACCTTTATATTGGTAATGTGCAGGTTATGAAGACGGAGATTATAGCTGCTATTAGTCGAGTCGGTGTCGCTCTGATACGTAGCACTCGGGGGGAATATTTATGTTGTCTTGTTGTCGTTCTTTTGTTGTTTTTCCTTTTGTAAATAAGAATCATACTTTTTGAAAATATGATTTGTTAAGGAAGTTTAATTAAGAAGATGTTTTGATTTTTATGGATCAAATTATGATTTCCGACGATGCTATGTATCCGAGATTTATACTTTAAAGCAAACTGTTTAAAGTGATTTGGTTTTGAAGGTGTGATGCCTCAATATTGAATTGATGAAGTTTTAAATTACTCTGATTTTTGGATATAAAACCTTGGGTAATATTGGGGTGTTACAATCAACACACATTTTGACCTTTCCGTCTTTCTTTGAGACATGCACTATGTTGGCTAACCATTGAGGATACTCAGAGGTGACGAGGAAACCTGCGTCAAGCTGCTTTTGAACCTCCTTTTTGATTTTTTCGGCCATATCTGGGTGAACCCTTCTCAGTATTTGTTTAACTGGAGGACACTCCGGTTTTAATGGCAAGTGATGTTCCACGATGCTGGTATCTAAACCTGGCATGTCCTGGTAAGACCAAGCAAATATATCAACATATTCTTTGAGAAGATCTATCAGTTTTCCCTAGACGTTATTTTCGAGTAGAGCTCCGATGTTCACTTCTTTTTTGTCTTCCTCAAAACCTAAGTTGATTGCTTCCAAAGGCTCTTTGTGAGGCTGAATGATTCTTTCCTCGTGCTTAAGTAGTCGGGAAATCTCATCCGGGATCTCTTCTTCATCTTCTTCCTCGGCGTCAAACACAGGGAATTCAAAGTTTAGAGAGATCGTAGAGTTTTTGCGTTCAATGGATTTGTCCATTTGTTAATCTGCATGTTTGATTTATGTTTAATTGGTGATGATTTTTTTTTTAAAGTTAATATGAAAGTGTATGCAGATTATTATTATTATATTTTTTTTTGAAGATGCTTGTTTTTATTTGGTTTTTTTTTTAGGATTACCATTTCCAAAAAAGGGTAAAAAAAACGGAAAAACAAACACAAAATGTGGAATCAAAACAACACTTTTATTTATGATTCACAATATGAAACATGGCCCTAAATACAAACTCAGTTGTCTTGGGCAAGACAAAGAGAAATTATTTTAAAGCTAAAACCTATAAAACATCTCTCTGCCTTGGGCGAGGCGAGAGTTCAAAACAAAAGCAAGGTAAACTACTTAGAGCTATGAACATCAGTCTGATCCTTAACAGGCTTCCAATAGTGATGAACTCCTTGGAAGTCTAGATATTCTGGTAGCTTTCCTTTTGGCTTATTCCTCGTGTAGACTTTGATCGTTGGTCGAACAGGCTTTGAAGACTCTGGTCGGTTGACCTTGCCTTTTGTGCTGCTGAAGCGATCTTCTTCAGCTTGATTGACAGGTCGAGGAGCATAGAATGCAACATATGTGCTTTCAAGTGGCATGTATTCTGGATTCTTGGGATGTACTTCCCAATCTTCTGGGTGAAGAGACTCATCTTCCTGATCTTCTTCGGTAATTGCATTGACATAGTGATAATCATAATCTGGCCTAACAACCTCGGCAGGCGTATTGAAGCAGAGATTTTCATTTGGGATCTCAAATTGATGATGAGATCGAGAAGATGTGTATGACTCTTCTGGTTGACTGGGATACTCAAGAGGATCGTCCCATCCAGTTGGTTGGATGTCTTCAATTCTGATTCTTGAGCTTTCAGGAGCAGTATATCTCACCATGAAGTCAAACTTTCCACTTGGTTCTCCCAAGGTATCCCAAACTTCAGAAGGGATAGGTGGAATTTCATTCTCATTCTTTTGTAGGAACATGCCTTTGAATTGGTCTGTAGGAGGATAGAACGGTGCGTATGATTCTTCCTGGGACACATATTCAGAGCTATCAAGATAAGTGCTCCACTCTTCGGATTCGGAGAGATTGTCTTTGTTACCTTCATCGATAAGAACATTAACCTCTTGAGGAATAGGGTTTAAGAAACCTCCGCTGTGGAATAATTCTTTGATTGGACGAAGATTTTCATCCCTTTCATTGGCTTTTGGAAATAATGGAGCAAATCCGAGCCCTGTTTTTGTTTCGTTGTTGACAGGATTTATTACTTGTCCCCAACCTGCGGCATTACCGTTCTTCACTATCTGCGTTGCTTCTTTGTAAGAGGAGATAAACGATCTGTTTTTCTTTGTAGATTCTCCTTCTAACGAAAGTCCTTGGAACTATGTCCCTTCAACATCATCGGCAGTGATGAAAGAAAAGGTGGACAAATGGCTTACCAATAAAGCTTGTTCACCGATAATGGTTACTAGCTTCCCATTTTTCGTGAATTTCAGTTTTTGGTGGAGCGTGGATGTCACTGCTCCTACTTCATGTATCCAAGGTCGTCCTAACAAACAACTGTAAGCATCTGGCACGTCCATGACCTGGAAGGTAATTTGAAAAGTGTGTGGACCAATTGTCATTGGAAGGTCAACTTCCCCAATAACGGATTTCCTTGATCCATCGAAGGCTTTGACTACTATATCATTGGCTTTCATTGACGCTCATTTGTAAGATAAACGAGCAAGAGTCATTTTTGGCATTACATTCAAGGATGAGCCAGTGTCTACTAGCACGTTAGACAGAGAGTCTGATTGGTAATTCATAGAGATATGTAGAGCAAGATTGTGATCTCTTCCCTCCTCTGGAATTTCTTCATCACTGAAGCTTAAATTGTTGCAAGCTGTTATGTTGCCTACAATTCCACCAAATTGATCTGTAGTCACGTCGTGATCTACGTAAGCTTGATCTAACACTTTCATCAAGGCTTCTCGGTGGGCTTCGAAATTCAGAAGTAAAGAGAGTATTGAGATTTTGGAGGGAGTCTGCATCAGTTGATCCACAACTCTTGTACTCACTTTTCTTGATCAACTTTAGAATCTCGTCCAAGTCTGAGTTGACATTGGTTCCATCAGACGGACCAATGTTTATGTCTGGATTACCAACAGGAATTCCCATGGGATTCTCAGGAGGTGTATCAACAGGATTTTATCCAACAGTGGGAGTAATGGGTTGCTTTGGTGGCAACGGGGTATACACGCGCCCACTCTGAGTTACTCGTCCTATTTCAACGATGATAACTACGGCTGAAAGAGTTGGTATGGGTTTATCCTTCCCATCTTCTATCATAGTTGTGTTGTACTGATAGGGAATTGCTTTGTTAGAGTTGTAAGGAACAGGACCAGGTAGACATATCACCAAAGGAGAGTCTTGAACTTTTGGACTGTTGTAATCAACTTCTACACACTTGGGCATATGGAAGTAGGGGATAATGACGTTTACTTCGGGAATTTCCCAGTTGATATCTGAGACTAAAAGCTCATGCGGATAATACCCTACCATATTCACGTTATAATCGTTCCTGTTTCTGAAGATCTGAATGTCGCCAATGTCTATCAACCATTGAAGGTCTGCTCTCATAGTTGGACATCCTCGAAAATCCATAAAGCAGATTCTACAGGTTGTGTAGTCATGTTTAGCAAAGGCGCCCATTGCATTGAATGTAGCGTGCAGTTGTACCAAGCTTTCTCTTATCATATTTATGTTGGTGATAAGATACCGATCTGTATTTCTGAGTATCAAATTCACGATATATCCACTATGATTGCGAAGTGGATTTGCTTGTACATTCGGATTTGTATTCCTGAAGGAGAGAAGATTAGCCCTCACTAATCTTTGCACTTCGGCTTTCAGTGTTATGCAGTGTTCGAGATCATAACCTGGTGCCCCTTGATGAAAAGGGCAAGACACATCTGCTTTGTACCACCAAGGTAATTTGTCTGGTACTGGAGGTGGTAATCTTGTTTGTACAAGATTTCTTTCTATCAAGGCAGGATATAATTCCGTGTAAGTCATCGGAATTGGATCAAACTGCGAGATTTGAGGAGTACGGTTCTGATTGTTGTTGAATTGTTGAGCCTGCTGTCGAGGATGTTGATTTTGCTGGATTTGTGGGGTAATTCCCATGTTTGAATTTGTATTAACAACTGGTGCTATCGTGGCTACCTGTTGCCGGTGACTGACATTTTTCATTGGTTTCCCTCGGGATACCATTCCAACGTCATGTTCTTTCTTCTTCGGGAAACCAGTTCTGACTCTCTTGGTTCCGCTTGAAGACCCCATTTCTTTGGTTAAGCGTCCTGTTCGGACTCCTTCTTCTAGTCGCATCCCCATGCTTACCATTTCGGTGAAATCTCCAAGAGCGCTGGCGACCATGCGTTCGTAGTAGAATAGGCCAAGAGTGTTCAGGAAAACCTTGGTCATTTCTTTTTCTTCAACGGTGGATTAATTTGGGCAGCAATTTCCCTCAAACGTTGGGCGTATTCTGTAACATCCCTTCTAAAAATACCCCGTGAATATCTTAATTAAATCATAGTTACATGGAAACAAGGGATGTCACAATTAAGAATAAAATAAAACCTCAAATAACAGTAGCCATGCTCCACTGAAGAACTTATTAAAATATTCAATCAAACTGATATCATGTCTTACACAGCAGAAAAGTACCATAAAACCAAAATGGAATAAAACCAAATCATAATTATTCCCAAAGTAATTCAAATAACAAATGAATACTAGATAATTTTCTCAGCTAAACGTTCCTCAGTGTTACAACCTATCAGAGCACGACACTGACATGCGGACACAAAATAACATAGCTCTAGTGCCATCCTCACCAACTCCTGAGCTGCTAACTTTAATCTGAAATCATTAAAGTAAGGGTGAGATTTCTCATAATTAAGATGCATTATAAGTTCCTCAGACAACATAATTTCACAAGCATATTAATCCACCCATTCTAGCATAATTCAGATTTTAACCCACAGTTACAACCACACAATCCATGATGCACAACAATAACAACAAGAGAATTGTAACACTAGAAACCATCCTAACATGTTACAATTCCATGCAAATACAAATGCAGACGCAATGCATGTGGTACCAAAACGTGACCAAGTCACACACACTGATCCATCACCACCCGGATACAGTAATCATCGATTCGTCCATAATCACCTGGACACGAATCCAGCCTAACAATCCATCATCACCCGGGTACGGTTATTGGCAATACAAGTCAAATTCCACACAATGGGAATTAACTTCACCAGAATGCATATCCATGCACAACACCAGCATGCAACATTCAATCAATCTATGAACACACCAATTATCATAAACTGAATCAAAACCAAAACATGATGTCCTCAACGATCATGCACACAATCAGCAACATAAACATGCATTCCATTCACAAAATCCTGATACAACCAAATGCCACAGGTACACTACTGCATATACACCAAGTATGCAGTGAATAACAAACCACTTAAATCGGAATTCGACACATTTTCAAAATAATTTCAAGTTACAGGAAATCCCTTCATTTCATAAAATAGAGCATTAAATTTAAGAAACAACGTCCAAAAAGGCGCTCAAAACGGACTTACGGTTTGAAAGTTATGAATTTTTAAAGTTTGGAATTTTTCAAAAAGTAACAGTGGAACCCGGTTCCTCCCAGAGAGAACCCGGTTCCCACAAAGTTCAAAAACACGCCCCCTGGAAAAATGTATGGGGAACCCGGATCCTCTAGGCAGGAACCCGGTTCACAGAAGAAAAAATCAGTTTCTTTGGAAAAATATAACGTGGAACCCGGTTCCTCCCCAGGAGTAACCGATTCCTGAGTTCAAAAATGCCTAGTTTTACTAACTAACACACTGGGAACCCGGGTTCTCCCACTGGGGAATCGGTTCCCACGACTCACAGAGGCAAAACACTAGTTTTACAACAACAGGTTTCCAAAACCATTTTCCTACTCTTTCCAATCGTACCCATACGTTCCAATGCAGTCGAATCACTCAACCAACAACAATAACATGCAATATAACATACTTTGATCATTCCTAATGACCCTATAACATACAAATCACTCGATTCTACACAATCCGACACAAATTGGGATAATTCTACAAAAACCTAGAATTACTAAATTGAGATTCTTGACATACTACGATCAATTCTATTGAAATGAAAATCGATAATACATGTTAATTAATCGAAATCACCCCTTACCTTGTGGGTTCTTCGAATTCCGGCAACTTTCACTCTTTTCCTCTTTCTCTTCTCTTCTCCAATGTTACGAATGATGAAAAACCTTATATTCCTTTTTTCCTTCTTTTTCCTTTTATTATTCCTTTTATTATTCCAATAAATAAAATAAAATGATAATTAGGATATGTAGAGTATTTTACTCGTCACACCCCCCATTACTCCTCACACTCTCAACTCCTCATTTCATTTATTTAACCGATTAAATCCAATAATTCAAAATATTAATAATTAAACTCTAATTAAATTAATAATTAAAATTCTAATTATTTTAAATATTGAATTATTTGGGGTGTCACATATTCTTTGAAAGTCTCCTTTTCCTGTTAAGACATAGAACGGAGTTGATCTCGATCTGGAGCCATGTCCAAATTGAATTTGTACTGTTGGACAAAGGCTTCACCTAGGTCATTGAATGTCTGGATATTTGCACTATCTAATCCCATGTACCACTTCAGTGCGGCACCGGTGAGACTGTCTTGTAAGATGACTTTGCGGGCAGGAATTTCCCTCTATATTTTTCAAAGTCAGGGACTTTGAACTTAGAGGGTATCCTTACACGAGGAACTAGGCATAGATCGTGGGCATTCTTCCCAAACAAATCCTTTCCGCGGGTTGTTTTGATCTCAAGCTGCATCTGATGGAATTGTTCCTGGAGATTTTCCATTTGGCCACGAGGATTCGTGTTGTCGCCTGGGTTATGATAAACTTCTTCGTCCGCAGTAGCGTGAACTATCGAAGCTGAGTTTGTCATGATCGGTTGAGAAACCGTCATAGTGACTTGCGGAAAAGTTACTCCGTGCTGCGAAGTAAATGCTGAGTTCTGTAAAGTAGGAACCTCAATCGTGGTTGTCTGTACCTCAGAAGTGGTTTGACGAAATCCAATGACGAAATGGAAAGGCATGCCCCATGGATAACCTTCTGGCATACTGAAGAGAGGATTACTGACTGCAACAGCTGAAACTGGAGTAGTAGTGATCTTTGAAATCGTCGTTTGATTTTGACTGTTTAATGTTATTTGCTGATTTTGTGTAGTTATCAACGAACTTACTAAAGAAGTGAGTCTCTCCACCTCTTCCTGAAGTGTTGTCACTGTGCCACGAAGCTCAAAATTTTCTTGTTCAAAATCTTCCATTGCTTTTCTCCTATTTGCATGAGTATAGTATCTGCGAGTTGTCTGTGAACATAGTCGAGAAACTCTAAGACGCGACAGCTTGACGTTCTTTCTCTCTGGAAAAAATTCCAAAAGATAAGACTCGAAATGCAAAGTATGATGCATGATTATGAATGCAAAGAGAAAATAATTTCCAAAGAATTTACGCTAAAAGAGAAATTTCTAGTAAACATTTGGATGGAAAACACTTATTTTATTAATATTGAAAGAAGAATACAACAATGTTTTTGGAGCATAGCTCTTACAATGATAAAATAAATGATAAAATAAAGCTAAACTGATTAATCATCTTCGTCTGATGAAGAACCAAAGGCTTGATGCAGCTTCAACTTCAGGATTTCTTTCCCATAGTAAGCTTTCAGTTCAGCTTTCTCGGCTTTCAGCTTGTTGATGACTTTCTTCCAATCATCAGGAGCAGGATTGCTAGTTGTCATTTCTTCAAGCTTTCTTTTTCTTTGATGTATCTTTTGATCGCGTTATCCTTCCGACGAATCTTCTCATCTTTCTCCATGAGCCATTCATCTTGAAAGTAGAGCATTTTTTCATGATCTTTGACCTGCTTCTTAAGCTTCTCATTTTCAAAGTCAGTCTTAAGAAACTTGTCTTCAAAGCTTCTTTCTCTAGCCTCATCTTAGCCAAAGCTCCTTCGTATTCTCCCATAGTCTCAATGGGAATGGTGGTCGATTTAGATACCACTGGGAACAAGAGTTCTTCATAAGCATAAGGCATTCGGAATTCCTTCGCTCTTTTCTTTACCCAAGAAGTGTAGATTTCCATGGCTACACAATTCTTTGCATTACCCTTTTCTTTCGAATGTGATGCCAAGCTCTTATCATTCTGGCTTTCAAACCTTGGGAATCTTCCCCTTCATGATAAAAGTAATTCTCTACTGTAAAACCAAAAGGTTTACTGGAATTTGTGTACCCGAGTTGACGTCTTGCCAAGAAGGGGTTGTAGTTGATTCCTCCTTTCGTACCAATGAGAGGTACGTTGGCCAACTCTCCACAGCTTTCGATGATTTCCATCTCATTGTTGTCCAAGGTATACCAATGGATATCATCATTTATAAGAGACATGATTCTTCGAGACCAATGCCAACCGTTTTTGTTTTCGCGGAAGATAGGAGACTTAGGCAAGTGTAAGACAATCCATTTGAATAACAGAGGTACACAACACACGATAGTTCCATCTCCTTGACGATTCCTATGATGAATGGAGAAATACGTTTCACCAAGCAAAGTGGGAACGGGATTTCCAATCAGAAAGATCCTTATGGCGTTGATATCAACGAAACTTGGGACGTTGGGAAACAACACCAATCCATAGATGAGCAAAGCTAAAACAGCTTCAAAGGCTACCATGTTACCGGCTTCAGAAAATTTAAAAGCCTTCTCCATTAGGAACTTTGAAGTTAGTCCTAAGAGTTTTCCTTTGGTAGTTAGGTTTTTGTCTATCTCAGATTTCCTTAAGTGAGTCATTGCTGCAATGACTGGTGGCTTAGGAATGGCTTCCAAACCATTGAAAGGCACCTTGTCTGACACTGAGATACCTAGGATGTGTGCGTACTCTTCCAAAGTAGGCATCAATTGGTAATCAGGGAAAGTGAAACAGCGGTAGACTGGATCATAAAATTGAACGAGAGTTTTGAGAAGTCCTTCATCAACGTTATTGTTCAGGACAGTTAAAAGAGTTCCATAGCATTTTCTAAAATCCAAGGGATCTTCTATCAAGGATGCTAACTCTTTTAATTTTCCTACATCAGGAATTCTAAAACTGTATTTCTTGGTAAATCTTCCTCTGACGTCCATCACTCTAACCTAAAATATTTACAAAGAAAAATCTCTAAATTCTTTGGAAATGGGAAGAGAAATGAAGTTTTTGAATGAATGCCGCAGAGATACAAACATGGTTAGTGGTTATACACATGTTCAAGCGTTTGAAGTCACGAGCATGAGGCCAACGATAAGAACCAAACGTGGGTAAGTTCTAAGGGCTTATTCACCTGCAAAACATGTTCTACTGGTAATATAAGTTCAACGCTTCTCTTTGAAATATTATCGGATTTGTTGAATACTAGAAGTCCAACAATATTTTTCAAGAAAAACTCGCTTGATCGTAGTCTCGCATGACAACTATTCCAAGCTTACACCTGAATAGCTTCTGCACTACATCCTAAATGGCCAGGATGGGTTATGTGTTCTACAGCCACTCAACTTCGTTAGTTCTCTAGAAAGCAAAATGTCTTCGCAAATACTTGCTAAACACAAATACTCCCAAGACAACCTCCACTGGGAGAGGGATCTCAAATTAACTTAGTAAGTAATGAAACTTCCCACAAGTTAATAGGACTATACCCCCACCTAGATCTTAAAATGTTTCTTAAATCCGGGTTAGGATTTCTTTCCATCAGATGAAATCGCGAAAACACACAATAAAGAAAAACAAACATATGCACATATGAAAGCTTAACCCCTTTTTTTTCTTTTGAAAACAAAAAAACTTGGTGCTCTTGAGCAGAGTCAAAGTCTTTTTTTTGAAAATAAATGTTTAGCGTCTCCCCAGCAGAGTCGCCATTTTTTCTATTCGCGTTAAGATGTGACGCGCGAGGGAATCGAATTTGAATTCGAATTCTCTGGCTCGAAAAGATTTACTCTTTTGATTTGTTTATAAAGATGCCGCGAGCATCAAGCTTTATTGTTTCCAAAACAAGAAAAATGAGATGAAAAGGGGGAAAGCTGCAATACCCTCAATAAATATGATATGCATTACGACTAGCGCGAACTAGACGCAACGCATTGGGGAGATTCTGGGCAAGGGGGTTTGTTGTATAAAGGGAATAGATGTGGCACCCTAAATATATATAGTTATCTATAGCTTTATATATGAATATTTTGATATGTTTGTGTGTTTTAATTTGCTATTTCTATTTTTGGGAAAGTTTCTCCTTTGGATTTTAAGAAGGGTAGATTATGTGGGATCCTAGGTTTTGTTATTATTGTGCTCGCAAAGATCATTGGGATCTTCTGCATACATATCCCTTAATGGGAATCAAAGCATTTGTAGCTCGGATCTAAGGGAGCTATGGTTTTGTTTGGTTTGAGGGAGAAAGAAGTATGCTCGCCAAGGATGAGACCTTGTGCCTACGTATTCTCAAAGGGAGGTTGAGAAAGTCAGAGCAATCGTAGTTCCCACTTATGCTAGTGGAAGCAACGGGATGTTATTAAGAGACAAAGACGAATGTCATCTTAATGAAAAATGTATCTAATCTATTTCATCACATACATTTTGAAAGGTTGATTGATTGAATCTTTTATCGTAAGTTATAGGTGTTTTGCTTGAGTGTACAAGCGTTACCACTTACAGATTAAAAGATGTTTTTGTTTGAAAAAAGTTTGATTTAAAAGTTTGATTGTATGTGCTGTGATAGATGAGATACTTCTTCCATAGAGATGATAAATGTCTAAATCTCTTAGGAGAAATTGATTGGATTAGGGGATACTTTTAAGAAGCCCGTGGGTCCTTGTATTGTAATCCCAAGAGGAGGCATTCCGAGGGTCATCGAGGGTCCTTGTATTGTTAGCCCAAGAGAAGGCATTCCGAGGGTCATCGAGGGTCCTTGTATGAAGCTCAAGAGGAAGCTATAGGGTATGGCTGGCTTTGGCTTTAAGAGTGGTTTCACTGGGAAACCATCCTCTTAGGATTTCAAGAGTGATTTCACCGGGAAATCATCCTCTCAGGGTTCTATCCTAGTGCGGGTGATTCTTTGTATTGGAAGCCCAATAGGAGGCTGTTAAGAGATTTCCAGGTCTCTTTCTTGTTTGATGCCCAAGAGAAGGCTAAACTCGATGAGGGAGTTCTTTTGAACGAAGCCCAAGAGGAGGCTAACTCAGCAGGGGAGTTGTCTTATATGAAGCCTAAGCGGAGGCTAAACTCAGTAAATGAGTTTTCTTATATGAAGCCTAAGAGGAGGCTAAACTCAGTAAATGATTTTTCTTATACGAAGCCTAAGAGGAGGCTAAACTCAGTAAATGAGTTTTCTTATACGAAGCCTAAGAGGAGGCTAAAGGAACCTAGTTGTTAGGCTGATTGTTATGTTATAACTGAACAGTTATATAAACAAGTGTGTGATGTGTATTCACAAGAGTTTATGAAGGAAATATATAGAAAAGTGTATAAAACGAGCGATTAAAGCAGGTGTAACTTGAATATATACAAAGGTTTATGAATGTGTACAAGGAAATGAATATGTACACGAAGGGGTGATTATGTACAAGGAAATGAATATGTACATAGGAGGGTTGGGACTTACACCGTGAGGGAGGCCCATTGGTTTTAAGAGCAGTTTCACCGGGAATAATGCTTCTCTTAATACCAATGGAATCGGTGTATAGACAAGCGGATGAAAACAAACGAAAGAAGTTTGTTTATGCTTGAATATTTACAAAGATGTTTGAATGTGTACAAGGAAATGAATATGTACATAAAAGGTGTTTATGTACAAGGAAATGAATATGTACATAGAAGGGTTGGGACTTACACCGTGAGGGAGGCCCATGATCAATTAAGAAATTCGAGGAAAAAACTAGTTCGGTTTTATCTTCAAATCAAGTCGATCATGGAGAAAGGTGTGTAAGTTTGTTGAAATGTTTTTGAAAATGTTTTGAAAATGATTTTGAAAAGTGAAGGATATTCACAAAATGTTTTGAAAAAAGATTTGAGTTTGAAAGTTGGAAAGAAAACATTTTTGTAAGTATTAAAATACTTAAAATGTCTCATTTTTAACTTAATAAAAATATAATCAAAAGAAAATATTTTTGGATATTTTTTACATAATCATAAAATAGGTATATTAAATAACAAGTGTGCAAAAAATCATCTCAAAATAAGAAGTTTTGTTTGGTTTTTGAAAATGTTGAAGTTTGTTGAAAAAGTTGAGAAAAAGAAGGTTTTGGTCCTAAGGAGGTTTGAATCCAGGACCCTTGGCTTAGAAGTGAAAATTTTTACCACTGAGCCATGTGCTTGACTTGTCATTTACACGCCTTCATTTGATTATATTTAAAAACAAGTTTTGAAAATGTTTAAAAATAGTGAAAATGGAAGGAAAAGTGGAAAAAAATGGTCTCAGGGGGATTCGAACCCTGGACCATAGGCAAGGAAAAGGACTAAGAGCGTGCTGGCAACCGCTGGGGCGGTAATACATCCGTGAATAAAACACGAACTATTAAATATATTTTGAAACGAGAATTTGAATTTTTCAGAAAACTGAAAAACGCGCGCAACTCCATCTTCTTCCTCCTCAAGCTTTGATTTTGTAACTTCTTCATTTCTCAATGAAATTGAAAGATGCAAACATGAAACTTGCTCGATTTTTACCCAGGAACATGATGGTGATGATTAATTTCATTTATTTTAAGTGTAAGGTGACTAATTCTAACATGAACATGAAGAACCCTAACTTTGAAAATGATTGTGAAATCGTGTTTGTGCAACAAATCAAACAATTGATTGAGGGTTTATGATCCTCATAGGTGCAGAAACATGATGGCATGGAAACTTTTGAACTGAAATTCAGAAATAAAAGAATTCAAAGTTGAGCAACTTACCTCTTATAAGAAGAAATCGAATCCTTTCTTAGAGTGTTTCCAGTTGTATTTTGATGATTGATATAACACCACTGGACCTTATGGAGTGTGTATGAATGCTTAGCTTGGATTGAAATGGCCTGGATCACTCTGACCAAGTCCAACTGCAGCACAACTAGTTTGATGATGGAGATGATGATTTTGTAGTTACAGAGATGTTCTAAGGGTTTGGATCATCTCCATGGAGTGTATGGATGATGTTTAAAGTGATAATTTGGAAAGTGCACGAGTAGATTGAAAGATGGCAAGTTAAGGCTCAATTTGCAAGTTTATGGATTTTGGAGTATGATTCTAAGTTTGAATAGTTTTTCTGGTGGTTTTAAGTTTTAAACAACTTCTAAATGATGTTTAGAACATGTTAGAAACTTGAGTTTGCTCAGATTTTGCAAGGTTTGAAGATTGCAAAATATCCCTCTTTGAACTTTGAAACTTGGAATGTAAGAAAGAAAGAAGGAAAGCTTGGATTATGATAGCTTTGGTGTAGTTTCAAGATGAAGAAATGACCTCTATTTATAGGCCAAGAAATCTGAGTGACAAGGCAAGGTTATCATTGAGAGAGCTTTGCAACTTGCTTAAGTGGTAAGAAGGAATCTTTTGCATTTAATGCAAAAGTTACTTTTTAACCATGGTTAAAAATTTTCTTTGATTCAATCCTCTTCTTCAATCATGCCTAAATGATATTTATCAGTTGTAACCTATCTCTAAGTGATGACAAGGCTTCTAGAAGAGAGATTTGTGAAAAATGACTTATAATTTTGATACATGATCTTAGAATTCCATGGTTTTGGAGCTCTATGTTTCAAAATCAAAAGCCTAGCTAGACAAAGTGTTTTTGCAAGTTCTTGGATATTTTGGAAAGCTTGTAACAAGACCTACAACTTTCATGTTTTGAGTTTTTTCTGAATCCAAATGGATCTAGGTGAAAAATGGCCATGAAAGTAAGGAAAAACCATGTTTCTTAACACTTGAAAAAATTTCTAAGTGTTAGAAAAAATTCAAATCTTGACTTTTTGTTGACTTTTTCACATTTCTTGATTTTTTATGATCATGATGGATTATTTGAAATGATTTTATGATTGAAAAAGTGTGGATTTGAAAAAGTTGACCAAAAGTCAAAGTTTGACTTTTTTGAGCAGATGAATTTTCATCAGATGGTTCAGAATTTGTTTGATGAAGAAACATGGACTTTGCAATGTTTTGAATCAAGAATTGACACATTTTTGGAAATATTGTATTTGATTCTTCAATCAAATATTTTCCAATCAAATCAAAATATTTTGACATAACTCTGGACTTAATTCCTTCCTCTATATATACATAACAGATTCATTACACTCAAAGACGAAACCCTAGCCTCGGACAGCAGCCCTAAAGTTCCAAAATTTTCATACAAACTTGAAAATTGGTGTTCCAATTTCCAATCACATTCAAGCATTTCTAAGCATTGATTCTTGCTCCTGAGGTATAGTAGGGTAAGGATGGATCGTTATTCATGGCCAAATATCCCTGAATAGTACCATACATGAACTCCGTTTGTATCATGTTTTTGATTTTCGTATTTTGTATTTTATTGTGTTTTAATCGAAACTAATCATTCTAACATGTTCATGAGATGTCATAGAGAAGATCGTGGCCATCATTTACAAGGTTTGATGTCCAAATCACGTTACACCATTGTTAGGGCATAACCTTGATGTTGCTTCATATCTCTTTTTTCAGGCACTTTCAGACCAAACCAACACCACCACTGGGTTCGCAAGGGTCGATTTAGGGGTGTATCCATGATATCTTGCTTTGAATTTTTCTATTTTGCAGGTTCCAGGTTTGGAGGCAGCTGGAGAAGACAACCGGAGCTCTGCTCCAGCGTCTCTGATTTCTCTTGACTCAGAGGAGAACTTCTGACCCTAGGCATGGCACGCTCTCATTCGCTCGTTCCAGCATATGGGTCCCACGCGTCTATTGTTTAAAAAATTCAAAGGAAATAAAAACGTGTCAACACTTCTGCTCTGGTGCTTGTGTTTCCAGAACCACTAAGCCTTCTCTCACTGGCCACAGATAGCAAGAGGTTTTGGGGTTTAACCTCAAGACCTACCCTTTCTCGCCTTTGTTTTTTTACATACTGATCTATGCAGAAGTGACACAACCTCCAGAAGTTCTGGAAAACAGGTTTCTAGAAGCTCTGGAGGGAACATTCGTCCAAGCCTCCAGAAGTTCTGGTAAACAGGTTTCCAGAAGCTCGAAGGAACTTCCGCACAAGTTCCAGAAGGAAGGAACTTCCGTGCCAGCCTCCAAAAGTTCTGAAAGGAACTTCCGTGCTACCTTCAGAAATTCTGGAAAATAGGTTTCCAGAAGTTCTGGAAGGGACTTCCACCAGAAGTTCTGAGACGAACTTAGTCAGAAATTCTGATCAAAAAATTATTTTTTTATTTCTTTTAATTTTTTTTAATTAGTTTTCCTTGCAAAATTAACTTAATTATTTTCAAAAATCACAAAAAAAACATTTTAATTTCAGAATTAGGTTAATTAAGCATTAAATAATTTATTTTTTTTCTTTCATGAATTAATTTATTTTTCATAATTAATTAATAATTAACTTATAACTAGGTTTTTTTATGCATTAAAATCAATCCAAAAAATATCAAAAAATATTTTTCCTTTGCAATTAGGGTTTAGATATTTTCTTTCTATCATTAGACATTTTTCTACAATTTATTTCTTTTATTTTAAATTTAAATTCTAGAAATCGATGTATAGGTTGCAAGGATATTTTTGTAATAGCGTAGGATTTTATTTTCTGCCTTTACTTTCTGCACCCCTATTATGTATCTGCCCCAAAGCCATGTAATAGCGTAGGACCTTTACTTTCCGCACTTTACATTTCCACAATTTACTTTCCGCACATATTAACTGCTAGTTATTAGGCGTGTATGGAAAGATTTTTTCTTTCCGCACATATTAACTGCTAGTAATTAGGCGTGTATGGAAAGATTAATTCAATCAACCTAGATCACTAATAATCAAGATAAAATATCTGAACATAACCCACTTTTCACACATGCACCCACCTTAGGGTATCCTCTCTCGTTGCCTTTCAAACATATGGTCATGTCCCTCGAACATGGGGATATCTTAGCTAAGACACTTACAAACATATCATCACAGTCCCTTCGAATCAAAGATCATAGTCCCTCGATGACCCTCGATTGTTGCCTACGAATATATGATCTCGTCCCTCGATTATTGCCTACGAAAAGTGATGATTGTCCCTACGAATATGCTAAGGTATCCCTACAAGTTGCCTTCTATGACCATCTGATGCCCCTTCGAATGTCCCTTTTACATCTAACGAATAAGATTACCTACCAACTAATGGTATGGATAAACTTGTTCTAAAGGAAAGCAAAATAACACGGAAACGACCGTTCTGAGTGGGTAAAATAAGTCTCTTTTGCTTGCTCAATCAAAATGCTCTTTACACCTCACACTTTCTCAAAAATCTTTTTCAAAACACTTCGTATACATTCCAGCGTGAATCATTACAAAGTCTTTCCAAAAAAAAACATTTCCAAACACTTCGTATACATTCCAGCGAGAATCATTACGAAGTCAAAGAGAAATTCCTTTTCAAAACATTTTCAAACACACACACGGAAAGCAGTTTGTAAAGTGAGCTATAACAATTAAGAGCCCGTAGATAACTACGGATGGAAAGGGTGCTTATACCTTCCCTTTTCATAATTGCCTCCCATACTCAGAATCTAACGAAGGTCTTTTCCTGTTCTTTTCGCCTTCCCTTAATTGGATAAAAGAAAAGTCAGTGGCGACTCTTGCTATCCGCAACATTTACGATAAAACGCAAAATAAACAAGTCAGTTCACCCACCGTGTTACAGGGAGCCATCTTGATCTGATTGTAGCCGGAGAAACCATCCATGAAGGAGAAATTTTTGTGTTGAGCAGTATTGTCAACCAGGACATCAATATGTGGGAGCGAAAAATCGTCTTTCGGGCTCGCTTTATTCAAGTCTCTGTAATCTACACACATGCACACTTTGCCATCCTTCTTAGGTACGGGTACCACGTTTGCAACCTACTATGGGTAATAAGTAACGACTAAAAAAACTGGCATTGAACTATTTCATAACTTCGGCTTTGATTTTCTCGGACATCTCATGACGCATACGACGGACCTTCTATTTTATAGGGAGAAAACCTTTTTTCGTTCGTAGTCGGTGTACCATAATGTCAATGTCTAGACCTGGCCTATCCTTGTAGGACCAAGAAAAAATCTCGATGTAGTCTCGCAACATCTAGATTAATCTTTCTTTAACACTGTTCTTAAGACCCGCTCCTATCTTGATTTCTTTTCTGTCTTTGTCGGTACCTAGATTCACAACCTCGAATGGTTCTTCGTGTGGCTATATGGCCCTTTCTTCTTGCTGTAGTAGTCTGGCAAGTTCTCCTGACACTTCACAATCTTTCTCACCTTCATCTTCGGCTTGGTAGATCGGATTATCGAAGTCATATTTAGCAATAGCATAGTCGTTATCGACTAGATTCGAAGTGAATATGGATCTGCAGTGTATTATGTGGGTGTGTGTAAGAATACATAGCTTTTGAAGGGGCGATAAAATAAAAAAAAAGACAGAGAGCATAATATTTGAATGCAAAAGTCAAATGATTTATTGAATGAAATTATGCGAATGATAGATAATAACCCTCACAAACGAGCCGTGGTGCCCCAGGCAAGGCACTAGGATTAGAGTTTATTGTTCAAAGCGTAAAAATCATAAAATAGAAAAAGTAATTACTCATGTCTAAAGGAGATTGGTATAACATCTTCAGTCTTCCAATTGTTGAGTCCATCGCTAGGAGTCGGGAAGATCCAATTGTTGATGTCGAAGTCATTATTGTCGTCTTCTTCTATTGCATGAATTATGTTCTTGTTGATGCGGAACGGGGGTCTGCTGGCACGTTCGAGGCGTATTATCTTCTTACCTTTGGAGGTGAAGCCCAAAAAAGTATTGTCAGATTTGAATGGAAAGTCGGGTAGCTGACCCCAAATAGTACAACCTCCTTCTTCAACTACAGCTCAAGCATCTTTTAGTGAGGCCATCTTCGGTGGAACTCTAGTAACTTCAGGAGTGACAGGAGAGTCGACAGGTATGACTCGTGGAACTA
The DNA here is from genome assembly GCA_021764765.1 of Vicia sativa. Lineage (NCBI taxonomy): Eukaryota > Viridiplantae > Streptophyta > Magnoliopsida > Fabales > Fabaceae > Vicia > Vicia sativa. The sequence continues at coordinate 38,743,137 of CM038793.1, read as the reverse complement.
CTTTGAAAGCTTGATAGTGAGTTTCGACAAATTCACCTTCCATTTCGATGTACCGAGATGACTGCAGATGGCTTACCATGTATTCTTCTTCTCCGCATACTGTAACAATTTTCCCCTTTGCTGGGTACATCAACTTTTGATGTAGGGTAGAGGAAACAACACCTGCCCATATATCCAAGGGCGTCCAAGCAGGTAAGAGTAGGCTGGACGAATGTCTATCACAAAGAAAGTAGAGTCAAAATTATGGGAACCTACTTTGATTGGTAGGGTAAGCTTTCCAAGTATTGTTCTTTTCGAACCATCAAAAGCTCTTACGATTATATCACTGGGCTTCATGACCACTTCTTCAGCATTAAGTCGGTCAAAAGCGCTCTTTGGCAGGATATTTAGAGTAGAACCAGTATCCACCAATGCGTGAGACAACGTAGTGCCTTTTCATTCAATAGAGATGTGCAAGGCTTTGTTGTGCTTTCTCTTGGAAGGAGTTAGATCAACATCAGAAAAGCCTAAACCATTGTCGACGGTCAGACTAGCAATGCAACTTTTGAATTGGTTGGCAGTAGTATCTTGTGGTACGTGAGCATTCTTCAGATGCTTCACCAAGGCATTCGCATGAGCCTCGGAGCACAGCAACAGAGCTAACATGGAGATCTTGGACGGAGTCTGTCCGAACTGTTCCACAACATTGTAGTTGCTCTTTTTAATGATCTTCAAAATTTCCTTCATTTATTGCTTTGAGGTGTCTTCAGCAACTTCCTTTGGTACTTTTGTCTGAGAAGGTTGAGTCACTTTGTCTTTCCTTCGAACTTCGATAGTTGGTTCAATAGCAGGAATGCGAACTAGTGTAGTAGTATCCTTTGGAGGAGAGATATCTGGAGAAAACACTCTTCCAGTTCTGGTAACTTTGTTTGATCCGATGATATTGTCAATGTCAGGATTTGTAGCTTCAATTGTATTGTCTTTAATGGTTAACGGCTCTTGCTTGACACCATGATAGTAGACTTCGGCTCCAAAATTCCAAGGTATAGCTTTGTTAGAGGAATATGTAATTGATCTGGGCGAGGTAATAATGTGAGGTGCCACTCTGGGTGTAGGATCGGTAGAGGTGATCCTTATGGTGTTCACATCAGCGTATTCTTCGGGATAGCCATCTCCCCATCTGGTTGCTTTGATGTCTTCGATTGGAATCTTGTAGCTATTAGGAATGGTATACTTCACCATGAAATCATACTTCCCACTTGGCTGCCCCAAGGTATCCCAGACTTTTGGTGCAGCTTCGCTTACGTCTTCGATCTTCATACTTTTAGAAACATCTTCGCATAGACTCTCTACAGATGGAGCCTTTAGGAATAGCATATATCGGTTGTCCATCATGCGTTGAACGCGTCTTTTCAACCAAGCACATCCATCAGATTCAGACTCACACCAACAGCAGTCGTTAGGACATCCTGGAAATAAACCGGCTTGCAACAAATCTTTCTTGACAGTCATCAGGGTAATGGTCAGCTCATTCACATCAAAGACATAGGAGTCATTGTCAATGGTGTTGGTACTTTTACCATGGTCAGGCATTGGTGCGTTGATCACATTCGGAGTATTGACAGAAGGCTCGAATTCAATTTCTTGAGCTTCAATCATGTCTTGATTCTTGTTCTTCAGGGCCCAAGAGTTGTTGGTGTTGTGCCTTGGGCTGTCTCTCATTTAGATATTCGCTGGTGTCTTTACTTTCAAAAGGATTTCACCTTCATTGAGCATTGTGGAGAATTTCCTAATGTACCACTCCTTGGCATAAGGGGAGGTATCACTCACAATGTTGGCTTCTTTATTCCCACCAAAAGATCTCTTCGCAGCATTTGAAGATGTTTTGACTTGAATCTTTCCGCTCTTGGTTCCACCTTTAATATGTTCGCCTGTCCTTAAAGAAGGGTTGTAAGTGATACCTCCCCTTATGCCAAGGAGTGGTACATTAGGAAATTCTCCACAATGCTCAATGAAGGTGAAATCCTTTTGAAAGTAAAGACACCAGCGAATATCTAAATGAGAGAGTGACATCAACCTTTGAGACCAATTCAACCTTTGTTCGTTTTTCATTACTGACTGAGGAAGGTGCGAAATAAACGACCTAGATAATAACAGAATGCAACACATGAGAGTTCCTTGTCTTTTCGTAGTATGAGTATGGAGAGAATGCAGAATATCTCCAGGCAAAGTAGGCACAGGATTGTGAGTGAGGAAAATCTTGATGGCGTTCACGTCTTATTACATGATCTGGATTAGGAAATAGCACCAAACCATAGATTAGCAAGGCCAAAACGTCTTCGAAAGCATGAAAACTCATAGCCTTTAGGAATCCTCGAGCATTCCTTATCATAAATTTGGCAAGCAAGCCCTTAATTCCACTTCTTGTTTCCCAATTGTCTTCAAGGTCTGGCCGCTTTAGATGTAACGCTGATGCGATGTCTTCATACTTTGGAACTTTTTCTGAACCGGTGAATGGTATTTGATCAAGAATTAGTATCCCTAGTAGCTTAGAGAATTATTCCATTGCAGGCACCAACTACTAGTTTGGGAAAGTAAAGCAATGATGCCTTGGTTCAAAGAACTGGAATACGATGCTCATCAGATCTTCTTCAAAATTGGAGGTAACCAAGTCGAGTAGATAACCATGTCTTTTGATGAACTGAGAGTGATCGGGAATTTCTGAGACTAACTCTTTTAGCTGAGGAGGTATACCCACAAAGTTGATTCGGATAGTTTTCCTAGAAGCCATAACCCCCTATGACAAAGAGCAAAGATAAATCCCTAGGTCCTTGAAATGGTTAGAAATGATATGATGTTATGATGTTATGATGTCACGTTTAAATAGCAAGCACAAGCAATTCACACAATTGCCATAGGTTTAAGGCTAGCATGAGGTATAGGTGTCTACCCTACCAGAGTTTGAGTGGGTTCAACCTGTCCTATAATAGTATTCGGGTTCTAGGAATGTTATATCATCGATCTTTCTCGTAGGCTTTATTTCAATAGGACTAGCAAATGGTCGAACGAAACATCCCGAAAGTCAAATCTTAATGAGCGTAGCATCGAGTATCAACCAACCTCAGTTTACATCAAAGTCGGCCATCTCACTACCTTCTAATGGCCAAGATGGGTCAATTAGGGTTCTATAGTTGAGTTATGCTTGATGACACTACGCAGACTCCAAATATTTCCTCAACATAACACGAGGAATATTGGGACATCACAAGTGTCACAGTAACCGTAGCCATCATTTTGACCGTTTCGGTATACGCCCAACAATCGCGATGATTTATTGCTACTTACCTAGGGAAACCTGGATCCGGGTGTAGGATCCCCCACAAATATAATACCCAAGAAACCCTTAAAACTAAAGCAGACAAAGCAATCAAAAAGCAATAAAGTGATCTTAAACCCTAAGGTAGCCTCTCTTTAGGATGTATCCTCGGTAGAGTTGCCAGTTCTGTAACACGGTGGGAGAACTGACTTGTTTGTTTTGCTTTTTATCGCAAATGTTGCGGATAGCAAGAGTTGCCACCGACTTTTCTTTTATCCAATAAAGGGAAGGTGAAAAGAATAGGAAAAGACCTTCGTTAGATTCTGAGTACGGGAGGCAGTTATGAAAAGGGAAGATGTTGGCACCCTTTCCATCTGTAGTTATCTACGGGCTCTTAGTTGCTTAACTCACTTTGAAAATTTTCTTTTTGTGTTTGTGTAGTTTTAAAATGTTAAAAAAGGCATTTCGCTTTGACTTCGTAATGATTCTCGTTGGAATGTATACGAAGTGATTGGAAATGTTGGTTTGAAAGATGTTAAACTTTGTAATGATTCACGCTGGAATGTATACAAAGTGTTTGAAACGTTTTTGAAAAGTTTGAGTTGTGAAAAAGTGTTTTGATTGGAGCAACCAATAGAGTCTTATTACCTACTCAGAATGGTCGTTTCCATGTTATTTTTCCTCCTCCTTTAGAATAAGGCTATCCATACCATTAGTTGGAAGGTAACTTTATTCGTTTAGATGTGAAGGGACAACCGAAGGGTTATTGTATGGTTATAGAAGGAAATATGTAAGGATACCTTTAGCAATTCGTAGGGACGATCATCACTTTTCATAGGCAACAATCGAGGGACGAGATCATGTATTCGTAGGCAACATCGAGGGTCATCGAGGGACTATGGTATTTGTATCGAAAGGACTATAATGGTATTATTCGTAGGCGTCTTTGCTAATGGTATCCCTATGTTCATGGGACATGACCATGTTATTCGTAAAGGCAACAAGAGAGGATACCCTAAGGGGTGTGCAAGTGTGAAGAGTGTGTTGTATTTAGATATTTATCTTGAGATTAGAGGTGATCTAGGGTTGATTTTAGTCTTTAGCATGTAAACCCTAATTAACTAACAGTTAATATGTGAATAAAGTAAAGTGCTGAAATGTAAATCATACGCTATTACATGGCTTTGGGGCAGATACATAATAGGAGTGCGGAAAGTAAAGACAGAAATGTAAATCTAAGCTATTACAGAGTAAAAACTGTGCGACCTATACATCTTTTCTAGAATTATAAATGCATAATAGCAAATAAATAATCAGGATTATAGGAAATATGTTAGTGAAAATGTTTTGGAAATTAGTAAAAAAGTTTTAGGTTAGTAACCCTAATTACTAGAAAAGAAATTATTTTTTTGTGATTCTTGAAAAGGTTTTAATTAATTTTGAAAGGAAAATTAAGTTAAATTAAGGAAAATAGGAAAAATAAGGAAATAAGAAAAGTTAGGAAAATGAGAAAAAGGGTCATCAGGGATCGAGCCCCAGAAGTTGCGTTTGCATGCTTCTATCAGAAGTTGCGCTTGCATGCTTCTAACAGAAGTTGCTTCCACCAGATATTACTTCTATTAGAAGTTGTACTTGTATGCTTCTGTCAGAGGTTGTGTTCCAGAAGTTTTTTCCCAGAACTTCTAAGTTCATCTTCTGCTCAACACGATGTGGCATTTTATTCTAACACCTGAGTTAGAACATTTGCTGAAAAACAATAAACAGATCAGAGTATCAAGTTTATCAGAGGATCATAGCATCAAAGGATCATATTATCAAAGGATCATATTAAACACGCATGGGGTCTAGGGGGTTTGAATAGGAAAATCAGAAGGCAAGGTTTTGCCACGTGAGAGTAAGAGTTTCCCTTTGAAAACCCTTGACCACCGTGGATGGTGGTTTCCACCTTCTTCTCCGATGAAGGGTTTTCTAAAACCTGCAATAATCCATCAAAAAATGAAAACAAATAGTCCAGATCAAATAATTAAGATGCTACAAGTTCGATGGTGGTGTTATCTTGGCCTGAAACTGTCTGTAAATAGAAATACGAAGCTTAGCAGTTCTATTCCTTAACTATGGCAAATCACGATTTGGCCATGAAAAGCTTGTAACAATGACCCAGACCTGCTCTAATAAACCTCAGGAAACAATTAGCATGATTAGTTTAGATCAAAACATCATAAAAACAGAAATACGAATTTAAGAAAAAACATGTAATCGGAGCTTCATGATGCATGCAATTCAGGATGTTTTGGTCATGGATTTGATCCATACTTACCCTATGTTACCTCAGGAGCACAATGGAGTGCTTGGAATTGCTTGAGGACGGATGAAACTAGGGTTTCGATGGTGCAATTTTCTCTTGAGAATTTGAACAAGAACCCTAGTTTTTATGGAGGCCAAACTTGTCCTTCTTGGTGTTTGAATGTGCTATGTATATATAGGGCCAGAGGTTAGGTCAAGACTTGAATGAAAAATATATCAACTTGAATGCAAAATATTTGATTGAAATATTTTATCAAATTCTTCCATATTTGGCTCAATCTTGTATTAACGCAGGGTGCACGAAATTTCCATCTAGAATGGGTTATCTTGGACCTCAAGACAAGTAGAAATCAAGCCCAACTCATCTTAACTCTTACCTTTGCATTTTATTTAATTAAAATTGAATTTAAATCATAAAATTAAAAACTAAATCAAATAAATACAAGATGGGCGTGCACTTGAGTTTTCAGGCCATGGATAATGTCAAGATTAAGTTTGGATCATGAAAACTTAGGCACATTTGGAAAATATTTGCATTTGCTAAGTATTTCTCTTCATGCACCTCCTTAAAAATGTCAAACTTGCACAACAATATCTTGCTCAATTTTCAACATTTTTAAGTGTTCTTGGACTTTTTAGAAAGCTCAAGATGTCCTCTAAACACTCCTTTTGGTTTCATCTTCAATGAACTTTCCATGTTCATGTACACTTCTTTTCAAAAAGATGACATTTTGTTGACTTTTAGAAGGACCTCTAATGTTTTGATCCATAACTCTCACATGAAGCATTTTTGGCCAAAGCTTGTGAGACATGAAGTTGTAGATAATTGAATTCCCTTCAAAATGAGCTTTTTTGGAAAAGTTTCTGATAAAGTATGTGAAAGTTATGCCTGGTCAAAGTTCTGTTGACTTTTGGTTCTGTTGACCGTAGTTGACTTTTTGTCCAATACAACTGATTTTCAACCATCTGAGCAATTGATTGAGCAAACTTGACCTATGAGGCTTGAAACTTGACATGGTGATCCCTTGAGACATGTGAGGAGGTATGATGACCACTTGAGGTATTAGAACTTGATTTTTCTTGAGAGAAGCAAAACCCTAGTTGTGGGTTGATTGCTTAGGAGAGGGTTCATCTAGTCAACCCTTGAGAAATTCTTGAGTATGGAGATGTGGATTGTCTTGATAAATAGGAGGGGAAACTTTGGGGTATAACACTAGGTCCTTGAAATGGTTATAAATGATATGATATTATGATGTCATGATGTCATGTTTAAATATCACACACAAGCAATTCACACAATAGCGCCAAGTTTAAGGCTTGCATGAGGTATACGTGTCTACCCTACCGGAGTTTAAGTTGGTTCAACCTATCCTACAATAGTAACCAGGTTCTAAGAATCTCATATCATAGATTTTTATCGCAGGCTTTATTTCAATACAGCTACCAAATGGTCGACTAAAACATCCTGAAAGTCGAATCTCAATGAGCGTAGCATCGAGTATCAACCAACCTCAGTCTGCACCGAAGTCGGCTATCTCACTTCCTTCTAATGGCCAAGATGGGTCAATTATGGTTCGAAAAGTTTAGTTAGTGCTTGATGACACCACTCAAACGCCAAATATTTCCTCAACTAAATATGAGGAACATTAGGACATCCAAAGTGTCACACTAACCGTATCCATCATTTTAACTGTGTCGGTCTACGCCAGACAGTCCCGATGATATATTGCTACTTACCTAAGGAAACCTGGATCCGGGTGTAGGATCCCCCACATATATAATACCCAAGCAACCCTTAAAAGTAAAACAGACAAAGAAAATAGAAAGCAATAAAAGTGATCTATAGCGCTAAGGTAACCTCTCTTTGGGTGTAGTCCGCAGCATAGTCGTCAGTTCTGTAACACGGTGGGAGAACTGACTTGTTTATTTTGCATTTTATTGTAAATGTTGTGGATAGCAAGAGTCACCACCGACTTTTCTTTTATCCAATAAAGGAAACGTGAAAAGAACAAGAAAGACCTTTGTTAGATTCTGAGTAAGGGAGGTAATTATGAAAAGGGACGGTATTAGAACCCTTTCCATCTGTAGTTATCTACGGGCTCTTAATTACTTAGCTCACATTTGAAAATTTGCTTTCTGTGTGTATGTGATTTGAAAAGTATTTCGCTTTGAATTCGTAATGATTCTCGTTGAAATGTATACGAAGTGTTTTGAAATATTTGTTTGGAAAATGTTTAACTTTGTAATGATTCTCGCTGGAATGTATACAAAGTGTTTGTTTGGAAAATAGTTTTTTAAAATAGTGTGAGGTGTGAAAAATATTTGTTGATTGGAGCAAGAAATATAGTCTTATTTACCTACTCAAATTGGTCGTTTCTTGTTATTTTTCCTTCTCCTTTAGAATAAGGCTATCCATACTATTAGTTGGAAGGTAACTTTATCTGTTGGATGTGAAGGTACAATCATAGGGTCATCGTATGGTCATTAAAGGAAACATGTAGGGATACCTTAGTAATTCGAAGGGACGATCATCACTTATTTGTAGGCAACAACCGAGGGACGAGATCATATATTCGTAGGCAACATCGACTGTCATCGAGGGACTATGATATTTGTGATAATTTAAATGAGGGACTTTGCTAATGGTACCCCTACGTTCGAGGGACATGACCATTATATTTGAAAGGAAAAAAGAGAGATTACCCTAGAGGGTGCAAGTGTGATAAGTGTGTTGGATTCAGATATTTTAATCTTGGAAATTAGGGTGATCTAACGTTTGATTTTAGTCTTGCCATGCAAACTCTAATTAGCATACATCTAAGCAGTTTAATATTCGCAGGAAAATAAAGTGCAAAAAGTAAATGTCCCACACTATTACATGGCTTTGGTGCATTTACATAATATGAGGTGAGGAAAGTAAAGACAGAAGATAAATCTACGCTATTACAAAAAAAATTTGCGACCTATACATCAATTTCTAGAATTTAAAATGTGAGATAGTAAATAAATAATACAAAATGGTTTTTAGATGTTAGTGAAAAATATTTTAGGGTTAGTAGAAAAAAAGATTTTGGTTAGGTTAACCTAATTACTACGTGAAAAAAATATTTGTTTTTTTTTTTTTGAGGTTGATTTTAGTGTAAAAAAAAATTAAAAGTTAATTTTATGGTTAATTAACAATTTATTAAATGTGAGAAAAATAAAATATTTTTTGATGTCAAAAATAAAATAAACATTTTTCTAGCCTAATTCGGAAAATAAAATTATTTTTTTGATTTTTATGTATTTTAGAAAATATTTTAAAAGAAATTAGTTAAAAAATAAAATTGAAAGAAAATTGAAAAAAAAAATAGGAAAATAAGGTTAGAAAATTGAAAAGGAGAGAAAATCAGCAAAAAAGTCCCTGGGAGGCTCGAACCCAGGACCATAGGGCTGCCAAGCATGAACACTACCATCTAAGCTACTTGTCCAAGTTATTAGTGTAATCGAACAAATTAATTAAATAATAAAACAAAAATTTGAAATGTATTTGAAATCAGAAACGCGCGCGTGGAGGTCGTCTTCCTCGTTTTGAATTTTCCCATGGACGTTACCCACGACTTTTCCGTGGGTAATAGTTATACCGACGAACAACATCTATAGCTATATCCCTGCACAATAAAAAAAGCATTATAAATATGTTATGAAGCCATGGATTGACTGGATTTGATCCCCAGAACACGAATATGCCCTTAGTTTTGTCCAATTTTATTTATTTTAGAAAGCCCTAATTTGAAGTTATGAACCCTAGCAATGGTGAATGCTTCATTTTGCACCTAAGCTTCAATCAAACCATCCAGAAAACTTAAAATGTTATTATTTAGTTCCTTAACTTCACTTATGTTACTTTAATTGGTCTCTTCTGTCAATTTCTTTCAAAAAAATGTTAAATTATGGTATCGTGGATGTACAATGATGTTTAAGATCCAAATGTGACTCAACATGTGTATTATAAAGTAGAGTTTCTGCTTAATGTAATCTTATTATGACCATCTTTATGGCATCTACTTGAGTGGAAATCCTACTTTATTGTACAAATACTTAGTCATATTTGAACTTTGAGCATTGCATCCACGTCGCTAGAATTTTTTTTGCCAAAAATTAACGAAAGAGATCAAATAAGATATCGAAGTAAAGTTAAGGGACTAACTTGTAATATTATTTAATTAAGGGACTAAAGAGAAATATTGAAGTAAGCTAATGGACTTGGGGACTAAATATACCTATAAAAATTTACTTTAGCGACGTATATTAGATGTTGCTATAAGTCAATTTTTAATTTCTATGAATATTTTTGGTAGATCTTTCCTAATAAGAAATCTTATGTTTGAATATGCATACAAGAATATTTGTGTTTATTAGTCCCTATTTGGCCCGGCTGAAAGGCCCAAAAAGCGAAGGCCTAGTAGAAATTGAAGAAGTTATCACTCGAAGAGTAGGTAAGTCTTTTTTTTGCGGCTTGCAGCATCCCACACGAGGATATTGTGTCAATCTCTCTAAATCAATCAAGGCATTCAAATCCTTTCATTCAAGTTTTAATTTTCATACTCTTACTGATTTAAGAGTTGGAGTGTTAACCTTACAAGTTAATCCACTTCCACTGCATCAGAAACAGTGAACCACCGTCACAAGCAGTGAATCCACTCTTTTTAATCATGATCTAGTTCAGAAGCAGAACAGTGGCGCCTTATAAGGGAATCAACTAATGATTTCTAAAATTTTCCATGACCTAATTTCCATAAATTCTACTAATTTCCTTTCTATGGGAAACCATATCTTCTTTGATCGAATAACATATCGTCATTCCTTAATCAATTTAGTTCATTCATATTCAAATCCAAGCTATTTTCCACTGAATCCATCAGCAATGGAGGCCTCCAAAGTCACTCGTTCTATCACCCATCATTAAGTCGATGTAGTTACCAGGAATCTTATATCTCCTCCTAAAGGGACGATTGATCAAGTCATAACAATTATTCCACTCGTTCCTCTACCACCGAGTTTTATCCAACCTAGGATAGATTAAGTAGTTTTTCCACCTCCCACTTTCCTAGGATCTACACCGTAGTTCCATCTAGGAGAACCTTCATTCAAACCTCTATTACTACCTACATATCCGGACGGGAATCACAACTCAATGAACTGCTGAACAGACTATGTGCAATTAAACTACACTTAATTTTGTTAAAATCATTATGCTACTATTAAAATTTTGTTAGAAATGTTATTATTACATTTAGCAAAGCCTTAGTGTGATAGATACTAATGTGACAATCCTTTTCATAATCTTAAATATTAAGATCGTATCAAAATTATTAAGAAACTCATTTTCAACATACAAGAATTTTGATTCTCATATTATTAGTTAGGGCATGAAAGGTGTATTTTGTTAGGAAAATACATAAAATTTCTCCATATTCATATTTGTGTACGAGGGAAATAACGCAGAAGAAAACAACAAAATTAATAAAAAGAACAATCACACTCTCTACAAAAAAGACTCTCACAATCCATTACATGCAAATAAATGATTTTAGAATATACTCAATCTCTTAACGGGATAAAGTATCAAAACAAAGTCTATATCAATGTTGTCTTGTATACCCTCCGTACACTATTATAAGCAACTTTTACTTTTTTGATACATTTGACCATCAAAGTATCTGATCCATAAATCGATCAGATACATTAATAGTTAAATGTATAAAAAAAAAAGTAAAAGTTGCTTATAATAGTGTCAAGAGGGTACTTTTACTTTTCCTTTTCCAAAGCACAGGCATTTTTTTATGGAACTTCGTAGATACCTCAAAATCCACTTAACTGATTTCCATCAAGCTTTACCTAGTTTTGACATAAACATGCTAACAACCGTGTGGCAATTGTCTAGCCTTGTGCTTACCATTGCATACATTTGACTTCTAATTTACAAGGAATTTATAATTCTAAACATGTATTTTCTTTCTTCCTCTGTTAGAGATGATTATCCCTGGATAGGAGAAAATGTTTGTTTAAATATGTACTAATTGGTTTGACATTTGTCATATTAAATACTTTTTGTGACATTGTCTTTCTCTACATACATTCGGTCACTCAATTATGAGTCATTGGTTGTTGTGTTAAGAACGTCTTTGTACATCACTATTTATTTGAAGACTATGTTTGTAATGCAAACCATATTTTAATTTTCATCATCCTAAAATCGATAACCAAACTCATACTCGCCATAATTAAAAACTATAATATATGAAATTTTACCTCTTCTACACTCCATACTCGTTATAGTATTTTATGCTCCAATGGAACCAATGGACCTTATTTGATTAAGTAAGTTGATGTGTTGATTGCTTCTACCCATATCTGCTTTGGTAAGTCTGACTTGACACATAAGCCTATGGATCTCTTAGTCAATGTTCTGTTTATACACTCAATTACACCATTGTCTTGGGGAATTTCTGGCACTATTCTCTTCATTCTGATCATGTACCACCATTGTGGATTATGAATTTTTTTTATCATAAATCATTTCCCATTTTCCATCATGTATTTCCATCTCTTGAAAGCCTCAAATATTTTAGACTTATGTTTTAGAAATAATACCAATAATTTCTTATTGATCATCGGTAAAAGTTACGAGATAGTTCTTTCCAACAATGGATGATATAGTTGTTAGACCCCGAACATTATAGTGAATAAGCTCGACTTTCTGTTTTTTGGGAGGGTTCTTCCACTTGTCTAAAAGCTTACTCTTTTCTGTTTTTCGAATATATAGTCTTCACATATATCAATTTCTAGTGATCGAAGACTTGGTGTTTTTCTTTTTTAGTGCATAACCTTCGTCCATTTATCACTCATATGGTCTAATCTTAGGTACCATAGATTGGAACTTTAATTTGTTGCAACTTCAATCAAATGATATGTGTATGTTGTCTTGTAAATAATGCCAGTCTTTATGTTGTGATAAATTATAACTACTCGCTTAAAAATCTTCCAATCAGTTCCAAGGAAGGTTTCTATATAACTAGAATTGGCCAAAAAGCCACCGAAGATTAAGTTTTTTTGTCAATTCAGAAATATGTCTAACATTTTTCAAGTCCCCATACTGACATGTTCAACTTAATTGTTACTTCACCTTTTTTCTACAATCTTACAAGATTGTTTATTACCAAGGAAAACTTTACTAATATTTCCATAGATATAATTCTTACAGAATTCTTTCTAATAAGTAGCGTGAAATGATGCTTCAGAATCTAACACACGAGACTCTTTGTTACTCACCAAAGTAACACCTCCTCTTGAGGTGGAAGAGACATTTGGTTAGTCTTTTTCTTCTAGATTCTTTGGTGGGAGTCTACATTGATATGTGTAGTGTCCTAGTTTCTACACTTCCAACATTGGATATTCTTCGAAATGTGAGAACTACAGTGATTTTTGAATTTGGATGTTTTCCATTGATTTACCACCTTCATTTCCTCTAGTTGAAGATATTCCTATTGACTCTATATGTAATACAAAAAAGGGATGACAATTAACCTCACTCTCTCTTTCAGATATCTTCATAAAGAACCATATCACGAACTTCATCAAATTTCACCTTTGTACTTCGCGACGAGCACTTACAATTGTGATAGTAGCACTCCAACTAGTTGCTAGAGAAGGAAAAGGTATTAAAGCTCGTATCTCATCTTCAAATCAACTAGGTTGGGATAATATTGTTTTCATTGATATGTTGTGCAATTGATGCACCTTATGTTACTGAAGCATAAACAAACGCTTCATCAAATGAACTTCATTTGAGGCATGTGCTTTTTCATACATGCTAGAAAGAGCCTTCATAATACTAGCATTTGTATTCTCCTTTGCAATGTTAAAAGAAATATTTTATGATTACGACAATAGGATAACACCAAGTACTTGTCTATCGAGAAGGTTATATTCATCTTCCTTCATCGAATTTGATTTCTTCTTTGTGAGAAATTAATGTAGCTTTTTCTTATACATATAATCTTGATCTACATCTTCCAAAAGTTAAAGTCCGCACCATTAAAATTTTAAATTGTCGTCTAGCCTTTGTCTTCGATCATTAAATCTAACTTTCTTATAATTGTCTCTAAATACCAGTAAATCATCATGCTTTAAAACACCTATGTGAAAGATTGATAACGCGGATCAAATTTTACATTATTCATAAAACTTGTTATATAAGTGAATAATACATTCGTTAAAGTAAATAGTAAAAACAACTAGTTGTGATTAAAGTTGTTTAAAAACTAAGAAAAAATTTATAATCAAATTTGTGTAAGGGTAAAACAACAATTTTGGGTTAAATATATAATACTTCTGTAGGTGAATTTCGCTGCTTTACGTTATGTAATATTTCTTTCTTTATAATTATTTTTTATAATATATATATTTTTAGATTTTTTTTAATATATAATTTGAACACTAAATCTGAGAGATAAATAAAAATATATTATAATAAATAATTTGTATATTTAGCTGGTAAAATATATAAAATTTTAACATTTTAAAAGAAATAAAAAAAACTTTTAAAATAAAAAAAAAAACTTGCAGAGTAAACCGAATCTCACGTGTATTACAAGAGTATTGTATATTAAATCCAACAAGTTTATATATAGAGAAAATCATTATTTTACATAGCAGTTTTAAAATATGTATACTATTAAAAAATATAATACGGTAGTATTAGTTTTTCTTTTAAATGATAAAATTTAATAGCACGTGTACATCTAATCAAAACAAAATAACATTATGTACTTTCAATAAAAAAAATTATTTAAAAATTACTATTTTCATAATTTCATTTTGCCGTCTAATTTAATCCTCCTCATTGCTTATAATAATAGGAACAGAAATTCTTGTACGCATTAGACAACACCTGCTGTACTACCTTACCTTCCGATGTGAAAGATATGGTCATTGATCAGTTTAATATTTCCTTCCATGTTTTTTTCTTCTTTTTATTAGGACACATGCACAAAGGTCATCAATTGATTCCAAAGAGAAAGCTATGCTAATGAGTGTAGAATCAGGTTCTTCTGCGACACAAAGGGGATTCATGAATTAACTCTTTAGGCTTTAACGACTAATTGATAAGATTGGTCCCCAAATGAATGATGGTGGCAATAAATCCACAATGGCCTACCACTTAATTTAAGCTATCATGGGGTAAAAAAGCACAACATTATAAACCCCACATAAAAGGTTTTTTTTAAATAATTTTGATATTTTTGTTTGTTCTACCCTTCCATTTTTAGAAAAAGAAATCACAATATTCAGAAACTCAACCGAAAAAGAAAAGTTAAGTATAATCAATAATGGTTCAAAGAAAGTGTAGTTGTTCTACGATGTTGGAACGTATAATTCGTGTTGAATTGAATTGGCTTTGTGTGCTAGTCGAACTAGCTATTGTGTATTAGTCGAATTAGTCAGAATGTCGAATTGTTCTGCTATCTGTTAGAGTGTGTCGAATTTTTTGGGCCTTTGTATATTTTGGGTCTTAGCTTAGTCTACATTTCTGACCTAGAAAATGTGTCTATGTAAGGAGCATTTCTTTGTGATCACAATCACAATCAATAATAATTTTCATACAGTTTTAGATAATCATTTTCTCTCTCTCTCTCTCTCTCTCTCTCTCTCTCTCTCTCTCTCTCTCAATTCCATTATTCTTCTTCTACACAAAACTATCTTTCTTGAAAATCCTTTGTTCTAACAACTTGGTATCAAGGAGCTCGGTTGCGATTTAGAGAGAATCTAATGGAAAACGGAACAACAACGTCGACACAAATTCCAGCGAATCTACCAGTTTTCAAAGGGGAAAACTATCAACGGTGGGTTGCATAGATGAATGTCATTTTTAGATTTCAAGATGTTGTTGAAATCTTGAATGATGGTGTATCAGAGCTGGAAGCAAAGGCGACGGATGCCCAGAAAGTTGCGCACAAAGATCAGAGGAAGAAAGATTATAAAGCTTTGTTCTTGATTCATCAGTGTGTAGACTCTGATGTATTCGAGAAGATAATTGAAGAAGAATCAGCGAAAGATGCGTGAGATAAGCTAAAGAACTTGTATGGTGGAGGCAAGAAATTGAAAAAGGTGAAGTTGTCGACGCTGAGAAAGCAATACGAGATGATGCACATGAAAGATGATGAATCAATCTCTGCAAACTTCTCAAGGATTGTGACGTTGACTAACCAGATGAAGGCATGTGGTGAAACAGTCACAGATTTGCAGAAAATAGAGAAGGTATTGAGATCTCTGGCTGTTGATTTCGACTACATAGTAGTGACAATTGAAGAAGCCAGGACTTTGTCTGAGATGAAGTTAGAAGAACTGCTTCATTGGAGGCTCATGAGATAAGGTTGAAGCAGAGAAACTCAGAAAGAGAAAAGGTGGTTGAACAAACATTGTAGTCAAGATTCAGCAAGAAAGTTGAGAAGTCAAAGCAGTGAAAGAATCTTGCAGGAGACGAGAAGTCAAGCAAGAATGTTGATTCAAGCAAGAAAGGTGTGGGCAACAAGTACTCTGGGAGGAAAGTCGACACGAAAGAGGTGCAATGTTACAATTGTCAAGGATTTGGACACTATGTTCGAGAATTTCGAAGAAAGAAAGCAGCAAGAGCGAAAGAAGGTGATAAAGCCCAATATGCACGAGAAAGAGACAGTGACTCAGATGATGTGGTGATGATGGTAAACTCTCAGTCGAACACTGAAAAAACCAACATGTGGTATCTGGATTTAGGATGTAGCAACCATATGACTGGCAACAAAGATTGGTTCACCAATTTAGATGAGTTAGTGAAAAAGGTAATACAATTTGTTGATAGAAGACACATAAACTTTGGAGGCAAAGGAGACATCTCGATTGTCATAAAGGATGGTGGAAAAGCCACTATTACTGAGGTATTGTATGTACCTTCTATGATAAGTAATTTGATAAGTGTAGGTCAATTACTTGCAAAAGGCTTCAAAATGAAGCTTGAAAGGAATCAGATAAAAGTCTATAAGGCTGATGGAAGGCTAATAATGAAAGCACCATTGGTAGAAAATAAAACGTTCAAAGTCGAAGTCAACACATCAGATCATAAGTGTCTTGCCTCGATTATGGAAGAAGACAAGAACTGACTATGACATCACAAGTATGGTCATCTAATCTTCAGGAATTTATGCATGCTCAACCAGAAAAAGATGGTGTTTGGTTTTCCTTATGTGAAGGAACCAAAGCAAGTATGTGAGGAATGTTGTAAAGCTAAGCAAGCGAGAAAAGCATACAAACATGATTTGCCCATGAAATCCAACACAAGTTGGAACTAATTCACTCTGATGTGTGTGGACCATTTGAAGTAAAGTCAAATGGAGGCAACATGCATTTCCTTACCTTTGTTGATGAATTCACCAGACACATATTGATTTATATCATTGAAAGAAAAAGTGAGGTATTCACACAGTTCAAGAAGTTCAAGTTGCATGCTAAAAGATAAAGTGGTTGCAAAGTGAAGAAGTTAAGAACTGATGGTGGTGGCGAATATACGTCTACTGAATTTGCCAGATTTTGTAATGAGGAAGGTATAGATCATGAGATTATTGCACCATATACACCTCAGCACAATGGCATAGCTGAAAGGAAAAATAGAAGTATACTGAACATGACGAGAAGTATGTTGAAAGCTAAAGATATGCCTAAGAGATTTTGGGCTGAAGCAGCTTCGGCAGCAATATACATTCTAAACAGTTGTCCAACAAAGAAGATAGTAGGAAGAACACCGATGAGTCTTGGACAGGGTCGAAGCCAAGTGTGATTCATTTTAGAGTTTTTTTTATCAATGTGCTTCAGGCATGTACCTGAACAATTTAGAAGGAAACTGGATGATCGAAGTGAAGCAATGCTTCTCATAGGGTATCATTCGACCGGTGCATACAATTTGTATTTTCTAATCAAAGATAAACTAGTAATCAACAAAGATGTTCGTGTCGACGAAAGACTGGAGTCAAAGTTCAACACAAGAATCAAACATAGTTATAACTGTGTTCGAAGAATATCCATAGGATGAGCCCTCAAATAGTAGAAGTGAACAAGGCAACGCTTCAACTAGACGAAATGAAGAACCACCTGAACAAAATGAAAGGAGGTCGACAAGAACAAATAAATGAATCAACAAGGCTAGCTGGATATGAAAGATTTCCAGATCAGGAAATTGATGATGATGGTGATTTAGTCGAAGAAGCCATGATGATAGCTGAAGCAAAACCAATCGATTTGTATGAAGCCATGAGTAATCCGAAGTGGTGTGAACCCATGAAAGAAGAACTCAGAGCCATTGAGAAGAACAATATCTAAGAGCTTGTCAAAAGAACGAATAAGAAGCCTATCGATGTAAAGTGGATATACAAAGTGAAACGAAGGCCTATTGGCGAGATAGCGAAGTATAAAGTAATATTGGTGGCTAAATTCTTTCTACAAAAGCCTGGTATAGATTTCAACGAAGTATATACACCGGTTTTTAGGCTGGAAACAATTCGAATAGTTGTTTCGACAGCAGCATACAGGGGATGGAAGATGCATCAGTTGGATGTAAAGTCAACATTCTTGAATGGTCCAGTGGAAGAAGAAGTCTATGTTACTCAACCACCATGATTCTACGTCAAAGGGAAGGAGTCGAAGGTGTACAGATTAAGGAAGGCTCTCTATGGTTTGAAGCAAGCTCCTCGAGCTTAGAATAAAAGAATATATAGCTTCCTAATCGAAACAGGTTTCACAAAGTGTGTCTATGAACACGGAGTGTATGTAAATAACGTCGACAGTGTCATTCGAATCATTTTATACCTCTATGTAGATGACTTACTCATTACCGGAGCCAATGAAGCTGAGATAATGAAAGTCAAGTCAAAGCTAATACAAGAATTTGAAATGTCCAACTTAGGAAATCTCTCGTATTTCTTAGGGATGAAATTCAAAAATACTGAAGAAGGGGTATTCCTGCATCAAACTAAGTATGCTCAAGATATTCTAAAGAGATTCAACATGAGCAATCAGAAAAATACATCGTTAGAGATGTAAAAGTCAAGGGAATCGATTGATGAGTTTGTAAATTCGACATTATACAAACAAATCATTGGATCCCTGAGATATCTTTGCAATACAAGACCATATATCTGCCAAAGTGTAGGATTATTGAGCAGATTTATGGTGAAACCTAAAGAGTGCCATCTCATCATAGTAAAGAGGGTGTTGAGATACATCAAGGGAACTGTCGACCATGGCATGTTGTTGCCCAGGAAATCGAAGAACAACACAAGTGTCAAAGTTCATGGATACACTGATTTAGATTTTAGTGGAGATCAAGACAAAAAGAAAAGCAATGCAGGCTACATTTTCATGATCGAATGTGCTCCAATCTCTTGGAGTTCGAAGAAACTAAGAATTGTGGCGTTGTCATCGTGCGAAGCAGGATATGTAGTTGCATCTTATGCTTATACATTTGCAAGTTTCACCACTAATTAAAACATTAGAGTACTAATCTTTTAGTGTGACAAATTTAATTTGAGAAATTTATTTATTTATGGATTGATATAAATATAAAAGGCCTTAAGTTTTATCTCATATAAATATGGATATCGACTCTAATACTAAGGAGCCACCACGCAAGCATAATACTAATCATAGATACTATCACACTAACATAAGAAAAAGGATTAACCACCATTTTCTAATAGATCTATAACTTGTCCCTAGAAGATAATTTGGTCTAAACCCAAACAAATGTTAAAATTTAGTATACTTACCCTAACCAAAAGGAAACTCCCCTTCCACCACATCATCCCTCGTCTTGAGAAGGGCACAACCTCTAGCAATCCAACTGCATGTCCTCACTCATTATGAGGGAGGCATTACGATGAAATAAACCTCATAACTACTTTAATTTGGGGCTCAACATGAACTCTAAATCACCTCGTTATATCCTAAAGCACTCTTAGTTATTGTAACGATATAAGGAGACATAAATATCCCACCCCATATCCATATACTTAGGGTCTTTATTCATAACATATTGTTAGCAGGATCCCCAACCTCGAGTTTAGCAAGAACATTTGACTCCCTTCATATGTCCTAGTAAGAATAATCTCCCGTCCACATAAACATTGACATCATTAGTGATATTGCATGAGCAATACTATCATATGTAAGTAAAGTTTTTGCGTCAATTCAAGTAAGTATGGATAAGTTGTGCCACCAAAATGATGCCCTACAAAAGAAAGTAGAGTAGATATAGCAAGACAATTTAACATAGAATATTTTTTCGATGATCTAGAGGATCCTCGACCTATTTATGACGAATTTTAGGAAGCCTGGGTTCCAGAAAATTTCAAACCATGTCACGTCAAGGAATTTGGTGGGAGAGTGGAAGAAAAACTTAAGTGCAAAATTATTTCAGGTACCATAAAAGAGGAAGCGCTTTGTTGGTACATGAACTTACCTCGATAATTAGTTTCTCTTGAAAATTAGTGAATCAGTTTTTTAGAAGCAAATATCAAAAAGTCATTGTGACCATCAAGAATTACCATATATGATCCAACAAAGCTACCCTTGTGGATCATAACTCTAACCATGAGATGTTCTTATGATTAATCCAAAGTGAACTAAAGTTCAAACATTAAAATGAGTCTATAGAAAATAAGTCAACAAAAAACATGTATGAAGTGATGAAACATGCTAAGTGATACATTAAAGGATAATATAGCAACACTGAAAAGAAAAAGTATGAATGTCAATAATGTTAGACGGTGTGGCAAGTGATCGAGAGGAGGGATTAATAGATCACCTCTTTATTATCATGGATTTAAAATTGTTTATCAGAGTTAATGCTAAAATTGCAGAAAGCGACACTCGGTCGTGAATTGACTTCCGTCTATTCTGAACCAGCTACTAGGAAACCGGACATGCGATAGTTTGCTGGATTTTAATTGAGATGATAAAGATGAATTAACACAGAACCTATGTTGAATTAATGCACTTATCACTAAAACACTATTTCCAATGAAATGAAATTAAGCTAGCACTTTTGTCAAACAATTGGAGGATGCTTGTTCAATGATCAATGGCAATGGAGCTTTGACAAAGATTTTCTTCCAACCTTGTATCAATGAACAGAAAGATTGCACACCAATTGAATCACAAACTTATTGTAAAAGTAAAGAGATAGAAAGAAAGAATTCGATACGTGGAACAATTTGGTAAGAAATTTCCCCACGTTCGTCCTCGCGTGTGGGTACGTATCCCTCTCAATTTTCAAATTGGAATTGAGAACTTCTATATCAATATGTTGAAAAATGTTTACAAGGTTGCAATATAACGACAGAAAAACCAATCCCACAGATCTTCTTCTTCTTGTATCAATCTTCTCTTGATTTGAGCCGATCAAGAACACACCTGCAAGATTCACAGACAATTCACCACTTCCAAGACCTGTTTGCGAAATCACCCCGATCTCCAAACCCTACGCTATGGCTGAATCTTCTCTGTGCAATTGTGACTAACAAACCCACTGAATGTTATCTCTTTGATCCCTTGATACAACGAACAATGATGATTATGTGTCAATGTTATTGAACTATGATGATTGAGAAGATGATGAAGATGAAGTCTCTTTCAAGTTTCTATTTGCTCAGAAATTGGTTGATCAATGTCAATTTATCAACTAAACCAACATCAAATTTCTATCTAATTCGAATCTCCTCCAGAATACCACTAGTCAACTTTAACATACCTAACTTAACACTATCAGAAGTAGTCTCACATACCAAACTCAAATCTCTGAATTGCTCAACTAAATCCAATTCACGCACCATCAACATCGACATATGCAAGGACTTCCTACTCAATGCATCTGCAACTACGTTTGCCTTACCAGGATGGTAATTCAAACCGAAATCATAATCTTTCAGAAATTCTAACCACCTTCTCTTCCTCATGTTTAGCTCTTTCTGATCTAAGAGATACTTCAGACTCTTATGGTCGCTGAATAACTCAAGTCGAGATCCATACAAGTAATGCCTCCACAATTTCAAAACAAATACCACAGCTGCGAGCTCTAAATCATGAGTCAGATAATTCCTTTCATGAACCTTCAACTGTCTCGAAGCATAAGCCACTACTTTCTTATCCTGCATCAAAACACCACCTAATCCCATCAATGAAGCATCACAGTACACAATAAAAGATTCTGCCGGATTCGGCAAAATCAAAATCGGAGCACTAGTCAATCTCTTCTTCAACTCTTGGAAACCTTTCTCACATTCAGAATCCCAAACAAACATTTGACCCTTTCTTGTCAACTTAGTCAACGACAATGCTAACTTCGAAAATCCTTCAATGAACTTTCTATAATAACCTGCAAGACCAAGAAAACTATGGATTTCAGAAGCATTCTTTGGCGCCTCCCACTGAGATACCGCTTCTACCTTCGTAGGATCAACAACAATGCCATTCTTGGAAATCACATGACCAAGAAAGCTTACTTCGCTCAACCAGAATTTACACTTGGACAACTTCGCATAAAGCTTCTTCTCTTTCAACAATTCCATCACAACTCTAAGATGTTCTGCGTGCTCTTCATCATTCTTCGAATAGATCAGAATGTCATCAATAAAGACTACCACAAACTTATCAAGATACGGATGAAATATCTTGTTCATATACTCCATGAAAACACCAGGTGCATTAGTAACTCCAAACGGCATAACAGAATACTCATAATGTCCATACCTCGTTCTAAATGCAGTTTTGTGAATATCCTCCGTCTTCACACGAATCTGATGATATCCAGACCTCAAATCAATCTTACTGAATACATAAGCCCCAACCAGTTGATCCATCTAATCATCAATCCTCGACAATGGATACCGATTCTTGATTGTAACTTTGTTCAACTGCCTGTAATCAACACACAGTCTCATCGAATCCTCTTTCTTCTTAACCAACAATACAGGAGCACCCCATAGTGAAACACTCGGACAGATAAACTTCTTCTCAAGTAACTCTTCTAACTGCTTATTCAATTCAGATACTTCAGATGCCGACATGCGATAAGGCGCCATCGACACCGGACTAGTTCCAGGAATCAAATCTAGAGCAAATTCCACTTCCCTCTCAGGTGGCAATTCACTAACATCTTCGGGAAAAACTTCTGGAAATTGATTCACAACAGGTAATTTACTACTCTTAGCCTTTTCCCTTCACTTTCATCGAAGAGTACCACATAAACACTACCGTACCATCATTAACAGCTGCGCAACTCTGATCATCCATCTTAATTCACTGTCCTTATTAGAGTCTTCGTCAACTCATATGGTTCACCAGCTTCTACCAAACTTCATTCATATTCATCACTTTATGCTCCATTTAGATAGCAAGACAATTGTATACCATTCAATATGATTCTGTCTACTATCAACAAGAGATTAAGGGTGATCAAGTCCTCAATTTGTCAATAGACATCCGATGATCATACTGGATTATAAACCATCATTACCAACACTTCCTGTTCTCAGAATCGTACTCGCCTTTTTGCACTTCCAACTATGATTCACGGTCCAAATGATTCCAACAACTCTAACCACTCTTGCACTGTCTTCTCAAGCAGTACCTCGTACCAATGACTTACAATCGGAACATATCCGGTAAGCATCTCTTCTCCCCCACTTAGTTTCACACTACTCCTGCAATAAGCAATCAGAAAAGCAATAAGTACCGACAATGTTGTACACAATTTTCGCATACAAAGGGATAATGACATTAAGACACTGGTCACAACGACCAACTATGCTCTGATACCACTATTGTAACACCCCTTCTAAAATACCCCATGAATTTAATAAATAAATCAGAGTTAACATATAATAAAGGGCATTACAATTTATTCAAATAGAAAATCTCATTCAAAATGTCATGCTTCACATGAAGAACTTTATTAAAAATAGCCAAAACTAATAATATGTTATACACAGTGGAAAATACCAACAAGACTGGAATAAAATTCAATTCATAAATTATTCCAACATAATTCAAAAGAAACAGAGTTCAAAACTATAATTCCAAAATAATCGTTCCCCAGTGTTACAACTACCAGAGCATGACACTGACATGCGGATAAACTAAATAGCACAGCTCAAAGCTGTCCTCACTAGCTCCTAAGCGGCTAATACTTCAATCTGAAATCATCAAAGTAAGGGTGAGATTTCATCGCAATATAAAATGCATTATACATTTCTAAAAACAACAGAATAATTCAATATATTATTTCACCCTCATTAGCATAATCAGATTTCAGTACACAATTGCAATTCACACAGTTCATTATGCACATAACAACAACAATGAAATTACAACACCGGAAGCCATCCTATCATGTTATAATCCCATATGCAATGCAGACTCAATGCATGTGGTACCAAACTTGAACTCAATTCACACCCTGTTCTATTTACACCTCGGAAACAACGTTAAACAACGATTCTCCCATACACCACTGGCACACGAATCTAGCCTCACCACCACTAAACCACTGGGTATAGGTATTGGCTCCGCAGGTCCAATTCCACACAATGAGAATTAACCACCACCAGAATGCATATGCATGCACATAAAAAGCATGCAACATTCAAATAACAGAATATAATATCACAATATTATTCCATACATAGCCAACACCACAAACATCACATGATAACAACATAATCATGAATAAACAACAGGAACAACACATAAGTATTAGTCCTCATCCAATCAGTCAGAACAAATCTCAAACAGTTCATCACAATTTCTAAAACTACCCAAGTTTACAAAATCGGAAAAATCGACACTTTTTAACATAAATTCCTTGAAATATTATTTTCTTCATTTTATAAAATAGCATTTTTAATTTAAGGAATACTGCCTAAAACGGCACTCGAATCAGAGTTACGGTTTAGAAAATATACGTTTTTGAAGTTTTAACTATTTTTGAAAAAGCTACAGGGGTAAACGGTTCCTCCCAGGGAGAACCCGGTTCCCCACTATATTGGAACTCACGCCTCTGGAATTTTGTATGGGGAACCCGGTTCCTCCAGACATGGATCTGGTTCCCACAGAAAAATGTGGATTTCTTTGAAAAATTTTAACTGGGAACCCGGTTCCTCCCCAGGAGTAACCGGTTCCCACAGTTCCAGAATTCATCTTCCCTGGTTTTTGTACCAGGAACCCGGTTCCTCCCACATGGAAACCGGTTCCTGCGACCTGCAGATCCAAAATCTACAACTTTTTGACAACAACCTATTTCCAAACTCTTCCCTTTCAATCCCATACGAATCCATGCATCAAAAGCACCAAAATTCAACCAATACACAACAACATAATGAAACATAGCATAATTCCATCATCCCCAATAATTCCATAACATTACTAACGGTTTAATTCACACAATTCGACACAATTAGGTATAATCCTACAAACCTAGATTTTCTAATTCAAGTTTCCTAACATATTCAACCATTCAATCGAATCCCAAAATCCATAAGGCATGATAACTAAATGAAATCACCCCTTACCTCATGATAATTCATCGGACTCTGACGCTTTGGCTTTTCCTCTTTCCTCTTCCACTTCTCAATTGCGCGTATGATGAAAACCTCCAATTCTCTATTTCCTCTTTTTCCTTCTTTTATTCCATTATATTGTTCTAAAATAATAATAATAAAATAATTAGATGAGTAGAGTCTTTTACTCCACACACCCTCCACTTCACACCTCACACCTCGACACTTCCATTCTTATTTAATTCCAAAAATCCCAAAAATACAATAATTAAATTTCAAATAAAATAATTAATTAAAAATTCGAATTATCAATTAATTGACATATTTGGGGTGTCACAAGTTGTGTATTGACACAAGAGCTTTTGTATCGATACAAGCTCTAAGGCATACAAAGCAGAACTGGAATCCAATTTTTGGTGTATATATGAGTCGATGTAAAATGGTATGTATCGATGCAAGATGTGTATGTATCGATCCATGGGCATATGTGTTGATGCAAGCCTTATTTTCTTGAACCTTCAAACTTGCTTGTATCGACTCATAACACGTATGAGTCGGCTCATGCTGTGTAAAAACAGTTTTTATGAATTCACAAATATCTATGTATCGATGCAAGTATGTATGAGTCGATACAAAAAGGTTGATGCATGACAAACATGATATTTTTACCACTTTTATGCATGTTACCATTTGGTCATACAATCACACATGTATATTGACACAGTTAGACAATCAAGCATATGTATTTTCTAACATTCAAAACAATCTAGCATACAATCTAGCATTTTCTATCATTCAAAACAATCTAGCACAATGTAAAGGGTTGCTCACAAATAAGAGGAAAAGAGGTCAACCCTGATAAGCGGAACCCAAATATCTTAAAGGAGGTCTTGTAACTCACGCGAGAACTTAATCCTTATTGAGATTATTATCATACTTAAAAGATAATGTCTCTACTTATTTAAAACACTAGAGAAAGGAAAATTTTTCTTAGACTGGAGAGTGTGTTGAGGTATTCTAAAACATCAAAACTTCTTTGACTTATTCCTTGATGCCAATATGCATAAGGGAAGATAGTCCACTATTTATTTATTTGTCTATTATATATAATTGTTGGAACAAAATTTGTTCATACTCATTGGGCTTTGATTATAACAGAGTACTTAAAGAACAATAGGGTATACTAACATTTGTTTAAGTGCGTATGATCATTAAGCGTGTAACTAACTTGGTTCTGACCCAATTGAATAAATTATAAAGATACGGATTTGACTCATATTATAATGGATTAGAATCTGATTATCTCGTAGAACCTCGATGTCTGGTGACTCAGCTTTTGATGAGATGGAAACATAGTATAGAGCCTCTAGTCCATACTATGTGTAAAACAACTCCATCTTGTCAAAATCTAGAATATGGAGAAATTCAACTAGGGGTGATAACTTAAGGCTCAAGGTTGTTTGACACAACTTCTTTATTCTACTCCAGCATCCTTATGGTCGCTTTACTTGAGAAAAACACAATGGACAAAGAGTTTACTCAGAAGTTGAAGATCCTTATGGTATCAACTCCAACATCTCTCTCTAAGGAACTGCTTCTTCAACAAAGAAACTTGTGCAAGTTATCCTCCAACGTCTCTTTTGTTTCCTCTTTATAAGAAACTGAAGATTCAAATGAAGATAAACCAATATACAACAAGATATCACAACAAATAATAAGAACTATTTCGCTCTCTAAGATTTTATACATAGTTGATGTATTGTGTATAGTCTTGAGATTATTTACTCATGTATATCTTAGAAATATCATGTAACAAGGTCCTTTCTTGTGTTGTATTCTTTGTACCTCTGATTGTATATCAAGTTTATCTTATTTTAATCCTAAATATTTTGTTTAGAATGTGAAGTTTCAGTCTGAGTGTTTGAGCAATGAAGTCCTGAGTTGGTGTGTTTAAGAATGGTAGTCTTGTTCAAGTTTGGTTGAGCAAGAAAGTCCTAAACTGACTTCATTAGTCAAGAATGTATCTTTCATGTGTGATTGAGCAAGGAAGTTCTAAACTGTTGTGTGTAGGAAAGTGTAACACGGTGGGAGAACTGACTTGTTTGTTTTGCGTTTTATCGCAAATGTTGCGGATAGTAAGATTCGCCATCGACTTTTCTTTTATCCAATAAAGGGAAGGTGAAAAGAACAGGAAAAGACCTTTGTTAGATTCTGAGTAAGGGAGGTAGTTATGAACAGGGAAGGTATTAGAACCCTTTCCCTCTGTAGTCATCTACGGGCTCTTAGTTGTTTACCTCAATTTAATTTGTTTTGTGTGTGTGATTTTGAAAAGTATTTTTGAAGACATTTCACTTTGACTTCGTAATGATTCTCGTTGGAATGTATACGAAGTGTTCGGAAATGTTTTAAATTTGTAATGATTCTCGTTTGAATGTATACAAAGTGTTTGAATTTTTTTTGAAAAATGTGAGGTGTAAAAAGTATTTGATTGAGCAAGCAATTAAGAGTTTATTACCTACTCAGAAATGGTCGTTCTTCTTATTTTCCTTCTCCTTTAGAATAAGGTTATCCATACCATTAGTTGGTAGGTAACTTTATCTGTTGGATGTGAAGGGACAATTGTAGGGTCGTCATATGATCATTGAAGGCAACATTGTAGGGATACCTTAGCAATTCGAAGGGAAGATCATCACTTATTCGTAGGCAACAATCTAGGGACGAGATCATATATTCGTAGGCAACATCGAGGGTCATCGAGGGACTATGATCTTTATATCGAAGGGACTATGATGATGTGATTTGTAAGCGTCTTTGCTAATGGTACCCCTACGTTTGAGGGAAATGACCATTATATTCGAAAGGCAAAAAAAGAGGATACCTTAATGGGTGCATGTGTGAAAGAGTGTGTTTGATTAAGATATGTTATCTTCGAATTAGGGTGATCTAAGATAAATTTTATCTTGCCATACAAACTCCTAGTTAGCATACATCTAAGCAGTTTAATATTTGCAGGAAAATAAAGTGCGGAAAGTAAATGTCCTACGCTATTACATGGCTTTGGGGAAGTTACATGATTTAGGTGCGGAAATTAAATTGCGAGAAAAGTAAATATACGCTATTACAAAAATAACCTTGCAACCTATACATCGATTTCTAGAATTTAAATGTGAAATAAAGTAAATAAATTGAGAAAAAAAATATCTAAGGATAAGAGAGTACATCTAAACCCTAATTGTAAAGGAAAAAATATTTTTGATATTTTTTGGATTGATTTTAATTAATAAAACCTAATTACTAAGTTAATTAATAATTAATTATGAAAAATAATTTAAATCATGAGAAAAATAAATTATTTTTATGTCAAAAATTAATTAAATGTTTAATTAACCTAAATATGAAATTATTTTATTTTTGTGATTTTTGAAAATGTTTGAATTAATTTTGAAAAGAAAATTAAATTAAGTTAGAAAATTGAAAAGAAATAAGAAAAATGTAAGAAAACGATGTGTTAAAAAATAGTATCGGTCCCTGCAAGGCTTGAACCTAGGACCTTGAGGTCATTGGTTCAAAATTTTACCACTCAGCCACAAGGCATTGGTGTTAGAAACCTGCCTCCAATTGTTTATGTATGAAACCTGTGAAAAAATCAGAAAATTGTGAAAAGTTGCAAAAGGTGGGGATCGAACCCACACCCTTAGAGAGGAAGAGACATAACGCGCGCTTGTTGAACCACCGGGGTGGTGATACAACCATGTATTATGTTATAGGGATAAATATATAATGGATATAGTTTCCTGAATATCAAACAACAGTCAGAAACATGTGCAAGTGGACCTCATGGTTTCAAACGAGTCGATCATGCTCTCTCCCTCCGCCACGTTTCTTCAACGCCGGTCAAACCATCCTGGGTGGTGGCTCTGGTCACCTTCTCCATCAAGGGGAAAATTATAACCTACAAAATAGAAACCATAAATGCACAAAGAGGACCCTACCCCCTAATTTGAACCGCAATAATGCAATGGTGGTGTTGGTTTGGCTTGAATCGACCTGTAGCTAGGGTTTCGATGAAGCAAAAGCTTCATGCCCTAACAATGGCATAACATGATTCCTGCATTAAATCTCACAAACGATGGATCTAAACATTAACAAACATCAGTATGAACATGAATATATGGATCGAAGCAATTTATATGGCATAAAATAAAAGTTTGAAGTTCATGAAATTTACCAAACGGTGCAACTCAAAGGAGTGAGTTTAGGGCACGATTTTGCTTGCCTAAAGACTTGGATCGACTCCTAGAAGTCTCAAGAGGACAAATGGATGCTTGGTTTTGTTTGAGAATTGCTGGAAACTGAGGCTCGAGTTTTCCCTAAACTTGCAAAAAAATTGGAAACTTTTCTAGGGTTCTTGAGGCCAGCAATCCATGTCCTTGGCTTCTGAATGGATTAAGTATATATAGAGGAATGGAAATAGGTCAAGACTTTAAGAGGAAATATATTCTTTCAATGGAGAATATTTGATTGAAATATTTTATCAAAATCTTCCATATTTGGACCAATCTTGCCTTAATGCTTCTTGTGCGTTTTTGACAGCTTATGATGAACTATCTTGGACCTCAAGTCATACAAATATAAAGCCCACACACCTTTTCCTTTTATTTTTGTATTTTATTTAATGAAAATTGAATTTTAGCCATTTAATTCAAAAATAAGTTAAGTAAATAAGGGAAGGGCGTGCAAGCGAGTGTAGAGGTCATGGGCCATCTTAAGAATAAGCTTGAATCACAAAAACTTAAGCCCATTTAAAAAAAATGATTTTTCTAAGTATTTCTCTTCATGCACTTCTTCAAAAATGTCAAACTTGCACAACCTGTATCTTTCTCAATTTTCAACATTTTGAAGTGTTCTTGGACTTTTTAGAAAGCTCAATATGTCCTATAAACACTCTTTTTGGTTTCACCTTCATTGAAGCTTACTTGTTCATATACATGTCCTTGCAAAAAGATGACTTTTTGTTGACTTTTAGAAGGACCTATAATGTCTTGACCCATAACTCTCAAATGAAGCATTTTTGGCCAAAGCTTGTGAGACACAAAGTTGTAGAGAATTGGATTCTCTTCGAAATGATCTTTGGTGGAAAACTTTCTGACAAAGTATGTGAAAGTTATGCTTGGTCAAAGTTCTATTGACTTTTTGTCAAGAAACCCTAATTTGGAAACTTTGACTTTTGATCAAATCTTGAGTTTTCTTGATGAATCATGAGGTTGACAAAAAAATGATGAAGTTTGAGTGTATGTTGACCACAGTTGACTTTTTGTCCCATATAACTGACATTTTACCATCTTAGCAATTGACTGAGCAAACTTCAGTTGTGAGGCTTGAAACTTGACATGGTGATCCCTTGAGACATATGAGGAGGCATGATGATCACTTGAGGTAATAGAAACCATCTTTGACTTGAGAGAATCAAAACCCTAGTTGTGGGTTGATTGCTTACAAGAGGGTTCATCTAGTGAACCCTTGAGAAATTCTTGAGTACGGAGATATGGATTGTCTTGAGAAATAGGAGGGAAAATTTTGGTATATAACAGTTTCCCCTGTTCAATATTTTTGTACCTGAAGGGTTAAATTGGCATGCTTGCCTTTCGTGACCTGGAGGTAGAAGATGATTGAACACTCGAGTACACCTGAAAATTTGCACTCGCTGGTGTATGGAATGCGATCGTCAGTTGATGATGTACTGGAATTTGCTTATAGATTCCATTTGGTGAATTTAATGCTAGGGAGTGAGTCGTACGTTAGACTCCATGCTCGTCTTTTAATGAGATTACTAGTATGCATTGATTTTTCACCAGATATGCAGTATTTCTACAGGCGAAGAGATATCGACGTGTAGTAGGAGATGGGCTTAAAGATGCCATATGGAAATGTTGATGATAAGAGAGAGTCAGAATAAACCTTCGTCTTGGATTTATTTGAAATGAGTATTCGTCGGGATGTAGATAATTTTCCCGTCTTGTTTTGGGTATTAATCTTTATCCCGCCGTCTGTTGATAAACTTGTCTGGTCATTCAGATAGTTTTCCCGTCTTGTTTCGAGCATTAATCTTTGACTGTCCATCTGGAGATGACTTTCACCTGTTGGAGAATTTAAACTGAGAGAACAAGATTAGTTTTATGCATGTTATGATGCATATAGATATATGATAATTTTTGTGAATGGTATATGCATATGTTATGATTTTTTATGAACGGTGTATGAATGTAGATGTTATGGTATTTCAAAACATATCCATCTTGAAAAAGATAGGGATGTTATGTCGGGGATCTTTGATTTCTGCTTGGGGATGTATTTGTTGGAGACCCTGATTGGGGAACAAGAGAGATGTGAATTCCTCTGATGCACTATCTGACCAAGTTTTAGGTCTGGATATTGAAGTTGTTGGGGAATAATAATCCTTAAGTGATACTCAGCTAGGGATGAACATCTCGTTTACGAATTTTGCTGGGGAATAATGTGATCTTGTATAACCTATTACTGCTCGGAGACTAACATAATAAGATGAAATTTGATTGGTTATTGATTGGGGACCAATGTAACAAAGTTTACATTCACTGCATGGGGACTGACGTGACAATATAGATAATCACTGCTCAGGGACTAATGTGATGATGTTGACAGGATCACTTCTCGGGGACTAATGTGATGAATTGACATGATCACTACTCGGGGACTAATGTGATGAATTGAGTGGATCACTGCTTGGGGACTAACGTGATGATGTTGATATGATCACTGCTTAGGGACTAATATGATGAATTGATAGGATCACTGCTCGGGGACTAACGTGATGATGTTAATAGGATCACTGCTCGGGAACTAATGTGATAAACTTGATAGGATCACAACTCAGAGACTAATGTGATGAAGTTGATAGGATCACTTCTTGGGGACTAATGTGATGAGGTTAATAGGATCACTGCTCGGGGACTAACGTGATAATGTTAATAAGATCACTGCTCGGGGACTAACATGATGATGTTAATAGGATCACTACTCGGGGACTAGCGTGATGATGTTGATCGGATTACTGCTCGGGGACTAACATGATGGTGTTAATAAGATCATTGCTCGGGGACTAACGTGATGATGTTAATAGGATCACTGCTCGGGGACTAACGTGATGAATAGAAGTGTTGGAAACTATTGAAAGAAGATGATATAGTAGTAGTCTTGTTGGGAAATATGTCTCTTTTGAGGGAACGATGGCTCTGTGGGGATTGTGGATATTATTCTTGTGGGAATATACCTTTATGAAAATGACTCTGTGGGGATGTGTTGGTGACTTTAGTTGTAATCTCAACTCCTAGAGCCTATAGTAGTTGTTGTATATGTTCGCTTTTCATGTATTTGTGAATAGATATTTATTGTCAGATGCATATAATCATTCAAAGTAATCATTGGACTTATGTAAATAAAACAGATAAAAGTAAAAATTTTGAAATTGGAAAAGGAGGATTGTATTAATTTTGAAAAGGGGCCTATTGACAGGAAATTTTTGTACGAAGAGAAAAATATCCTAGTAAGAGGAAATTGTCAGAAACATTAAGAAAATAGTAAAAGCTATGTAGAAACAATCTCGTCGGGTTTCAAATATGCTATTGCTCATATAGTTTTGACTATCTCATCTCTTTGCTGCTAGAACAAGGTGATTGAACTGATCTGTGCCATTTGAACCTTGGTAGTAGCATAGTCTGTAAGTAAATGATCTTGACGAGACATAGTCGTACACTTTAATCCCTAACTTTTTCCTAGACCACCCTTTTCGGTTTTTAGTCTATCGGGATACCCTTTTTTGCCCAAGCCGCCTTTGCAGGTTTTCGACTTGTCGGGTGTACATTTTTTATATATCTCCCTAACTTTTTCCCGAACCCTTTTGGTTCACCATGACTCCCTTATTTTATCCTATGCTAGTCGACCTAGCGGGTCTCGTTTATGCGTAGTATTTTTGACTATGTTTGCGTTCACCGGGTGTGGGAAGTCTTCTCCATCCATAGTGCTCAGTATCATGGCTCCACTGGAAAATACTGTCTTGACCACAAATGGTCCCTCATATGTGGGATTCCATTTTCCCCTGGGATCACCCTGTGGTAAGATGATACACTTGACTACTAGATTGCCCACCTGGTACACTCGGTGCTTGACTTTCTTATTGAAGGCTTTGATCATTTATTTTTGATATATTTGTCCATGGCAGATAGTTGTGAGTCGTTTCTCATCGATCAAGTTTATCTGGTCAAGTCGAGTCTGGACCCATTCGTCTTCGTCTAACTCTGTGTCCTTAAGTACTCTGAGTGAGGGTATCTGAGTCTCGATAGGTAGAACTACTTATATACCATATACGAGAGAGAAAAGGGTTACCCCTGTAGATGTTCGTACTGAAGTGCGATAACCGTGGAGAGCGAATGACAACATCTCATGCCAATTTTTATACGTCACTGTCATCTTCTGTATGATTGTTGGCGGCTTCCACTGTGCCATTCATCTTTGGCCGGTATGGAGAAGAGTTGTGATGCTTTATCTTGAACTGCGTGTTGAGTTCGGTTATCATCCTGTTGTTAAGATTGGTACCATTGTCTGTGATAATCCTTTCGGGGACGCCATATCGGCAGATGAGATTATGTTTGATGAATCGAGCCACAACATTCTTGGTAACAGATGCGAACGAAGCTGCTTCTACCCACTTGATAAAGTAATCAATAGCGACAAGGATGAAACGATGTCCATTAGAAGCGATAGGTTTGATTTCTCCAATCATACCTATGCCCCACATCATGAAAGGCCCTAGGGCGGTCAGGACATTTAATGGAACTGGAGGTACATGCACTTTGTCCGTGTATATCCAACATTTGTGACAAGATCTGGAATATCGATAACAATCAGCCTCCATTGTGGACCAATAGTAACCTGCTCTCAGAATCTTCTCAGCTATCGGATATCCACCGGAATGAGTACCAAATGTGCCTTCATGTAACTCTTCCATAATTTATCCAGCTTTCTTCTGATCTACACATCAGAGTAAGGCCAAGTCATGGTTGCGTTTGTATAAAATGTCTTTACTAAGAAAGAACTTGGCGGCGAATCTTCTTAGGAACTTCTTATCATTGACAGATTCCCCTTTAGGGTATTCTTGAGCCTCTAGATACCTCTTCACTTCGTAGAACCAAGGTTTCTCCTCTACTCCTTCAATATCAAGTTCACAATAGTATACTGGTTCGTCTAGTCTTTAAATAGTAATCTGAGGAGCCTCATTGTCCCATATGACTTTGAACATAGATGACATGGTAGCCAATGCGTCTTCCAACTGATTCTCTTCTCGTGGGATGTGCTCGAAAGTGATTTCTTCGAAGTAGGGGATCAGGTTCAACACATGCTCTCGATATGGAATGATATTCGGATGCTTTGTGTCCCACTCGCCTTTAATCTGACTGATCACCAAAGCTGAGTCTCTGTATACTTGCAAGAACTTCATCCTTAAGTCAATAGCATCTTTGATACCCATAATGCACGCTTCGTATTCAGCCATATTGTTGGTGCAGTAGAAACATAGTCTGGCGATGAAAGGTGTATGGTCGCCGTTGGGAGATATAATCACAGCGCCAACACCATTGCCAAGTGCGTTAGCTGTAACACCCCAATTCTACCCCTCGTAATAAATAATAAAATCAGAGTTTCAAAATTTCATCCAACAAAATTGAGGAATCACATATTCGTGTTTTCATCACTTTGCATTATAATGCACATCACAAACATCAAAATTCGAATATACCGATTCATATCATAATTCATCATATAAACATATGACTATTCACAGCACAGCGGATGTGTTTACAAAATATACATATCATCATGTTATCATCAATACATAAAGTTATAACATCATAAGATAGTATACATAAACAATCCTATAAAAATAATAACGTCGCCCAAAACCCGAGTGTTACTACGATCAGAGCAGAGCGACTCAAAATAAAGAGACTCGAGCTAATCCTCATCATCCTCGTGGATCACCTGCACGTTACCAATATAAAGGCAACGGCGAAACAAGTAAAGGGTGAGATACTCCAAAACATATAATTAAAGGCATGATAGAATATATAAATAGTTTTGGAATTATAAATGATATAAGTTAATAAGAGTATGTCAACATATATCAAAACCTCACATACTTTAAATTAGCATTTAGTGTATAAAATTAACACTTTAACTTCGTCACATAATCATTATACTTGTATCAACACAAGTATCATATATCATCACAATTCAACATCATCCATCAATTAAAACCCAACGCAAAACAAATCAAGCATAAAAATAACCGACTCCATGAGACACGACTATGTTATGCATGTGGTACCCGTCGCTTTGTCCATAATTAGGAACATTTGGCATAAATCCCATCGTCGCTTGGCATAAAAGCCCTCGTCGCCAATGCAATGTATGTGACTCGACAATAAAAACGACACAACAAAACATCATCATCGCTCATTAAAATTGGCATAAAGTCCACGTCGCCATATTTATCCACATCAAGATAAACATATCATCGCATCGCATATCATCAAGTATTCGTTAGTAAATACATTGTCGCAAACATCATGTTTAATCACACCACATCATTATCAATTTATTCACTAAATTCCAAATACGGAAAAATAGTCAAACACCAATAATCGTCGCGAAAGCCATTCCTAATAACCGGCATTAATCATAATCATCAACATCGCAATCGGATTGTCCATACGTATCTTAAATCGACTAAAGCGCAATCTGATTCAATTTAACCGTAATTTGGCCTATTTCGGGTCATTTTGTAAAAACTCGTAATTTCGAAAAACTAACCTCACCACTACGTTTTACACGTCGAACTTAGCTAGCACGTCAATTTTCGTTGAATTCGGAGCAACTTGCTCCATCGCCGAAATTACCAAAATCGGAAAATTGGAACATAATCGGGTTCCAAATTTAATCGGCTAACTTATGTCCTAATTATATTTTATTAATACTAACTAGTAGTATGAATAATTAAGGAAATTGGATGAAACATAAGCTAATTATGCAGGAATACCATTATGCAGAAAACAGAAGTTCCAAAATACGTAAACAAAGAAATGTAAATGGAAACCCCCCATGGCTACACGGGACGAACGTCCCAAGGGTCCTAGAGAAAGGAGACGGGAACCTATTAGTGGGGGACGGACGCCCCTCAAGCTAAGGTGGGCGCCTCCCCCTTGTTCATGCTATCCAACTTCATCTCTTTCCACAGTTCAATGTACAGACATAGTTTTTTCTGGTTTTTAGGTTTCATAGTTTTTCATTTCCATTCTATAACTTCTAGTTTCTACAAGCTAGCAATAAAACACCAACAATCCATACTCCTAACCCAACCTTTCTAAGTTATTTGATCAATCATTCAACCAAACTCATGAATCAACCTATCAATTTTTCCCCAAATCCAAAATACATCACCAAACCCTAACTATAATGAGATGGAAGATCAAACCCCTTACCTTAAGTGATTGGATGATTCTTGATGATTCAACAAACCCGACCCTCAAGATTTCTCTTGCTCTTCTTCTTCTTCTTCCAAAACCCTCTATGTTTCTAAGCTTCTATGTTTGGCTTTTGGTGTTGTAATGGAAAGAAAATGAGGAAAAGTGTTTTTATGTTATTTTCTTACTAACAAGCTAAGGGTGTAAACCCAATTCTACACAATTAATCCTCACACCCCTATCTATTCTTATTAATTAACACACTAATAATATCTAATAATATTATTAACTCAATTAATTAAAATAATTCCGGGGAATTAAATATCAGTCCGAATAATATTTTATCGAACCGAATGGAATAAAAACCGGACCGAACGAAATGTCGCCAAATATATTAACAGATATATAGATTAATATAAGTATTCTCGTCGCCAAAACAATCGTCAAACGGTAACTCAAAATATTAATACAATATAATATTAAATAAAACGGGGCATTACATTAGCAGCTCCATCGAAGACCATAGTCCATCGGGATCTTGGCTCAAGTTCGTCATCCGGTCCAGGCTCTTCGTAATCTCTGACTAACATAATATCCTCGTCTGGGAACTCGAAATTCATGAACTCATAGTCTTCAACGGCTTGATGAGCCAAATGATCAGCTACTACGCTTCCTTTGATCGCTTTCTGAGTAGTATACCGAATGTCGCATTCGGTTAAGATTATTTGCCATCTTGCTATTCTTTTGGAGATAGAAGGTCGAATATGTATTTTATCGGATGCATTCTAGAGATCAACAAGGTAGTGTGAGTTAACATATACTGTCTTAGTCGGCGAGCAGCCCAAGCCAAAGTGTTGCAAGTCTTCTCGAGCTGTTAGTATCTTGTTTCACAGTCGGTAAATGTTTTGCTAAGGTATTATATTGCGTACTCTTTTCGACTAGACTCGTCATGTTGTCCCAACACACACCCCATTAATTCTCTAATACTATTAAGTACATGATGTGAGGTCTTCCTTTGACTGGTGGCATCAGGATAGGAGGTTTTTGTAGGTACTCCTTGATTTTGTCAAAAGCTGTCTGGAAATCGTCGTTCCATTTTACTACTCGATCTTTCTTCAATATCTTGAAGATTGGCTCACAAGTAGCTGTTAGATGTGCAATGAATCTGGAAGTGTAATTCAGTCGTCCTAAGAAACCTCTGATTTCCTTCTCGGTATGGGGAGATGGCATTTCTTGAATAGCTTTAAC
The DNA here is from genome assembly GCA_021764765.1 of Vicia sativa. NCBI lineage: Eukaryota > Viridiplantae > Streptophyta > Magnoliopsida > Fabales > Fabaceae > Vicia > Vicia sativa. The sequence continues at coordinate 38,705,113 of CM038793.1, read as the reverse complement.
CTTAGCGGGGTCAACTTCAATACCTTTACCAATAACAACGAATCCCAAAGCTTGCCGGAACTGACTCCAAAGGTGCATTTGCTCGGATTCAGTCTCAATCTATATTTTTTCAATCTATCAAACAACTTTTGGAAATGATCAAGATGTTCTTCTTCGGTTTGAGATCGAGCTATTATTTCGTCTACGTAGACCTCTACCTCGTGATGGATCATATCATGGAATAGAACAACCATAGCACGTTGATATGTTGCGACAACATTCTTCAAACCAAACGGCATGACCTTGTAACAGAAAGTTCCCCATTGTGTAACAAAGTAGTCTTTTCCATATCTTTCAGATCCATCTTGATCTGATTATAACCTGAGAAACCATCCATGAAGGAGAAAACTTTGTGTTGAGCAGTATTGTCAACCAGAACATCAGTATGTGGAAGTGGAAAATTGTTCTTCAGACTTGCCTTATTTAGGTCTCGGTAATCCACACACATGTGCACCTTGTCATCCTTCTTAGGTACGGGCACCACATTCGCAACCCATTGTAGATAAGAAGTAACGGCTAAGAAACCGACATTGAACTGCTTCATAACTTCGGCTTTAATTTTCTCGAACATCTCGGGACGCATAAGACGAGCCTTGTGCTTCATAGAGAAAAATCCTTCTTTCGTTGGTAGTCGATGTACCACAATGTCAATATCTAAACCTGGCATGTCTTCTTAGAACCAAGAAAAAATCTCGATGTAGTCTCGCAGCATCTGGACTAATATTTCTTTAACACTGTTCTCAAGACCTACTCTTATCTTGATTTCTTTTCTGTCTTCATCGGTACCTAGATTCACAACCTCAACTGGTTCTTCGTGTGGCAGTATAGCTCTTTCCTTTTAATGTAGTAGTTTGGAAAGTTCTCCTGGCACTTCACAATATTCCTCACCTTCATCTTCGGCTTGGTAGATCGTATTATCGAAGTCATATTTAGCAATAGCAGAGTCGTTATCGACGGGATCCGGAGTGAATGTGGATCTGCAGTTTATTACGTGGGTGTGTGTAAGAACACATAGCTTTTTGAAAAGTTGATAAAGTAAAAATAAAGACAAAGAGCATAATATTTGAATGCACAAGTCCAATTATTTATTGAACAAAAATATGCGAATGACAAGTAATAACCCTCACAAACGAGCCGTGGTGCCCTGGGCAAGGCACTAGGCTTAGAGTTTTATTGTTCGAAGTGTAAAAGCAAAAAGCGTAAAACAGAAAAACAATTACTCCTATCTAAAGTAGATTGGCATAACGTCCTTAGCCGTCCAATTGTTGAGTCCATCGCCAAGAGTTGGGAAGATCCAATTGTTGATGTCGAAGTCACCATCATCGTCTTCTATAGCATGAACTCCTTCTTTGTTGATGCAGAACGGAGGTCCACCGGCATGTTCGTGACGTATCATCTTCTGACCTTTGGTAGTGAAGCCTAAACCAGTCTTGTCAGATTTGAACAGAAAATCGGGTAGCTGACCCCAAATAGTACAACCTCCTTCTTTGACTACAGCTCTGGCATCTTTCAGGGAGGCCATCTTCAGTGGAACTCTAGTAACCTAAGGAGTGACAGGAGAGTCGGCAGGTGTCATACCCTAAAATTTTCCCTCCTACTTCTCAAGACAATTCACATCTCCATACTTAAGGATTTCACATACTTTATCAGAAATTTTTCCACCAAATCTCAACAAAAATTCCTCTTAAAATATTACAAGTCCTTTTAAAAAGCCAACAAAAAGTCATCTTTTTGCAAAGAAGTGTTCATGAACATGGAATCTTAAATGAAGGTGAAACCAAAAGGAGTATTTAGGGGACATCTTGAGCTTTCTAAAAATTCCAAGAACACTAAAAAATGTTGAAAATTGAGCAAGATACAAATGGTGAAAGTTTGACATTTTTGAGGAGGTGCACAAAGGAAAAAACCTAGCAAATGCAAATATTTTTTAAATGGGCCTAAGATTTTATGATCCAAAATTGATCTTGACATTATCCATGATCTCCAAGTCCACTTACACGCCTCCTCATCATTTATTTAATTTATTTTTGAATTTAATAATTAAAATTCAATTTTAATTAAATAAAAGGCAAAGAGTGAGATCATTACAAGTTGGGCTTGGTTTCTACTTGTCTTGAGGACCAAGGAAGCCCATAAAAAGTTGCCAAATTCGTGCATGAAGAGTAAAGACAATAAGGAGCTATTTTGAGAAAGATTAGATAAAATTTTCAAGGAAATATTTTGGCTTTCAAAGTAATGTATTCCTTTATTATTCTTGACCTAATTGGAAGCTCTCTATATATATGACAAGATCAGAAGCCAAGCACACGAAACCCTAGCCAAAAGAAACAACCCTAATTCTCCAAAATTTTCATACAAACTTGCAAACTTAAACTCAGGTTTCCAGTCAGTTGCAAGCCATCTCATCCATTCATTTGTGCTCCTGAGGTTCCCAAGACTTAATCCATACCATTCCACAAGGCCAAAGCTCCTTAGAACATGCAGATCGTGTAGCACCGGTTTGGTATTTTTCTCTAATTCGATTCTCTTAATCCATGCATTACTAACTGATTTCGTTTGTTTGTGTGATATTAGGATAACCCTTAGAAGAGGTTTGAAGCATTAGGAGCAAGCTTAAACGTGTAAACTGAAAAACACCATAGTTAGGGAAGAAACTTGATGAAGCTTTGTATCTATAGTTACAGACTATTTCCGGACAAACAAACCCCACCATCGTGTTCGCAAGGGTTTAATTATTGAATCTGGGCACTTTGTTCTTGTTTTTCTGTTTGATTTTGCAGGTTTTGCAAAATGGGGTGGTCAGAGAAAATGACCAGAGCCCTAGCTCCGGTGACGTCTCAGGGGAAGACTTTCCACAGGCGTGCGTGGTGATATCTCTCGATCTGATTGGCTTGCTTGTTAATAACGGGGCCCACGGTTTGACTTGTTTGGAAATTCAAAAACAAAATACGTTGACACTTATAATTTGTTGGTTATAATTCCAAAACAACTAACACATCCAGCTCAGATAGTAATGCGTGTAGGGTATAACCAGGGGGTCCTGGGTTCGATCCCTGGTGACCCCCTTTCATTTTTTCTCACTTTTCTTATTTTTTTCCTTAATTTCATTTAATTTTCTTTTCAAAATTAATTAAACTATTTTCAAAAATCAAAAAAATATTTTAATTTCAGATTTAGGTTAATTAAACATTTAATTAATTTTTGACATAAAAATAATTTATTTTTCTCACAATTTAAATTATTTTTCATAATTAATTAATAATTAACTTAAAATTAGGTTTTTCTACATTAAAATCAATCAAAAAAATATCAATAAATATTTTTTCCTTTGCAATTAGGGTTTAGACATTTTATTTTATCATTAGACATTTTTCTTGAAATTTATTTCTTTTATTTCGCATTTAAATATTAGAAATCGATGTATAGGTTGCAAGGTTATTTTTGTAATAGTGGAGGATTTACGTTTCTGCACTTTACTTTCCGCACCTCTATTATGTATTTGTCCCAAAGCCATGTAATAGCGTAGGATTTACTTTCCCGCACTTTATATTTCCGTAATTTATTTTCGGTACATGTATTAACTGCTAGTAACTAGGCATGTATGGCAAGATTAAAAACAACATAGATCACTTCTAATTACAAGATAAATATATGAATACAACACACTCTTCACACATGCACCCCCCTTAGGGTATCCTCTCTTGTTGCCTTTCGAATAATAATGGTCATGTCCCTCGAACGTAGGGATATCTTAGCTAAGACGCTCACGAATAACATCATCATAGTCCCTTCGAATTAAAGATCATAGTCCCTCGATGACCCTCGATTGTTGCCTACGAATATATGATCTCGTCCCTCGGTTGTTGCCTACGAAAAGTGATGATCGTCCCTACGAATATACTAAGGTATCCCTACATGTTTGCCTTCTATGACCATAAGATGACCCTTCGAATGTCCCTTTACATCCAACGGATAGAGTTACCTACCAACTAATGGTATGGCTGGCGCTACCCTAAAGGAAAGCAAAATAACATGGAAACAACCATTCTGAGTAGGTAATAAACTCTGAATTGCTTGCTCTATCAAAATACTTTTCACACCTCACACTATTTTCAAAACTTTTCAAACACTTTGTATACATTCCAGCGTGAATCATTAAAAAGTTAAACACTTTTCCAAAACAAAACATTTCCGAACACTTCGTATACATTCCACCGAGAATCATTACGAAGTCAAAGTGAAATGCCTTTTCAAAAGCATCTTTTCAAACAAACACACAGAAAGCAATTTATAAAGTGAGGTAAGCAATTAAGAGACCGTAGATAACTACGGACGGAAAAGGTGCTAATACCTTCCCTTTTCATAACTGCCTCATTTACTCAGAATCTAATGAAGGTCTTTTCCTATTATTTTCACCTTCCCTTAATTGGATAAAAGAAAAGTCGATGGGGACTCTTTTTATCCGCAATATTTGCAATAAAATGCAAAACAAACAAGTGAGTTCTCCCGCCATATCACAGCAAGCATGACTGCAGATGGCTTACCATATATTCTTCCTCCGCATACTGTAACAATTTTTCCCTTCGCTGGGTACTTCAACTTCTGATGCAGGGTAAAGGTAACAACGCCTGCCCCATTTATCCAAGGGCGTCCAAGAAGGCAAGAATAAGCTGGACGAATGTCCATCACAAAGAAAGTATAGTCAAAAGTTTGGGAACTTACTTTGATCGGCAGGTTGAGCTCTCCAAGTATTGTTCTCTTCGAACCATCAAAAGCTCTTACGATTATGTCACTGGGCTTCATGACCATTTCTTCAGCATAATGTCGATCGAGAGCGCTCTTCAAAAAGACATTCAGAGGAGAGCCAGTATCCACCAATACATGAGATAATGTATTGCCCTTACACCCTATAGAAATGTGTAAGGCTTTGTTGTGTCTCCTTCCGGCAGGAGTCAGATCAGCATTAGAAAAGCCCAAGCCATTGTCTGCAGTTAGGCTAGCAATACAAATTTCGAATTGGTCAGTAGAAGTGTCTTGCGGTATATGAGCATTCTTTAGAAACTTCACCAAGGCTTTAGCATGAGCCTCGGAGCACAACAGAAGAGCTAGCATGGAAATCTTGGATGGGGTTTGTTCTAACTGTTCCACAACATTGTAGTCGCTCTTCTTAATGATCTTCAGAATTTCCTCCATTTCTTGCCTGGAGGTACCTTCAGCAACTTCCTTTGGTACTTCTATCTGAGCAGGTTGAGTCACTTTATCTTTCCCTCGAGCCTCGGGAGTTGGTTCAATAGAAGGAGTACGGACTGGTGCAACAATTTCTTTTGGAGGAAAGATATTTGGAGAAAACACTCTTCCAATCCTAGTTACTTTGCTTGATCCGGTGATATTGTCAACATCAGGATGGGTAGCTTCAGCCGTACTGTCTTTGATGGTTAATGGCTCTTGCTTGACGCCATAATAATAAACATCGGCTCCATAATTCCAAGGTATAGCTTTGTCAGAGGAATATGGAATTGATCTGGGTGATGTAATAATGAGAGGTGCCACTCTGGGTGCATAATCGATAGATGTGATTCTTATTGTGTTCACATTAGCATATTCTTCGGGATATTCATCATCTCCTCGTCCGGTTTCCTTGATGTCTTCGATTGCAATCTTGTAGCTCTTAGGGGCGGTATATTTCACCATAAAATCAAACTTCCCACTTGGCTGCCCCAAGGAATCCCAAACTTCTAGTATGGCTTCGCTTACGTCTTCGATCTTCAGAATTTTGGAAACATCTTTGCACTGACTCTTTATAGACGGAGCTTTTAGGAATAACACTTCTTGGTTATCCATCACGCGTTGGACACGTTTCTTCAACCAAGCACATCCATTGGATTCAGATGCGCACCAACGGCAGTTGTCAAGACATCAGAGGAATGGTCAGCTCATTCACATCAAAGACATAGGAGTCATTGTCAATGGTGTTGGCACTTTTACCATGGTCAGGCATTGGTGCGTTGATTATATTCAGAGTTTCGACAGGAGGGTCGAATTCGATTTCCCGAGCTTCAATCATGTCTTGAATCTTGTTCTTCAGGGCCCAATAGTTGTTGGTGTTGTGCCCATGGCTATTGGAGTGGTATGCACACCTTGCATGAGGATTGTACTTCGGAGAGAAGGTGTTAACGTGTTGAGGAGGATCCCTTAGAGTAATTAACTCTACTTTTAACATGTGTTATAATGCTTGAGACAATGATATGTTGATCTTTGTAAATTGTCTTCTTGGCACGTTCTGCCTACGCGTATTGTCTTGTTGAGATTGCACTGGTGTGGGATTGGAGATCAGGACTGCCCTCACAGATTGATTGCGATCAGCTTTGTCATGGCTCTTTTGACCATACACAACATTTTCTTCTTTCTTCCCACTAAAAGATCTCTTCACAACATTTGTAGATGTTTCGACTTGAATCTTTTTGCTCTTAATTCTAGCTTCAATACGTCCGCCTGTCAATATCAGCTCGATGAATCCAGCTGAAGAGTTTCCAATCAGATGATTGAAGAATGGGCATGTTAGTGTTCCCATGAACATATCAACCAATTCCCTATTAGACAAGGGTGGTTGAACTCTGCCTGCTAGATCTCTCCATTTCTGAACATACTCGTTGAACTTCTCGTCATGACCCATAGACATGCTCTTGTTATACCCCAAAATTTTCCCTCCTATTTCTCAAGATAATCCATCACTCCATCCTCAAAGATTCCACAAGGGTTGATCAGACAAACCCCCTTCTAAGCAATCAATCCAAGCTAAGGTTTTGCTCCTCCCAAATCAAGATGGATTTCCAAGGATTCAAATGGTTATCATGCCTCATCATATATTTCAAGGGTTCACTATGTCATGTTTCAAGCCTTACAAGTCAAAATTGCTCATCCAATTGCTCAGATGGTTGAAAATCAATTGTATTGGATAAAAAGTCAACTGTGATCAACATGCAGTAAAACTTCATAATTTTTGGTCAACAGCAATATTTTGAAGTAATATTCATCATTTGATCAAGGGTTGACCAAGATCCATCAAGAAAAATCAAGATTTGATCAAAAGTCAAAGTTTCTAAATTAGGGCTTTTTAGACAAAAGTCAACAGAACTTTGACCAAGCATAACTTTCATATACTTTATCAGAAATTTTTCCACCAAAGCTCATTTTAAAGGGAATTCAATTCTCTACAACTTCATGTCTCACAAGCTTTGGATGGAAATGCTTCATTTGGAAGTTATAGATCAAAACATTACAGGTCCTTCTAAAAAGTCAACAAAAAATCATCTTTTTGCAAAGAAGTGTTCATGAGCATGGAAACCTCAATGAAGATGAAACCAAAAGGGCTGTTTAGAAGACATCTTGAGCTTTACAGAAAAGTCCAATAACGCCCAAAACTGTTGAAAATTGAGCAAGATACAAATTGTGCAAGTTGAGCATTTTTGAGGAGGTGCATGAAGGAAAATACCTAGCAAAAGCAAATATTTTCCAAATGGGTCTAAGATGTTATGATCCAAACTTGATTATAAGATTATCCATGACTTTTATGCTGCATGCCATGCCTTCCATCCTTTTATTTATTTATTTTTGAATTAAATGGCTTAAATTCAAATTTAATTAAATAAAATACAAAGGTAAATTATTAATACAAGGTGGCCTTGATTTGTGCATGTCTTGAGGATCAAGGAAGCCTAAAATAACTATCAAATTTGTGCAAGAAGAGTGAGGGAAAGATTGAGCAAATTTGGAAAGATTTCATGCAAATTTCCAATCAAATATTTTCTCATTTAAGGAGAATATTTTCTCTTAAAGTCTTGACCTATTTCCACTCCTCTATATATACTTAACATTACCACAAGACAAGAGGACTTTTCAGCCAGCTTCTTACACGAAATCCTTGCCTCCACAACAACCTAGAATTTCTCAAAAATCCAAAAGTTGGCAAAATCATGCAGCCACTTTCCAACCGTTTCAACCATCCAATCGTGTTCCTGAGGTAGGTAAAGGTAAGAATACACCCTTGTACATAGTTCATGCTGGCTGTATCATCCAATATGCATGCATCCTGTTTGTGAAATATTTCAAAATCGTGTTTTTAACTATGGCTTGTTTTAATCAAAACTAACACCACTAATGTCTTCCTGGGATCAAATAAGACATGTTTCATCCATCGTTTGCAAAGTTTGGTGGCCAAATCGTTAACTGCCATGGTTAGGGAAAGTTAGTTGTTGGGTTCCAAAATCATAGTTACAGACCGTTTTAGGACACACGAATCCCACCATCGTGTTCACAAGGGTTGAAATATTAAATCTGGATATTTTGTTTTTGCTTTTCTGTTCGTTTTTGCAGGTTTTATAAAAGGTGGTGACTGGAGAAGATGACCGGAGTTTCCCTTCCGGTGGCATCTCCAGAAATTCTAACTTCTGGATCTCCATAAGGGGCGTCTCCAGAAGAGTCCCCTAGAAGCTCCAACTTCTGGACTTCTCCAGTGCCAAAATCCTCCAGAAGCTCCAGCTTCTGGACGTCCCAGATCAGAATCCCCCAAAAGCTCCAGCTTCTAGACGTACCCAGATCCAGATTCCCCAGAAGCTCCAGCTTCTGGACGTCCCCAGCAACAAAATCTCCAAAAGCCCCAGCTTCTGGACCCTTCCAGCGCCAGATCCCCTAGAAGCTCTAGCTTCTATATCGTTCCAGCACTAGATTCCCAAGCTCCAGATGTCCCAGAAGAGAATCTCCGAAGCCCCACTGGACCTTTCGATCGAGCTCCACTGGAAACGCTCAGCAGGATTTTTTACCAGAAACTCCAATTTCTAGATGCCCAAGGCGCGTCACTCACATAAGGCTTGGCTTCTGTGGTAGCTTCCGTTAGAAGCTCTGATGGTTTCTCTTTATTTTATTTATTTTTCTGCTTATTATTTCCTTTGCTTTAATTAATTCAACTAATTAATTTAATTAGTAATTAGGTTAAATAATTAGCTTAATTAGGATTAATGTCACAAATAATTTTCTCCATGTTTTATTAATTAATTAACTTAATTAATTTAATTTAGGTTAATTTTCATTAAACCTTTTTTTCAATTAAAATCAATTAGAATTAGGTTTCTTCTCACATTAATGTTAACTTTCAAAAATACCAAAAATATTAGGATTTAGGCTTTAACTTAGACCTTTTTTTTTATTTTTCTATTGCATTTTAAATTCTAGAAAGGATGTATAGGTTGCAAGGTTGTTTTCATGTAATAGCGTAGATTTATATTTCTGCTTTTACTTTCCGAACCTCTTATTATGTATCTTCCCCAAAGCCATGTAATAGCGTAGGACATTTACTTTCTGCAATTTACTTTCTGCACCCTTTAACTGCTAGTAATTAGGCGTGTATGGCAAGATAAAAACCAATTTAGATCACTAAATACAAGATAAAATATTCGAATACAACACATATTTCACACTTGCACCCCCTTAGGGTATCCTCTCTCATTGCCTTACAAAAACGGTCATGTCCCTCGAACGTGGGGGTATCTTAACGCAGTTGCCTATAATATATCATCATAGTCCCTTCGAATTAAAGATCATAGTCCCTCGATTGTTGCCTCACATGATCTGCCCTCGATTTGTAAAGTGATGATCGTCCCACGAATATGCTAAGATATCCCTACATGTTGCCTTCTATGACCATACGATGTCCCTTCGAATGTTCCTTTTACATCCAACGAATAAGATTACCTACCAACTAATGGTATGGATAGCCTTATTCTAAAGGAAAGCAAAATAACACGGAAACGACCGTTCTGAGTAGGTAATAAGTCTGTTTTGCTTGCTCAAAATACTTTTCACACTTCACACTTTTGAAAACATTTCAAAACACTTTGTATACATTCCAGCGTGAATCATTACAAAGTCTCTTTTCCAAAACAAAACATTTCCAAACACTTCGTATACACTCCAACGTGAATCATTACGAAGTCAAAGTGAAATGTCTTTTCAAAAATCTTTTCAAACAAACACAGACAAAAACAGTTAAAGTGAGCTAAGCAATTAAGAGCCCGTAGATAACTACGGATGGAAAGGGTGCTAACACTTTCCCTTTTCATAACTACCTCCCTTACTCAGAATCTAACGAATGTTCTTTTCGCCTTCCCTTAATTAGATAAAAGAAAATTTGGTGGAGACTCTTGCTATCCGCAACATTTGCGATCAAACACAAAACAAACAAGTCAGTTGTCCCACCGTGTTACAGCTCTGCAGTTACATATGAGTTGGTGCCAATTCAACATTGTACTAGTACTGTTTGTAGAAAGCGTCTGCTAAATCATTCCAAGTATGAATGTGGGTACTCTCTAGTTGATAATATCATTCAAGCTGTGCTCCAGATAGACTTTCTTGAAAAAAATGCATCCACAAATTCCTGTCAGCATTGTGGGGTTTTGTAACACAGTGGGAGAACCGACTTATTTGTTTTGCTTTTTATCACAAATTTTATGGATAGCAAGAGTCTCCACCGACTTTTCTTTTATCCAATAAAGGGAAGGTGAAAAGAACAGGAAAAGACCTTCGTTAGATTCTGAGTACGGGAGGAAATTATGAAAAGGGAAGGTATTAACACCCTTTCCATCCATAGTTATCTACAGGCTATTAATTTTTTAGCTCACTTTTGAAAAATTGCCTTCTGTGTTTGTGGAGTTTAAAAGTATTTTGAAAAGACATTTCTCTTTGACTTCGTAATGATTCTCGTTGAAATGTATACAAAGTGTTCGGAAATGTTTGTTTGAAAGATGCTTAACTTTGTAATGATTCATGCTGGAATGTATACAAAGTGTTTGAAAAGAGTTTTTGAAAAGTGTGAGGTGTCAAAAGCATTTTGATTGGAGCAAGCAACAAAGTCCTATTACCTACTCAGAATGGTCGTTTCCATGTTATTTTCCTTCTCCTTTAGAATAAGGCTATCCATACCATTAGTTGGTAGGTAACTTTATTCGTTTGGATGTGAAGGGACAATCGAAGGATCATCGTATGTTCATTGAAGGCAACATGTAAGGATACCTTTAGCAATTTCGTAGGGACGATCATCACTTATCGTAGGCAACAACCGATGGACGAGATCATATATTCGTAGGCAACATTAAGGGTCATCAAGGGACTATGATCTTTGTATCGAAAGGACTATGATGATGTTATTCGCAAGCGTCTTTGTTAATGGTACCCCTACGTTAGAGGGACATGACCATTGTATTCGAAAGGCAACAAGATGAGATATCTTAAGGTGGTGCATGTGTGAAAGAGTGTGTTGAGTTCAAATACGTTATCTTGAATTAGGGTGATCTAAGATTTGATTTTATCTTGTCATGCAAACCCTAGTTACTATACAGTTAATATGTACAGAAAAATAAAGTGCAGAATATAAAATACAGAAAGTAAATGTCCTACGTTATTACATGGATTTGGGGCATATACATAATATAGGTGCTTAAAGTAAAGGCAGAAAATGTAAATCTACGCTATTACAGAATAAATCTTGCGAACTATAATTGTTTTCTAGAATTGTAAATGTGAAATAGTAAATGAATAAGAGAAAAATAAAAAAAATGTTAGTAGAATGTTTAAGGTTAGTAAACCTATTTGAAAGAAATAAAATATTTTTTGGAATTTTTGTTGATTGATTTTAGTGTAGAAAAATAATTAAAAGTTAATTTAATGGTTAATCAACAATTAATTAAAATAAAAGGAAAAAAAATTTTAAGGATAAAAAATTAAATAAATATTTTTCTGACCTATTTGTAAAAAGAAAATATTTTTTTGTGTTTTTTGTTGTATTAAAAAAATATTTAAAAGGAAATTAGAAAATAAATTGAAAATAAGAAAACAAGTTAGTGAAAAGTGCTAAATAAATAGGTTAGGGGTGCTAGGGTTCGAACCCCTGACCCTAGGATCGCCAGCGAAACACGCTACCATTCAGGCTACTTGTCATTGGTGTTAGTAATATGGAGTAATAATAATATAAGGGAAACTATTTTCTGAAAAATAATTTGAAATAAAAAATGCGTGCTGGGAGGTCGTCGTTTTCGTTGAGGTGGCAAGACTTTTACCTACGGACACAGTTCGTAACTAAAGCCTATAGTGACGGCTTTGTCCGTCACTATAACACCTGCAAGTTTCAAAAATACAGAAAACACAATATAAATTAGAGGTAATGCTATTGTTCGATTGGAAATTTGCTCATGAATTCAATGGTGCCATCGATTTGGTCCAAAAACCCTAGCCATGGTGATTCATAATACCTATGTTTAAACTCAAATCGAACCATCCAAATAGATTGCAAACATCATTCTAAGCATGAATATACAATCGAAACAGGTTAAATATGCATATATGATCAAAACTGAATTTGAAAAATATGAGTGAAAAGTGCAATCGTGATTTTACGTTTCAGAAGCTTTTGATGCTTTGTGAATGGCTGTAATCAATCAGAGAACACCAAGGAATGTATTGGGATGCTTGGAATTTCTTGGATCGAGCTAAAACCCTGGCTGCAAGTTGCTTGTGTACCACGGTTTTTTCAAGCTTTGCTAGGGTTCTTTTACCTTCAAAAATTCGTCCTCTAGGGTTTAGAAACCTTGTGAATATATAGATGATGGAATTAGGTTAAGAATTGAGAGGAAAATATATTGCAATCAGTGTGAAAATATTTGATTCTTAAATTTTTTCAATTTGCATCAAATGTTTCTAATCTTGTACCAATCTCATGCCAATATCATATATTTTCGAAATTTTCAGCTATTGATGAGTATCTTGGACCTCAAGAATGTCAAATATTCAACCTTGCATCAATTGATTTGATTTTGGTATTTTATTTTAATTAAAATTGCATTTAAATTAATAAAATCATAAATAAATGAAAATAAAATAAAGGAGGCGTTCCATTGGTCTTAGAGGTCATGGATAATCTCAAGAATAAATTTGGATCACAAAAACTTAGGCCCATTTGGAAAAATTTTGATTTTGCTAAGTATTTCTCTTCATGCACCTCTCCAAAAATGTCAAACTTGCACAACTTGTATCTTGCTCAATGTTCAACATTTTTTAGTGTTGGACTTTTTAGAAAGCTCAAGATGTCCTCTAAACACTCCTTTTGGTTTCATCTTCATTAAAATTTCCATGTTCATGTACACTTCTTTGCAAAAAGATGACTTTTTGTTGACTTCTAAAAGGACCTATAATGTCTTGATTCATAAATTTCAAATGAAGTATTTTTGGCCAAAGCTTGTGAGACATGAAGTTGTATAGAATTGAATTCTCTTCAAAATAAGCTCTAGTGGAATTTTTTTTGATAAAGTATGTGAAAGTTATGTCTGGTCAAAGTTCTGTTGACTTTTTGTCCAAAAACCCTAATTTGGAAACTTTGACTTTTGATCAAATCTTGAATTTTCTTGATGAATCATGATCAACCCTTGATCAAATGATGAATGTAACTTCGAAATCTTGATGTTGACCAAAAATGATGAAGTTTGCATGTATGTTGACCATAATTGACTTTTTGTCTAATACAACTGATTTTCAACCATCTGAACAATTAGCTGAGCAAACTTGACCTGTGAGGCTTGAAACTTGACATGATAATACCTTGAGACATATGAGGAGGTATGATGATCACTTTAGGCATTAGAACTCATCTTTGACTTGAGAGAATCAAAACCCTAGTTTTGTGGGTTGATTGCTTAGGAGAGAGTTCATCTGATCACTTTGTGGGTTGAATGTAGATGGATCACCTGTTGGAGAATTTTAACTTTCGCCATAACATCTGCAGTCGCTATGCCCTTGGTGGGGGCCACCTTTGGTGTTTATTTCACTTTCTGATATACATGTATACAATTTGGCACTTAGTTGTAATCTTAAGTGGATTCATTCAATTAAGTAATTATATTGACAACATGAAGTATGTTAGTAGATTATATTACTAATCAGGTGTAATAATATGTAGAGGTGTTAATCAAATTTATTAGTAGAAACACAGGAAAATAGTTGTAGTAGGTTTTAATTAGATGTTGGTAATTTTGCAACAGGTACTAATTTTATTGATAATAGAAATTTGGTAACAAAAAATCAATAACCTCATATAATACGAGTAGCAGAGGATAGTTTATAAGTGGTAGTAATAGCAGGAACTGAAAACAGTACCGAATGAGTCGAATTCGTAGATTTAAGCGGTAAAATTAGTTGTTTGGAATTCACCGAATATTGTCGGAGTAGTTTGTAGTTATTAGTAAGTAAGCTTGGTTGATTTTCTCCGTCAATACGATGTTGAATATGTTGATTTGCAGGTACGGCCGAATAAGTTGAATTGTCCCGAATTATGGACATGTTTGAGTTGTAGGTTGAATGACCAATATTGGTTTAAATTGATACCATTGATGCATGTTTAAGTTGTTGTTTTCGTTGTTGCTATTTAAGTTGTTGTTGATGTTGTGGTTGTTGTTGCATATAAAATATTTTCATGATTAAGTTGACCTTGATGGCACCACGTTGAAGTTGAAGGCTTATGCCTTGTTAATGCCTTGATAAACTGGCATATGTTTAAGTTGGGAGTTCTGCATCAAATGGTACCACATGCATTTGCATAGTTGACTCGCATTCGATTTGTATGTTTAAGTTGTTGTTGTTGTCGTTGTTGATGTTTAAGTTGTTGTTGTTGTTGTTGACGTTGAGGTTGTTGTTTAATATAAGTTATTGTTGTTTGATAAATTGTCGTTTGATATAAGTTGTTGCTGCTGTTTGTTAAGTTGCTGTTAGATGTAAGTTGTTGTTGTTAGTAAGTTGTGTCTAATTTGATTTGTCATAAAAATTATTGTTATGATGCGAAGTGATTTATGATGTTCTTGATTGCGAAGGGATATTTTTGTATGATTTAATCCTAGCATATTATTTATCATACACTTGTTTATATTGTTGGATATCTCACCCCTTTTATTTATTTTCTTCGTTGCCTTTATACTGGTAACATGCAGGTATTCAAGGATGGAAGAATTAGTTGTTGTTAGTTCAAGTCGGTTTAGTTGCTTTGATACGTAGCACTTGGGAGAATGTTTTGTCTATGTTGTTTCAGTTGTTGTTGTTATTGTTGTTGCATTTTAAGTTGAATAATAAAACGTACTATGATGTTTCAAATGGTTTTAATTGAATAAAGATGATTAGTTGTTTGAGTTGAATAATTATGAACTCTGTTGCATATTAATGAAAGCTAGTTGTTCTAAAAGCTGATGTTATGTGATCCTCCTAAGTTAAGGTGTTATGTATCTGATTATATGTGATGTTTTAAAGTTGAAAATGTGACATCCCATGCTTGTTGAAAATTTTAATTACTCTGATTTTTAATACAATTTTTGGGTAGAATTTGGGATGTTACAGTCATCATCTACGGATAGCAGCCCATGTGTGGTACAAACTCAGAAGCCAATAGTAAGTGGGGCCTACTTACCCACAAGTGGGGCAATAACCCGACTTATTAATGATTATAATTGTCGCTAGCGCATTAAAGCCAATTTTACGCAGCCTTGAACACCTTCATTCATGGCGACTGCAGATGTTATGGTGTTACAGAGCTCAAGGATCATACCTTGATTGATGCTCTTAAATGAGGTGAACCCAACACTATATGAGAGGCTCCCGCAAGAGGGGTATGCAAGACATTATTCTTGAGACAATATACACTATCGACGTACCTTCCAAATTCCCCATTATTTTACAAAACCTACTTTCGTGACTTTCCCTACTCTCGTAGAAAAGTTAACTAAATATTGTTTCTATACAAGAACAATATCATATTAAATCAAAGATCTAATTGTGAGAATTCGTAAAAATTAATAATTGATTCCCATATACGAGGTGATGTGAAAAATAAAAAAATTATAGATGTAAATTTTTGATAGGATAGTACAAACTACTCCGCATAAGATAAGCATGTAAGATTATCTTTCCAATATTTAAATCAATGAGTGGATGAAGATAAATAGAGTGAATTGTGAATATAATCGTACGTATTTGTTGTTTACAAATAGTATATATTCAACGAGGAATGGTTAAACATATGTTGTATTTTGCATTCGGCCCACTCAAAACAATTAGTATTTGGCTTGTAATTAGTCAGTCATATGGATTTATACAAAATTAAAAAAATTATTATTATTATTATAGACCAGGCTCAGAACTTTCAAAGCTCGTACTTTTCCCACCTATGCATGCATGACTTGTGGACAAAGAAAATAAATTAGTAGTACTAATAATTTGACACGCATCTGTATGCATGGTTGACATATAATAAATTCATAAAAGAAAAAAAAAAATCATATGATCTATGTTTCTTCAAATTTTATATTCAGACTCCATCTCCAATCCAACTCTTTACTTCTCATATTTGTCTCTTTGACTCAATCTTCTTTCGTATGCTATTTATGTTTTCAACTTGGATACGAAAGTGTTCACTATTGTAAGTCAAAACACACTTCAATAGTATTAATATCACACGAAAGTTTGTTCTTTCCATCCTTAATAATCACCATGACCAAATTTGAGGTTGTTTTTCTCTCTACACCAGCGATCGGAAACATCGTTCCCATTGTCGAATTCGCCAACCATCTAACCAAACACAACCCTCAATTCTCTGCTACCATTCTCATCATCACCCTCCCACAACGTCTCCTCGTTAACACTTACACTCAATCTCTTTCTTCCTCAACCGTTAATCTCAAATTCATCCACCTCCCTCCTCCCGTAGACCCTCCCACACCAGATCAGTACCAATCCTTCATCCCTTACATCTCCCTCCTCATACAGAACCAAAAAAACAACGTCAAAAACACACTCCTAAACCTCACATCATCATCAACCGAGTCAAACACTGAGTCGGTCAAACTCGCTGCTGTCTTCGTTGACATGTTCTCCACACCCATCATCGATGTCGCCAAAGAGATCTCCGTCCCTTGCTACCTCTTCTTCGCGTCCCCCGCGAGTTTTCTCGGATTCATGCTCCACCTTCCAAGTCCTGAATCGCTCGAATCGGAAACTGAGTTTGAAGTCCCGAGTTTCAAAAACCCGCTTCCGAAACCCGTTTTGCCTAGTTTGGTGGTGGACATGAAAACCGGCGCGTATTCGTGGATGGCGTATCATGGAGAAAGATACAGAGAAACAAAGGGTATTATCGTAAATACGGTACAAGAGCTTGAACCGCATGCTCTTCAATCACTTTATAACGATTTAGAACTTCCGGTTTATCCGATTGGGCCGATTCTTGATCTTGATGGACCGGCTCAATGGGATCCGAACCCGGTTCAATATAATTACATCATGGAGTGGCTCGATACGCAGGAACCCGGTTCTGTGGTTTTTCTTTGCTTTGGTAGTTTGGGTAGTCTTGAAGTGAAACAGGTTGAGGAGATTGCTATTGGGCTTGAACGGGCTGGGGTGAAGTTTTTATGGGCTTTAAGAGAACCACCGAAAGCCCGGTTGGATGATCCGAGAGATTACGCGAGTTATGAGAATGTTTTACCAGATGGGTTTTTGAAACGGACGGTCGGGATGGGGATTGTGTGTGGGTGGGTCCCACAAGCGAAGGTGCTGGCCCACAAGGCAGTAGGCGGGTTTATTTCGCACTGTGGTTGGAATTCGTTATTGGAGAGTTTATGGAACGGCGTGGTGGTTGCCACGTGGCCGGTTTATGCAGAGCAGCAAATGAATGCGTTTGAGATGGTTAGGGAGTTGGGATTAGCGGTGGAGATTAGGTTGGATTATAGGAAGGGCGGGGATCTGGTGCGGGCGGAGGAAGTTGAGAATGGTGTTAGGACGTTGATGAACGGTTGTGATGAGATTAAGAAGAAGGTTAAGGATATGAGTGAAAAGTGTAGGGTGGCTTTGATGGAGAATGGATCGTCTTATAATAATCTTGTGTCCCTTGTTAAAGAATTGACAAAAGGACAAGAAAAATCCTTCTAACACCATTCCTAATAGAGGATGTTTTACATAATAATAATGTGTAGAGCTTGTTAGCTATCCAGCTATTGAGAATCAATAAAAAAAGGAAAATCCCAAGGGTTGGTCCAGGGAAGTTTTGAGTTTGAATCATGTTGTGTTGGGTCATTCTATATTGAACAATTTGAATCATTGAATCATTTTGTGTCGTTAGTTCATAGGATATCTCACACCAGGGTTAAAAAATCCCCTTAAAAAAATGATATATATCATGTTTCAAAAGTTCACACCAAAACATTGAAACAAAAAACACCTATTCTTGTTGTTGTTCTGTTTCGTTAAATTTTTTACAAACCAAATGTATTTAAGCATTCTTAAATGATCAATTAAAATTTTGTATATCTTACAATGACACACTTTAACACAATGACAATAGTTTGATTAAAATGAATATCACTTACATACATGGTCAAATATAATTTGTTATTCCTCTCATGATATACAAATTGTCATGAACATCATATAGTAACCTCAACAACAAAAGAGAACAAACTAAGAGAACCGTGGGATATAAACCATATCAAGGTTCTAATTACCAAACTAAGAAAACAAAAAGAAGAAAAAAACATAAATAAATTGATAAATATAATTCAAGTCAAAAATTCATTAAAAAATATTACAAATTCACAAATGTCCTGCTTAGACCATCATGCTAATAGTAAGTTTACTTGATTGGTCAGAGCAGGGTGGCTGACACAGCAATCTCAGTGCAAAGATCAATACAATCAAACCAGGTAAGCCCAATCTCAGTGCAAAGATCAATGCAATCAAACCAGGTAAGCCCAATGATAGAGGGGAGAAAAAATAAAGGACATAATACTTTAGTTGGTGATAGTACTTAGCAAATATTCACCCCTAACTCTTACACTGTGTTTGTTTTAAGAGAAGTTATGAAGATAGAGTTGGCAAAAGAGAGAAATAAAAAGGAGATGTCCAATTTCCCTTGTTTAATGTGCAAAGAAATAGAGTAGAGAGATTACATTTTAGTGAGAACCGCTATTTTTTATAATCTTTTCACATATGAGAAAAAAATGAAATAGAGATCTGTTTTTTAATTACTTTTCAATTATAACCCTCATCAACGTTGCCTTTTGAAATCAGATGTGATGACTTCAAATTTTTAAAGGCTGCATTGTAACTTAGCATTAACAACATGTTGATAAAAGAATTGATATAAAAATTAAAAAACCGATGTAATAATAACAATAAATTAAATTAAAATAATTAAATAATAAATAACTAAATTAAAATAAATGTATATTAGTAATATGATTAAATGTAATTAAAAATTAAAAAGTTAAGTAATATTTTTTTTCTATTTTTTATAATTAAAAGATATTCTTAGATATAGGTATTTTTGTCAACTCAAATATTTATTTTAAATCTCTCTTCTCTATTTCTCACTTTTTTCTCTTATTCCAAATAATACATCAATTTTATAAAACCATTTTTTTTTTACTTTAAAATACATCAAAAGAAACTAATTTTATAATACATCAAATCTCTCTATTTCTCAAAACCAGTTTTTTATTTACTTTAAAAAAACCAATTTTATAAATAAAAAAAAAACAAAAGAAAATGTATTAACCTTGCTACAATTAACAAAAGAAAGGTATTAACCTTGCTACAACTAAAGTTTTTAAAAGACTAAATATGACATCATATTAAGCTATACAACAGAAAATAGAATGACACAAGATAGAAAGTGAACAAACATCAATGTATCAAGTGCACAATATATGTAAACTTCCACTACTAAACTTAAAAATTAAAATTATAACTTGCATACAAAACCAGCAAAAGTAACAATGATGTAAGTTATACCACTCCAATTATCACAAACAAAGAAACTCTCATTCCAATTCAGTGTCCTTGAAGGTAGAAACTTATTCACAAAATCAAGTAAAACCTCTTTGTCTTCAACGGGTTCAAAATTTCTTTTCGACATACAAAATTAATCAGCTTTTGCAATAAGTTTAATGCTACATAGAATGGAATGAAATTACAAGAATGTCAGCATATAAAATAGTTGTTTTCAGCTCAAGAATATGATCTTAAATGCTGCTAAATGATTAACAAGCAGAAACACATTTACTTCCTTTTTTTGGTTTACAAGAATACTTTCCTTTAGCATCAAAATAAATATCAATAGAAATAATAACAATTCTTCTTTATATAAAGAATGAACCTGACATAGGTAGGAGAAAATCCCACAAAACATTCAAACAATGACGAAGCAAAACACCCACAAGACAATATCTATGAACTCGTGATCATAAATTAACACATAGTAATAGTGTTACTTAGATATGTTTAGGTGAGTTTACACATCACATGTAAATGAGACAACTACCAAACCAAGAATCCAACTGGTTCTAAATTTTTTTCAGTAAAATCAAAGGTTACAAATTTGTTTGAATTAACATTGTCATTCTAACCGAAGATAAAACATGATAATTACTAAAGAATACTAGACCAAAAAACATGTGAAAGTTTTTAAAGAGTCTTTTAGGTTATTAGTATGAAGATAATCCTAACAAAGAGTGCATGTTCCTTGTACTTCCAAATAATAAGAGCAAAAGTGGATTGTCCAAACGATTTCACCATTTAATTTATTTTAAGTTAAACAAACCTTGAACAACATAAGAACCTTTTAAGTTAAAGGTGTGCAGTGCAAGTGCAATAGTTTTTTCAAAGGAAGATTTTGTTGTACTTCGAGTACTCTCAACAGTCATATGTGATGCTCTATCACAACTTGTATTCACTAATGCCACAACTAAACAAAATCATTTATCAACTTCGACTCCGCAGAGAAATTTTAAACAATCTCATGATCCTATGAAAATTATTTACCTCTAGTATCTTCATTAATTCTGCAGATTGATGTGGATTCTTAAATCTAACAGCTTCACGACATTCTCAAGCTTTTCTTTAGCAATAACCCATAAATAATTTAAATCAAATGCACTTCACAAACCAATTACACATAAAAATAAGCACTTAAATCAACTAAAAGCTGAAGCTTTAAGTAGCAATTTACTTAAATCTGAAACATAGAAGAGAGTTTGAAGATGTTGTCGAAGGACGATTTCATTGGATTTAAAGAACGTATTCATCGATTTTACAACTATTTTTGTAAACCCATAATTTTGATTTGAACGATTTCTTTGAATTTGAAGAACGATTTTGTCAATTTTCGTTGGATTTTGGGATTAGAGTTTTGAAGTTGAACGAATGAGAGAAGTTGTATCGTGTGACTGGAAGAAATAGTTGAATCTAAAATAGGTCAACTGTCCCCAGTGAAGTCTCCAGCTGAAACAACCGGCTGAACATCATCCGATAGGAATATCAATGAAGTCACCATCAAACGTTTTTTATTCCGCGAGAGGAAAGGAAAACATCGAGTAAACTTGAAAGGGAAGAAAACACGGTATCACATCCGAGAGATCGGGGTAAGGGAGTCTATTACGCGAGGGGAAGGGATTAGCACCCCATGCGCCCATAGTACTCTACGGTTTCCACTTCTATTTTCTATCTAATGGATGGGTTATATCTATCTATTACTTAATCTCTACAATGCATGTGAAAGAAAGAGAAAATAAAGGAAACATGGAGAAAATAAGAAAGTATTTACGAAGTTTTGCTCGATCAAGCCCCGTGACAAGATGCCTCTGTATTCCCCGTGCAATGGAAAAGTCAGAGCGCCGTAGTTTGCTCACATGTTTTGATGGGTTGCAATTGTTTTTATGGGAAGTTCGATTCCACATCCTCACAATTGAAACTCATGCTTGGCGTTGCATCTATAAGAAGTCTTACGCTCGGCCGCTCACACACTAAGCAATTTGTTTGGATTTGAAAGGGAACGCCCTTTTTGAAAAGATTTTAAACACAAAAAAGCTATCGTAGGAGAAAAAGGTTTGCAGTGAGGTTGGTTGCTTTTACCTTTGCGAAATGAGTTTAACCATTATTAAGTATTTTGATTTGCAAAAAGAAAAGTTTTTTTTTTTAGTTTTATTGCATGCAAGGATGCAAAAGAAACTAGCAAAACAAAAGGGAAACTAACTAGTTCTACCCCTAATGTTGTCATGCAAGATTGGACCTAAGGTTGAGGATGTAAGGGATCTCTACCTAAGCTGACATGCAAAGGATGTAAACCCTAATGTCTAGGCTCGAGAGCTATCCTAACCGAGCAGTCCTAAGGGAAGTTATCCTAAAATCCGTCTTGGTTGTAGAACCAAGGGATGCAAATGGATGAAGCAATCAAGTGCTTTGGCAGAAGTACACAAGTAATGCAATTCACAAACAAATGTCACATATGCGCAGGAGAAGGAGGAAGTCCCATATCCTACAACAGCACCGATGTACCGGAAGCAACCAGGAGCCGACACATCTAATTCCCGTGAAAGGTACCACATCATGACATAAATTGTCAAGTGTAAAGAGCAATGAGTGCGAGTATTAGCAGTAAATGCGAACCCCGTGAGAAGGCGTGGAGAGTCAGAATAGGGGACTCTTGCCACTTTTATTATTGACTCGATAAGGAAGCAACATGATTCATGTGTGCTGAGCTCACACGGACTAGAATTGCGCGGTGGTCGATTGTGAACCCTTTCCGCGTGCCCATCATATCATCATAACATACAACACATGTATATCTCATCAAAGCAGATCTTTGCTTGGTGGTTCCTCTTAGCGGTTTTCCTAACCCCTCTTGACCTATTGATCGAAAAAATAGCAAGTGTACTATTTTTACTGATGTAGTAATAATGGGATTTATCCCAAGTATCGATCTAGAGGATTGCGTAAGAAATACTGAGTTAGATGATTTATTCAATTGAACAAAAACAATAGTTTTAAGATTGGGTGGAATAAATCCTTGCAGAAAGTAAAAATTGAATTTTCGTTTGATTAAAGTATGCTAGGGTGAGTGTATAATTTGTCATGTAATAACCTTCACTCTTTGATTTATTCAACAAGTTCATCATCCTCAATTACCGATTCTCAATATTATTTTATCCTAATTCCTTACCCGATCTCTCGGTTGCAAGACCGTGATTTCTCCCTTTCAGGTTTACTCGATGTTTACCTTTCCCTTCGGCGGGATAAAAATCATTCGATGGTGACTTCATTGATATTTCCTTAGCGGATGATTTTTTGCCAGCTATTTCACCTTGCTCATCAACTCGTGGATGATTATCAACCGATGAAATTTGAATTTTGAAATGAAGACATCCTGTATACCTAGGATTGTAATATTCCTGGCTTTGGGAAATGGTGTTGGGGCTGTTATCACATCCCCTAGAAATGGATTATGATTTGTGGTTTCATGATGTAATAGATACCTTGAGACTCAAGAGTATCCTGAGGAAGTGTCTATGAAAGATGAGAAGTTTTTGAAATTTTTTCCAACAAAGTTCTTCCATAATGGTGGGGTGTTGTACAAGAGACATCATGATGGGTTGCTGCTCAGATGTGTTGATAAAACTAAATCCGTAAGAATCATTGAAGAAAGGCATGAAGGTTCATTCGGAAATCATTCTAGTGGACATACCATGGCTAAGAAGATTTTGCGAGCTGGTTATTACTGGTCCACTATGGAAGCCGGTTGTTATAACCATGCAAGAATTTGTTACAAGTGTCAAGTGTATGATGACAAGGTGCATGTGCCACCATCACCTATGAATGTTTTGACCTCTCTCTAGTCCTTCACTATGTGGGGTATTGACATGATTTGAAAAATCGAGCAGACTCCGTCCAATGGACATCGTTTCATTCTGGTTGTTATAGGCTACTTCACCAAGTAGGTCAAAGTCGCGTCGTATACAAATGTCACCAAGCAATTAGTTTCAAGGTTTATCAAGCATAATATCATATTTCATTTTGGGATTCTTGACAAGATCATTGCCGATAATGGGTCAAATCCCGATAATAAAATGGTGAAGGAGCTTTGTGAGTCCTTCAAGATCAAACACCATAATTCTTATCTGTATCGCCCGAAGATAAATGTAGCTATTGAGGCATCTAACAAGAATATAAAGAAGATTGTGCAAAAGATGGTGGTGACTTACAGGGATTGCATGTAAACACTCTTTCCTATGGAATTTGATATCCCTTGGTTAAGGATTATGAAAGATGGAGAGTTGGATGAAGATGAGTGGGTTCAGAATCAGCTAGATCAGTATAACCTCACTGATAAGAAAATATTAGCGGTTATTTGTCACAGTCAGGTCTACCAACAGAGGATGAGAAAGGCAATTGACAAAAGAGTTTGTCCTTAGTATTACAAGCCATGTGACCTCGTGTTGAAAAGGATAATTCTTCCTCAGAGTGATCCCAAGGGCAAGTGGACTACCAATTTCAAAGGGTCATTCGTTGTAAGAAAGGTTTTCTCCGGCGATGCTATGATTCCTATGACAATGGACGGTGAATATTTCCCACTCCATGTGAATGCATATATAGTCAAAAAATACTTCGCATAATAAAAGACCCACCGATTCGACGAATCAAGCAAAAAAGGGCATCCAGGTGAACCAAAAAAGGAAAAATGTTTCGGGGAAAATTAGGGATAAAAAAGAAGCATAAAGATTGAAAATAAGAAGTACACCCGATAAGTTGAAAACCCGAAAGGGAGGCTTAGGAAAAATGGGTATCCCGGTGGATCAGAAACTTGAAAAGGCGATCCAGGAAAAAGTTACGGATTTGAAAGCGAATGACTACGTCTAGCATCATATCTGTGATTTCATCTTACTTTTACAGCAAGCAACCCTGAGGGGTAGGGATAAATCCAGACATCTTCTTAAGAATGCAAAGTGATGAGATAATTGAGGTTATAAGGGTGATAGCAGGGTGGAAACCCGATGGGAATCCGTTGTCATATTTCCATGCATGTATTATTTTTTTTGTTTTGCATTTGCAATTACCTCATTCTAGGAATTTCTTCCTAATGTACTTTCCTATTTAGAGGCCATTTCCAATTAATAAAAGGAGTATTTTCAGTCAAATTACTTAATTTTTCTTACTATTTTGATTGTAAAAGACGTTCAAAGTTTTGTGATAAAATATTGCATTTAAAAATTTGGAGGTTTTACCATGATAAGAAACATATGAATTTACTTTGAAAACTTGTGTGGCCTGGTTAACAGACGAAGCTTTCATGCTACACCTGGGGCATTTTGTTGACGTTGTGTTGCGGGAATTTTTTTTATTTGCAAGTATTCGACACACCAGCATGAAAACAAATAACACATCTTGATGAGCTGATGTTGATTTTGGGTGACATAGCCTAAGTAAGAGTTCCCCGGTGAATATTCTTCTGTGACAGTTTATTAGAGAATTTCCCCGGTAAGATTCCTTCATTTGAGATCAGAATTCCTTAAGACGTCTTGATCAATAGATTATTATCACATTTCAATGATGTGGTTCATGCTTCTCCAGTGAGGATTTTCCCGCGCCTTTTTCATAAAGGTTTCCCCATGAAGTCTGTATCCGACCAATTTTCAAATAGCCCAAATGAAAGGTTGCACCCTTTTCTCTCGGTTAAAGTCAACATTCAGGTAGTTTGCAGAAAGTGATTCTCCTCAGTGAGGTAGCATACTAATAGGAACTTTTCTCTGAGTATTCTTACTCTCCCCAATATGGTCTACACCATAAGGTTTTACTCAAGTTTCTTTACAGTAACAGAAGGTTTGGGTAAAAATACCCATCGAATATATGTTACCTCGTCGAAGTAAGAGGTCTTCTCTCCACCAGTTGATCGACATGTGTAGTGCCTGTCAATGTCAAGTTGATGTGGATTTCTTTGCAGCAGCCTGTATCCCCAGTTGAAGTCATGTTATATGTCTGATATCCTCAGTATACGTGTTTCCATATTCCCCAAGAAGTCCTTTGTCAAGGATTCTTCGACAACCGCCAAGTCCCTAGTGTCATCTTTGCTCAGACAACCTGTCTTTCTCTTCCCCCGTGAAATTTTACAATTTATTTTTGCGAGTATTCTCAGAATATGGCCCATGGTTACTTGATTTTCATTTTATTATTTTAAGTAAACATGCATCACCGCTTTGCATCCTCAAATGTGTAATGATTATGTTAATACCAGAACATTATTCTATAGAAAAATTCAAACATGTATTGAACTATAAGCCAATTTAATAATCTTTTTCCCCAATGACCCTCAATCTTCTAACATACTCGACGATTTGTAAATCCCCAGACTGCTCATTAGGTGATATCTCATATGTGTTATTTTCACGATTAGTATTCAATGGCCTCCGTATCTTGTAAAACCAAGTAGATAGTAGAATTTTTTCATGTTGTGATTCCAGTTCTTTCGTGGTGCAACATATTTAGGTCAGGTCAATACCTGTTCCTATTAAAGGAAAGTCAACCACTTGTTTCCTTTCACGGAATACAGTGTTCTGGGATTCTGTAAAGCCTACTCGATACTAGTCTCTTTCCCATGTTGTGATTCCAATTCTTTCATGGCGCAATGTATTTAGGTCGGATCGATATCTGTGCATGTTAAGGGAAAGTCCGCCACATGTTTCCTTTCTCATAATACTATTAGACGGTGTGGCAAGTGATCGAGAGGGGGGTGAATAGATCACCTCTTTAAAATCACGGGTTAAATATTATTTATCAGAGTGAATGATAAAACTTGCGGAAAGCGACAAACAGTCCTGAATTGACTTCCATCTATTCTGAACCGGCTACTAGAAAACCGGACATGCGATAGTTTGCTGGATTTTAATTGATATGAGAAAGATGAATAACACAGAACCTTTGTTGAATTAATGCACTTATCACTATAAACCTATTTCCAATGAAATGAAATTAAGCTAGCACTTTTGTCAAACAATTGGAGGATGCTTGTTCAATGATCAATGGCAATGGAGCTTTGACAAAGATTTTCTTCCAGCCTTGTATCAATGAGCAAAACGATTGCACACTAATTGAATCACAAACGTATTGTAAAAGTAAAGAGATAGAGAGAAAGAATACGATACGCGGAGTGATTTGGTAAGGAAGTTCCCCACGTTCGTCCTCGCGTGTGGGTACGTCTCCCTCTTAATTTCCAAATTGGAATTGAGAACTTCTATATCAATATGTTGAAAAATGTTTACAAGGTTGCAATACAAAGACAAAAAAAAATCCCGCAGATCTTCTTCTTCTTCTTGTATCAACCTTCTCTTGATTTGAGCCGATCAAGACACACCTGCAAGATTCACATACAATTCACCACTTCCACGACCTGTTTGCGAAATCACCCCGATCTCCAAACCCTACGCTATGGTTGAATCTTCTCTGTGCAATCGTGACTAACAAACCCACAAGACACCTCCATTCTTGCTGGACAAACCTTCTGGTTTTTCCTCGAAACCCCCTTCGAATCTTCAACTCAGCTAGATCACCGATCGTACCACTGAACGTTATCTCTTTGATCCCTTGATCCAATTACCAATGATGATTATGTGTCAAGATTCTTGAACCAAGGTGATTGAGAAGATGATGAAGATGAAGTCTCTTTCAGGTTTCTATTTGCTCAGAAATTGGATGCTCACAA
Organism: Vicia sativa; assembly: GCA_021764765.1. Classification (NCBI taxonomy): domain Eukaryota; kingdom Viridiplantae; phylum Streptophyta; class Magnoliopsida; order Fabales; family Fabaceae; genus Vicia; species Vicia sativa. The sequence continues at coordinate 38,677,476 of CM038793.1, read as the reverse complement.
ACTGAATTTGTAACACCTGTAACTGTCTAAAACTGCCAAACAGTCTTATATATGGAAACAAAAAATGTTAGTTGAAAAACAAACTTATGAGTCGACACATAACTCGTATGAGTCGATACAAGAGACATATGAGTCGACCTAAGATAGTTTGAATCGATGCATACAGTATTAGGAAGTGATTCCAGAGAGTAAACATATGTATGAGTCGATACAAATGTCGTATGTGTCGATGCAAATGGCTTATGTGTTGATGCAAGAGATTTTGTATCAATGCATACTGTGTTAGAATAGATTTCAGAGGAATTTAGTTTAGTATGAGTCGATCCAAGTATCTATATGTCGATACAAGTTTGTTATGTATTGACACAAGAGCTTTTGTATCGATACAAGCTCTAAGGCATACAAAGCATAACTGAAACATAATTGAATTCCAATTTATGATGTATATATGAGTCAATGAAAAATGGTATGTATCGATGCAAGATGCGTATGTATCGATCCATGGTCATATGTGTCGATGCAATCTTTATTTTCTTGAACCTTCAAACTTGCTTGTATCGACTCATAACACGTATGAGTTGGCTTATACTGTGTGAAAACAATTTTTATGGATTCACAAAAAGATATGTATCAATGCAAGCATGTATGAGTCGATACAAAAAGGTTTGTGCATGACAAACATGATATTTTGACCACTTTTATGCATGTTATCATTTGTTCATATAATCACACATGTATATTGACACAATTAGACAATCAAGCATATATATGTGCTAACATACAAAACAATCTAGCATTTGCTATCATTCGAAATATTCTAGCACAATGTAAAGGGTTGCTCATAAATACAATGTTTTGGTATTTTATAAAGTCTAGTCGATACTAGTCTTTTTTCCATGTTGTGATTCCAATTCTTTCCTGGCCCAACATATTTAGGTCGGGTCGATACTTGTTTCTATTAAGGGAAAGTCTGCCACTTGTTTCCTTTCTCAGAATACAGTGTTCTTGTATTTTGTAAAGCCTAGTTGATGCTAGTTATTTTTCCATGTTGTGTTTTCAGTTCTTTCCTGGCGTAAAGTGTTTAGGTCAGGTCGATACCTGTTCCTATTAATGGCAAGTCCGTCACTTTTTTCCTTTCTCAGAATACAGCGTTCTGGTATTCTGTGAAGTTTAGTCGTTACTAGTTTGATTTCCTATATTGTTGTTTCAGTTTCATCCTGGTGCAACATGTTTAGGTTTGGTTGACACCAATTCCTTTTCGGTTCAAGTTCACCATATTTTACCATTCTCAGAATAAAGTGATCGGGTATTCCATAGAGTCTAGTGGTTACTAGTCCTCTTGGGTTAAGTTCATTATTTACTAATGTCGCTTATGAAGTATCGTATACTTACACACCTCATTTTTTGGTTTGATACCATAAAGTTACCAATTGAAAATCCCCCGTGTTGACACACCTCCTTTTAATTCAGAGTGCAAATTTCTGAGTTCATATTTGTATTCAAACACCTTCTACCTTATCGCTAGAAAGGCTAGAGCCAATCTTGCTTTAGGTTTAAGATGATTGATTAGGGGCAGCTGTTGTACCCTAAAATTTACCCTCTTTATTTTAACCTTATTTGGCTTATAATTCCATTATCATGAGCATGCATATCATCAATTATGTGGTTACAGAATCAATATTTTGATAACTGAACTTGAACATCAAGCTAGAAGAGAAGGAGATAGATATAAGTTGAATCCAGGAGAGAGTAAACAACTGATTTCATCTCTCATCTTACACTTTTTATTACTTGGGTCTCAAGTAAATAAAAATAATAAGCAGTTTTTAGTGTTTGTTATATCTTTCACGTTAGAGTATATTGTTTTATCAAAATATAAAAAATCTGGACTAACAAGATGTCTGTACCAAAATGTTAGGGACTATTTATTTATTGGGTTAAATAAGTTTTTGGTCCCTCTAAAATTTCCAAATTTCGGTTTTAGTCCCTCAAATATTTTCCTTCTAGTTTTGGTCCCTGCAATGTTTTCCGTCTGAGGAATTGGTCCCCCACGTTAAAAACCATTAACGGATGCCGAGCTGGCATGACAGGTGGGTAAATTTTTTTGTTTCATTTTAAATTAAAACCCAATTTTATGTTGAGCTGGCATAAACCCAATTGTTTCACCTAAATTAAACCCAATGTCTCGTTGAACCCTAATTCCTTTCCTTTCTCCATTCCTTCTTGTGGTCCCTTGAAAAAATGTTCTCTGTTTCTGAAAATCCAAAGCTACTGGACCACACCAACATTGACGAAGGTGGAGCCCCTTGTTTCGGTCCCAAGAACGACAATTAGGTAAGTCCACTATGTATAGTTTAATGGCTGTGAGTTTTGGATTGTTTGTATGTGGTCCCAGAATCTATGGTAATGTCTGATATACCTTTATGTTTTGTGAATTTTGTAGGAAATGGGGTTATTTAAGGTTGTTTTTCATACAAAAGGGTCATTTGTAAAGGAAGAAGGCTTGAGATACGAAAGGGGGATGTTTATGCAGTATGTGGTCAAGATCTTGATTTCTGGTCTTACTTTGAAGCATGTGACATAATTAAGGGTGTAGATTCGTCTTTTAATCGTGAAGAGGTGAAGATGTGGTGGAAGTCTGAAAATGGGTCACCTGAAAATGATCTAAAACCCCTTGTTAATGATGAGGATGCAAGTTTGTTAGCTATATGTGCTGAGGAGACTAAGTGTGATGTTGAGATATATACAGTGGCAAAGTCATATAGTGGTGGAAAGACTTATATAGAGAGGTTAAAAGAGAAAGAAAAAGGCCATGTTAATGTTGAGGAAAGTGAAGAGGGTGAGGGTAGTCAATCACTAAAAGACTCTTTGGATGATATACACTTTGAAGATAGTGAAGAGGAGAGGATGCACGATTTTGATGACGTTATTGGTGAGGGTCAAGTATATGGTAATGGTTCAGTTCAAGTAGATGGTACTGGCACAGTTCAAGCAGATGGCACTGGTTCAGGTCTAGTAGATGGTACTGGAACATTTCAAGCAGATGGCACTGGCACAGGTCAAGGTATACATAAAGGGTTCACTATAGCAGAGATGGATGGGTTTCTAAAGTTATTGTTGACAAGTTGAAGAACAATTCAAGTATGAAACTGAATGAAGTTGTAGCAGATGTCAGGTTAAGGTTTGCTACAGAAATTACTGGATTTAGGGAATTCAAAGCAGGGCAGCTAGCTAGAAGGGTTGTTGAAGGAGACTCAACCAAGCAATATAGCATGCTTTGGTCATATGGAGCTGAATTGAGGAGGGCAAACAAAGGCAATACCTTTAAGCTGAACATTTCTGGTTTGCCACCTAGGTTTGACAGGTGTTATATGTGCTTTGATGGTACAAAGAGAGCATTGAAGGTTGGATGTAGACCATTCATAGGTTTAGATGGACGTAACCTTAAAAACTAATATGGTGGAATCTTATTGATAGCTGACAGTAGGGATGCCAATGACCAGTATCTTCCCCTTGCCTTTGGGGTTGTGGAAAATGAAAGTAAAGATACTTGGAGTTGGTTTGTTAAATTACTTTTTGAAGACATAGGTTCTGACACTAAATGGTGCTTTATTTCTGATCAGCAAAAGGTATGCTTACTTGATAATTTTGTACTTAATGTGTGTTACTTATTGATGACACTTTCAATTATTTGTAGGGATTGGTGAATGTATTTGAGGAAGAGTATCCTGAGTTTGAACACAAGTTTTGCCTAAGGCACCTATATGCTAACTTCAAGAAGAAGTTTGGAGGTGGAACACTGTATAGAGATCTTATTATGGCTGCAGCAAAGGCAACATATTTTGAAGCTCATGAGGATAAGATAAATCAGATTAAGGAGGTAAGTCCAGATGCTTTTGACTGGTTAAATGCTATTCCCAAGAAAAAATGGTGTAAACATGTCTTTCCTCTATACTCTAAGTGTGGTGTTCTTATGAACAACCTAAGTGAATCTTTCAATGCCACTATTTTGATGCAAAGGGATAAACCTATAATTACCATGTTTGAGTGGATTAAAAACTATCTTATGGGTAGGTTTGCTACTCTTAGGGAGAAAGTAGAGAATTACAAAGGATAGATCATGTCTAAACCCCTTAGAAGGCTAGATGGGGAGATAGAAAAAAGTGCTAGTTGGCTGCCAACATATGGAGGTAGACTTACCTTTCAAGTTACTCATGTACAATTCATAGATAGTTTTGTTGTAGATTTGCAAAAATATACTTGTTCGTGTGGTTTTTGGGACTTAGTTGGGATCCCATGTAGACATGCTGTTGCAGCCATACATAGCAAGCTAGATAATCCCATTAAGTATGTAGATAAGTGTTACCACAAGTCTACCTATGTATCATGTTACAATGAGGTTATCAGTCCCATTAATGGCCAAAATAAATGGCCAAGGATTACTAACCCTGAAATCTTGCCACCAAGTTACAAGAGAGGTCCTGGTAGACCAAAGAAACTCAGAAGAAGAGAGCCAAATGAGGAAACTCAAACAAGGTGGCAAAGGACAAACACAAGCCACAGATGTAAGAGTTGTTTGGAATATGGACACAATAAAAGGACGTGTAAGAAAAACAAATAGTTAGCAGTTCCTACTGAAGGTGATGTTGCAACTGATGTTGCTACTGATGTTACCAATGAAAGAGCTAGTGATGTTGCCACTGCAGTATAAAAAAGGGTTAGTATCTCAAACTGAACACAAACATTGCTTTTATGTCATGTACAACATTTCAATGAAATGTCCCATTTTTTTGTTGCAGGCTAGGCCAACTGTTACAAAGATAGGAGGAAGCACTGCTACAAAGAAAATAAAGCCCACTGCTACAAAGAAAACAAAGCCCACTAATACAAAGAAAACAAAATCTACTCCACCAAGTCAAGCAAGTACTCATGCCCCTGAAGCACCAACTCAAGCTATTGAGGATGCATCTACTCAAGCAACTACTCATGCATCTACTCAAGCACTAACTCAAGCTACTGAGGATGCAACTACTCAAGCAACTACTCATGCTCCTGAAGATGTTGCTACTCAAACACCAACTCAAGCTGGGGATTACATGTCACAAAATTCTGTTAGCTCAGTTGAGGCAATGAGGATGTATTATGGTATAGATCCTGATGAGTTGGAAGCTTTGCTGAATGATGATGAAATACTAGATATTTTACCATTAAAAACTGACACTAGTCCTGGTCCTAGTCCTGCAGAAAAAACTAAGTCTGGTCCGAAAACCTTTTATAGATAAATGTCCAAAGTCTCCTAAACCCACTGTCAAATAAGTATCTACTCCAGCCAACAACCCAGCCATGAGTGACCCTGTAAGTTTCTCTGTTGTACTGATATATGCTTTTTTGGTATGCTGTCAAACAATTCTGTAAATCTTTGTGTTCATAACAGGTGAAAATGATGATATCACCAAAGAAAAAGAAGAAGATTGTTGCATCTCCAAGTAGAAAGAGTGACAAAATTAAGACACTGAAAACAAAGGATGTAAAGGGGCCTGGAAGGGATCCAGATGATCCAGTTGTAATTCCTGAAGAAGAAACAACTATTGGCAGTGCTTGTGGGAAGAACAAATGGAGTGACATCAAGAAGAGCATGACTCAATGAAGACTCATGATTACACAAAACTGTTTTGGTTAGACCTAGTGTCTTGTTATGTATTATGAACAAAACAAATGTTATGTACTATGACTCAAACAAATTTTATGTACTCTGTACTATGTTTTGTTATGCATGAACCAATGAATCTATGAATCTAATTACTTTGTACTCTGTACTATGTACTATGAATCTAATTACAGTTATATTATGAATTCTATTCTGTTTTGCAAAGTTTTTTATATCAAAGTTTTGCAATTTATTTCAACAGTATTCATACCAGACATTTCAGCCAATTACATGACCATAACAAACTGCCTTGTACACAATTTATATCAAATTTTTGTTATGTATTATAAAATTTTGCAATTCATTACAATACACTTTTAAACCAAGTACACAATCATAACAAAGTGCAAATTACTTGAAATTCATTACATTAAGCCAAATACAGATTTCATTTCATTATAACCATAACAAATTACAACCATAACAAACTGCATTGTCCTCATTAACCCAAATACACAACTCATTACAACCAGAACAAAATGGTGCTGAAACATTAAGCCAAATTAACATTTGATTACAATTACAATACAAAACGATCATCAATTATAATTGAAAACAAAATACACATTTATCAAAATGGACACAGCAAGAAACATCATCTTCAATTTTCCATGGAATTCCTCATTTTTCAACTTGTTCTTCAATTTCTTCTTCTTCTTCTTCCTTTCATCTTCATACAAGGACTGCATATAACCCACAAATTCCAAACCATCCAACTCTAAGTTCCTAATGACACCATCTTCATTTCCAGAATTTTCACCAACATCTTCATCCTATATAAAGAGATTACAGGTTTCATAACTACTCCAATTAGGACATCTCCAAAACAACTTTCCCTTGTTTGGTCCATTCCTGCATTAATACGATAATGACATCCACAAAGCCTCCCAACTTGAGATTTCACTGAAGCAGACGACATAACATTTTCTCTTAAGCAGATGGTGAACGAAGAGAACGACACGGTAGAGGATGAACGAAGAGAATGACACGGCAGAGGGTGAACGACCACGAAGAAAATAATGGAAAACAGAGAGAGAATGAATGGAGAAAAGGGATGGAATCAAGGTTAACGAGTAGAAAGGGGATTGAAACTTTAATTTAGGTTTGCTAAGTTTTCATTGGGTACTAGCTGAAACAAACTTATTTATGCCACCTAATACTATGTCATTTAAAATGAAACAATAAAATTTACCCACCTGTCATGCCAGCTCGGCATGCGTTAATGGTTTTTAACGTGGGGGATCAATTCCTCAGACGAAAAATATTGCAGGGACCAAAACTGGAAGGAAAATATTTGAGGGACTAAAACCGAAATTTGGAAATTTTAGAGGAATCAAAAACTTATTTAACCCATATTTATTTACTTTAGAATAAAGTAAGAGTGTAACTGTAAGTTTAAGGACGAAGTTGCTACTTTACAAGTGTCTTCAGAGCGCAAACAATGTTTTTCTTTGTAATTGAAATTTATTTGGCAAATTGCTTGCTTAGTGAAATGATGGAACTGTTTTCTTTATCTCTTATATCATATATTGTGAGTCATGTTCGTGCGGTTGAGTCTAAGCACCACTTACAATGATATAGAATCTTATTAAGTGAAGTTCCCCTTGGTAAATCACTCTGATATTGTTTGAAGATTGTTATTAGTAGAATAATATTGAAGACTTCAACATAAAGAAAATAAAGGAACAAGCTGCAAAATTGGAAAAGGATTTGATAATGAAAGAACTCGAAACACTTGACCTGCTTAAAGAACTCAAATATTCCAAAACGATTTTGAAGAAGTTAAAGTAGTAGCTACAATCCGAAGCACTCTAATGTTCTGTAGATCGAGATGTAAGTTCATGCGAAAGTATCGAAGCTCTAGTTAAAAAATATGCAAATATTGTTAACCATATAGAACAGATATTGCAAAGTCAAAAACCCTTCCCTACTTCATCACCTGATTTTCTCCCAATCGAGTTAAAACAAACTAAGATGAACCTTGTTAAAACTATAAACGATCTCGGGGTGATGCAATCGTCTATCGAAACTTTGAATAAATAGATGAAGAAGGAGAAACTTTTTCTCGAGAGGACACGGGAGAATCTACAATCCCAGTTTGCAGTTATCTCTGCTCTAAATGCGGCTAAAAAAGAAATCAAGTAAAAGCCAGTGGTAGAGCTTGTGGAAAACGATTTTACCTTTCACACTCTGCAAAATGTTGTAGGCCATCCACAACATGGTGTTTATGATAGAATAACCTACACAACAAGATATGAAATTACTTATTCGGGTTCAGGGTGGAAAATTGTTGAAGGAGATATCCTTGAGTCATAATAAGGTTTTGTAACTTGTAATATATGTCAGGTTAATACACTCGACTGTCACTCCCTTAAGTCTATCTCCACTGTATTCTATGTACCCATTGTTTTGTACAATTAGGATGTCCAGCATTTGTTAGCTTGTGTACTATCAGTGCAATAAAATATAATATGAATTTTTAAAAAGCAGAATATAATATGTATTTATTTCTAAAAATAGTATAATATATATAAATATAAAACAAATTATAGAATAATTATAGAATATATTAATTTTTTATTAAAAACATAATTTTATAAAACAAAAATGGTTATTAAATATTTATGGCTATATATAGTATATGCTTAATAGTTAAAACAAAAATAATATATTTAATAATATTTTTTTAATATATAGTATATATCTATATAGCACATGTTTAATAGTAAAAATATTATGTTTAAAACTAATATATATTAAACAGTTAAAATAAAATATTTATGGTTAATATATTTTTGATAAAATAAAAACAAAATGTGTATTAAGTATTTAAGGTAAAAAAATATTTATGGTTATATATTGTATAAGTTTAATAGTTAGAAAAAAAATAATATGTTTAATAATATTTGTTTAATATATAGTATATATCGATATAGTACATGTGTAATAGTTATAACAAAAACATTATGTTTAAGAGTAATATATATTAAATTGTTAAAACAAAAGCAATATGTTTAATAGAATATATAGTATATTTTTAACTGTTAAAACAAAAACAATTTATTTAACAATAGTATATATAAAATACTATATGTTTAAGAATATTATTAAGTTGATTAGACAATGATTGTATAAATGTGCAGTATGAAATATTATTGGTATTACCGTAGTTGAATGTACGATAAAATATATTCAGGAAGACGTGCACTTAAACCCAATTTTATAGAAGGAGTTAATGGGTTTATCATGTGGTCGTTTGCTCAGGAATTTGATCGAAGCGAAGAAGGAATCAGGTGTCCATGTCTTGAATGTGAATGTAGACCAACAATTAGTGACCCAGAGGAAGTAACTTGTCATTTGCATAGAAGGGGTTTCATTGAAATTATTGGATTTGAACGTATAATGGTGAAGAACTACCGAGTAACGTACTAGAGACTAGCAACACACAAGCTTCAAATAGTCGACCGCTTATGGAATATGAGGAAAACTTTAATATGATCGGTGAGATGGTTGAGGATGCTTTAGTGTGAACGTGACATATGATCAACCTGAATATTTTGACAGGGAAGAGTTGTCGAATGAGGAAGCGTTGAGATTTTATCAGTTGTCAAATTAGATGAATACGCCATAGTTTTATGGGTCATTGGACTCAAAGTTATCAGTGTGTGTGAGATTATTGGCCGCCAAGTCAAATTGGAATGTTCCTGATCAGTGTTTGGAATATTTCACAAAAATGAAGTTGGACTCCAGCACAACGAAAGACAACTTGCCTATTATTTTTTATGATGCAAAGAAGTGGGTGTCGAAGTTGAGTTTAAAAGTAAGAAAGATTGATTATAAAAATCAAAGTTGGACAACTTACCTCTTCAAGTAGAAATTGAAATCCTCGAAGGAGATGTTTTAGATGTTGTTTCTTGATCTGGACAACTTCAGTGATGATTATGGAACATGTTTGAATACTTGAAATGATCTGAAAGCACCTAGGATAACCTGCCCGAGTCCAACTGCAATTGATGTTGGAGATGTTACAGGTCAGGGATAAGTGTTTGGATAGCTCATATATGATCTATGGATGGTGTTTGAAGTGAAAACTTGGAAGATGAACAAGTGGATTGAGAGTTTGATGGTTAAGGCTCAATTTGCAAGTTTAGGGAGTTTGAAAAGCAATTATGAGTTTGGATAGTTTTTATGATGGAGTGGTGGTTCTAACAACTTTCTAATGGTATTTGGAGTGTTTAAAACTTAAGATTGATCAGAACTTGCAAGGTTGAGAGATTTGCAATTCTCACATTTTGGAACTTTGAAACTTGCAACTTAAGAAAAGAAAGAGAAAACAAGATTATGGTTGTTTTGGTGTGATTTCCAAAAGAGGAAAGACCTCTATTTATAGGCCAAGATGTTTGGCAAGCAAGGCAAGATAGGATTGAAGATTTTTGCAAGTTGGCTTAAGTGATAAGGAAGGAATATTTGCATTTGATGCACATGGTTAATTTCTTAAACCATGGTTAAAAAAATCAAGTGATCTTATCACTTCTTCAATCATGATCTTTGAATATTTTTGAGTGAAAACTTATCCCTTGGTGATGACAAGGCTTCTAGAAGAGAAAAAGATGAGTTTTTGGCAAGATCACTTGACAACTTGGTGAAAAATGACCTATAATTCAAATTTACGGACCTATAATTCCTAATTTCATAACACTAGATACACAAAATATTTTTTCATGTTCTTGGAAATTTTGGAAAGCTTGGAACAAGATCTACAACTTTCTTGTTGGAAGTTTTTCTTGAAACTAAATGGATCTAGGTGAAAAATGGCCATGAAAATGATGAAAAAGTGATAAAAACACTTGAAATTTTTTTCTATGTGTTTAGAAAAATCAAGTTTTGACTTTTTGCTGACTTTTTCACACATTTTTTATTTTTGATGATCATGATGGATAATTTGAAATAATTTGATGATTGAAAAAAATTTGAATTTCAAAAGTTGACCAAAAGTCAAAGTTTGAATGATCTAGACAGTTGACTTTTTGTCAAATGATTCAGAATTTCTCTGATGATCAATCATGGCTTTGGAAATATTTTGAACCAAGAAATTGGGTCAAGATATTGCATTTGTGATCTTTATATCATTCTCCAAGCAATTAGGTCATTCATTGAGCTAAAAGTCAATGATGCAGCATCCTCGATCAAAATCCTAATTTGGTCGATTCATGATAGATCTTGAGGAACTGATGAGAATTTGAACATCAAATGTTGAGAATGGATGAAGATAAATCATTAGAGGTGATTGGAGACTTAAACCCTAATTGATCATATCTTGAACTGATGAAATATATTGATTTAAAACCCTAATTTGACTTAAGGAGCAAACACACAAGTTATCTTGTGTTGAAATTGTCAGTGATTCAATGATGCACATGTAGATGATATGAGATGGTATCTTAGGTCAAAAATTGGGGTATGATAGTATGGTCATTGTTCAGTGATATATTTTGAAAAAGATATCTACAACGACCACAACGGGTTATCAAGTTGTTAAGTACAGACAATTAAATCCCACCAATCCTAATCCTTTTAAAATGTCATACCAGTTTCTACCTTGAATCAAAAGAGGAGGAACTTTAACTTTCTTATGATCAATGTTGAGAACGGAACCACTGTTGCGGCATGGGCCCAAGCTCTGACAGGTGACCTGATGCCATGAAATGGGAGCACAACCCAAGTCGAGAACTGACGAATCGAGTTTGATTAATTTATGTTGTCTTTGTATCTGAGCCAATTTGAATGCCGAGCGAGCCACATAGCCTAGGTGTTGAGACTCTTTATCAAAGAAATTAGGTGCTCAGGTCCCAATCATCGATAATCTTGTTGTTGCTTCCACCATAACTAGCACAATTAACTATATCTAACTTTCTAACAATAAAGCAACATTCTCTTAAGAGTCTTAACCTTATATCCTTAACTTCTATTTTGTTCTTGTATTGCTCCCTGTCAGAGAAGAAGTTCATGTGTGTAATGCCATTTGGGGTTTTTCCCATTAATTCAAGGTGTATTGTGACTCCTCAATTAATTCAAACTCAAAACATAGAACTTATAAATCAAATTCAAACTCGGACTTAAAACTTATAAAATCAAACTCAGAACTTATAAATCACAAGCTGAATACATTTTCACTTATAAACTCAAAACTTATAAATCACCAAATACTTTTTCATGTCTCCAATATATCTAAGAAAATAAATATTAAAAATAGGAGGAATTTTTGAAAAGTAGAATTCATTCATCACATATATTTGTAGAAAAAATTTAGGGTTTGAAAAGGGATATAGGGTTTTAGAAGACACACCTGTTAAAATTCAAAACATAAGGGATTGCTTTGACGTTGATTCAGTGAAAAAAGAAGTCCTAAGAGCTTGAGACTTCATTATTTTCTCCTTATTCGTGAATTTCTCATTTCTCTTCTTATTCTCAAGATTTTCTCATGCTTGTCTAAGAAAGTAAGTTCTTGCTCATGTTCTTTAAACTTATCAAGCAATGCGGTGAGATCAAGTGTTGTAAATTTATTGGCTTTCTTGATCGGGGTGACCTTCTGTTACCAATTCCTATTAAGACATCTCATATTTTTGTTAGTAGCAATTGTATTGGAAATAAGATTACCAAGTGCAATCAACCGATTAATGAGATTTAATGTATTTTTCTTATCATCATTATTCTATAGTGCTTCTGACCTAAGTGTGACAACACTATTAACACCAGTTTGAGTAATAGCGTCACACACAATCTTGTCATATGAATTAACATGAATGTGTATACACGCTTTCTAATAACTATATTTTTCTCCCGAAAATATTGGGGTTGTTTTGTAACCCCCTTTAGGTTCGTACGCCATTTTCTAATAATAGTTTCGAAGCACGGATTTAACCAGACCTTTGATACCACTTGTTAAACTACAATGAATTATCTAAAGGGGGTGTGAATAGATCCCAATTAAAATTTTACCTTTCAAAAATGGTTGTTTAAAAACTTATTTGAAAAACAATGTTGAGCGGAAGGTTTTTAGGCTAGGTCAATATAGTAGTCCAAACGAACCTAGTTATTTGAAACTCGAATATGCACAAGCCATATAGAATTCAGATAATGATAAAACCAATCAACATAATAATATCTCAATAAATAGTTTAATACCAAACACAACAGTTTCCTATTTCTAATGGAATTAAACAAAACATAGAACTATGCAATTTGTCAAACACTAGGTGTGCAAATGAATTTTCAGAATGTTTCTTTAAGTCGTGTTGATATGGAAAGCATTTTTAATAAAAAATGATTATAATCTAATAAACAAATGCAATTCAAAACAATAACAATCACAAAAAATTCACACGAGTCGGTCGTTCAATCAATGTTACTTACCAAATTACTTAATGAAAAATAAATGAGATTAAGAGAGATAGAGAGAGTGACACAAGGATTTTTTTAGGAAGTTTGTCAATCGTCCTTGCTATGGCTACATCACACCCCAATTCCAATTTGGAACTAGGATAATTTTCTTACTTTGCAAAAGTATGATTGCAAGAGAAGTATTCAAGAGCAACCCTAACTGTTTGATGTTGATTCAATCCCTTCTCTTCTTTTGATGTTCAACAAAACCAGGACACAATCTCTACCAATTTATTTGTCGATATTGCTACTCCTTTGCGTCACTTATCACCAAAGCTTTCACACACTGTCAATTTTACCTATTACAACACAAGACTTCAATTTGATTCCCCATTCTCGCGTTACTTCCTTTACATTCTTTATCTCCAAAGGATTCTGTGTTATTTATCGCCAAAGGCTTTCACTAGGTTGCAATCCTCTCTTGAACGTCTTGCACGAAAATCCACAAATTTATCAACGATCTTGGAGGACAAACCCGCATTTTTCCGGATGAAACCTCCTCCAAATCTCAACTCAATATTCTCCGCTACACAAGAACCTAATTGGATGTTATCAAACTTTCGAAAGGTTATAGTATGTGCTGACACATAAAATAGAAAAATTGAAAGTTATAATATGTGTCAACCTAAAATTTGTAAGTGTCGACCTAGAAATACCGGCCTACAACATGTATCAACACGAAAGATTTATGTGCCGACCTCAAAAGCAGATGTACCGACACATGCAAGTGTTTTTGTGCAGAAAATGATTTTTCATGGTTTGGATCAATTTTAAAAGTTGTTTTGAATGCTTCCTCAAGACTTCTAATGCAAGATTGCACCAAACGACCCAAAGATATCGTCCAATATACACAAATACTAAATTTTCTTAATTTTGACATCACACAAAACATCCAATGGTAAAGTTACACTCACAAAATTCACTATTAAAAAGTTCATAAAAATATTTTATCATAATTTTCTAATAAATTGATGATAATTTTCCCTTGATTGTTTGCAAAATAAGTTAGTATGCACTTATTTATTTGGCACTTATATATCATTCATCATGCTTAATTTGGGATACCAAAATCGTCTCATAATATCGTCTATAATAAATGGATGAAAGGTAATATATAAAGGAGTACTACAATCTTCCGGACGATATTGATGTTGAACTTTCGTATTATGGTGATAACATTTATTCAATACAAAGTATTCATAAATCTTTCAACAGATTCCACTCATTTATAGCCACGACCTATACCATCTTAGTATTTTTGCATTTGAAGTTACCCTTTACACCAATTAACATATCATTATCTAAATTGGTTAAGTTCTTTAATTACATAATTTGAAATTTATATGATATAATTCTGATTTTTTTTCATAGAAATTTCATGAATTTTTACTACATTCCTTGGACAACATAATTTTCATTATCTTCTCTTTTGTAGGGATAATGGTTAAAAAAAAAAACAAACTCTTACACTACTAAAAGCCTTATCATTAAAGCTAAGCCCTCAGCCAATTACTTTAGTCCTGTGCATCCTGACCAGATTTGAAATATTTAAATTGTAGCCATAACAGTTGTATTAATTGATGCAGAAGTTGAGGAAGAAGGAGAAGTAAATATTTAATCATATATTGATAGAATAGCGCTATTTGAAGTAAGCCCATCTGAACTAGACCCTTATCAGTAGCTTCGCCGGATAAAAAGGACCTGTTGAAATTTATACAAAAAGTGTCATGCCATATTGACAAATAGACTTAGCGCTCAAGCCAACTGTTAATGGTGATAAACTCACCTTGGTGATACATTGGAAGATATAAGAAGAAGTCAAAAACCAGAGAGGATTTGTAACAGAAAACAGTTACTGCAATAACAAAATGACTTCTTTATTGATTGAGATGATAAAAGTTTACACTTAGATATATATACAAAGGGATAGAGCCAAGAATGTGTGGATGTCCATAAGAGGATAACTGCATACGTGGCATCCACTAAGAGGCTAAGCTAAAACAAATAGTAAAGACTATCCAATCTATATACAGAGATATTAACAGCCCCCCTCAAGTTGGACTTTGGATATTGCAAAGGCCTAACTTGACCAATGTTTCCTTCAATGCAGGTGAATGCAGTGGTTTAGTCAACATGTCAGCCAGTTGGGCATGGGTAGATATAGGTAGAAGATGAATGAGCTTGGACTGAATTTTCTCGCGAACTACATGACAGTCAAGCTCAATGTGCTTGCTCTGCTCGTGGAAGGTTGGATTATGGGCCAAGTAAATGGATGATCTACTATCACAGAAGATAGATGAAGGTTGAGAGAACACAACATTCAGATCACGAAAGAGATAATGTAACCACTGAATCTCACAAGTAACGGATGCTAGAGCCCGGTATTCTGCTTCAGTAGAGGACCTAGACACAGTGTGTTGCTTTTTCGATTTCCAGCATAGGAGAGAGGAGCCAAGCATGACACAGTAGCCAGTTATAGACTTTCGAGTATCTGGACATCTAGCCCAGTCTGCA
The DNA here is from genome assembly GCA_021764765.1 of Vicia sativa. Lineage (NCBI taxonomy): Eukaryota > Viridiplantae > Streptophyta > Magnoliopsida > Fabales > Fabaceae > Vicia > Vicia sativa. The sequence continues at coordinate 38,661,815 of CM038793.1, read as the reverse complement.
TCAGCAAATCCTACAAGCTTCAAAGTACTGGAAGCAGAAAACAATAGGCCTGTAGCAGGAACAAATTTAAGATATCTCAAGACACGATTGGCAGCCTGCAAGTGAGGTATGCGAGGTTGAGACATGTACTGGCTTAAATGTTGAACGGCATACGAAATATCAGGTCTTGAGTTGGTCAGATAAATCAAACGACCAATTAACCTCCTATAAACAGTAGGATCTTCTAATAAAGGTCCCTCATGAATGGAGAGTTTGAGGTTTGGATCAAAAGGAACAGAGGACGGTTTAGCAGCAAGCACACCAGTATCTTGAAGCAGTTACCAAGTATATTTGCGTTGATTCAAAAAAATGCCTTCTGCAGACCGAGCAATTTCAAAAAAATACCTTCCATCTGAGTAAAACCCTTTGCTACCAGCCTGGCTTTATACCTTTCAATCGATCCATCGGCCTTGTGTTTTACTTTGTAAACCCACCTACAACCTATGAGAACCTTACTAGGTGGAAGATCAACCTCAGTTCAAGTCTGATTCTCTGCAAGAGCTTATAACTCAGCATTCATGGCATTAATCCAACAATCATGTTTGACAGCTTGTTTATAAGTTCTAGGTTCAGATATGGCAGAGATAGAACAACAAAAGTGTTTAAAAGAGGGGGAACACCTGTCATAAGATAATACATATGAGAGAGGATATAGAGAAGTTTGTTGTTTGGAAGATGTAAGAGGAAAAGGTTGAGATTTATTGAGGATGTGATAATAGTGATAGTCTGCCAAATATCCAGGTGGATTGGTGAGTCTAGTGGAGTGTCTAAGAGGAGGGTGAGGAGTATCTATGACAGGAGACTCAATTTCAAGAGAAGATGGAGAGCCATCAGATAAAGAAGAATTATCAAGGGTTTGTCCAATGGATATAGCAGAGGGTTTAGGTACAGGAGTGGGTGAAGATGAACCAGAAGTAAGGGCAGGGATAGGGTTAGCAGTAGGGCTAGCTGGTAAGGTATGGGAGGTAGGACTAGTGGCAGAGTTAGGACTGCTGACAAAGGCAGAATTATCTCTACTAGGAGTTTGACTATGGCTAGGAGTAAGAGTGGATTCAGAGGGTGAAATGGTGTCATTCATAGGGTTGGATACATCAGTGGATGTAGGAGACTGCTCAGTGATGAATTGATCATCATACATAGCTGGAAATTGAGGTGTATGTGTAGGAGTAAGATTTGGCTGATGTGATTTAAAAGGAAAAAAATGCTCATAAAAAATTACATTCCTGGACACAAAAATATTATGGTGAGTTAGATCATAAAGGATGTAACCTTTGGTTCCATCCTTGAATCCGAGAAAGACAAATTTTCTAGCTCTAGAATCAAACTTGGTCCTATGAGATTGTAGAGTGGCAGCAAAACTTAAACACCCAAAAACTTTCAAATGAATAATGGAAGGTGAATGTTGAAAAAGCATTTCATAAGGACATTTGAGTTTTAAAATAGGAGTAGGCAACCTATTGATGATATGTATAGCATGCTGTATGCAGAAATTCCAAAGGTTTAAGGGAACATTAGAGTGAAAAAACAGGGTCCTGGCCACATTTAAAATATGTTGGTGTTTTTGTTCAACCACCCCATTTTGTTGGGGTGTTTCAACACATGTTTTGTGATGGAGTATTCCCTTAGATGTAAGAAAATCAGATAATGCTATAAACTCAATGCCATTATCCGACCTTACGCTTTTAAGTGAAGTATGAAATTGGTTTTCTATATAGGCTATGAATTTGATAATGTTTTCTTTGGTTTGGTCTTTACTTTTGAGAAAAATTGTCCAGGTGTATCTAGTATAATCATTAACTAGAGTCAGAAAATACTTATGACCTAATACAGATATAGTGGAAAAGGGGCCCCAAATATCAGCATGCAGAATTTCAAAAGGAGCATTAGTTTTGCTATAACTATGAGGATATGGCAGCCTCTTTTGTTTACCAAAATGGCAAGAATCAAAAGGTATATCATTATTACATCGTGAAGATACAAAAGGAAAAACCTTTGAAATGTGTTGTAATCCTATATCAGAAACATGGCCTAATCTTAGGTGCCAAAGATTACATTTTGAGCAAAAGAATGAAAAGCACGATGGTGGATGGAGGATTCAAGAACATAAAGCCCTCTTTGAAGCTTAGTTATACAAATCATTGCCTTGGAATGATTCTGCACAATTTTGCAGGAGTTATTAGTAAAATAAACATAGCAATTGTTACCGTTGACAAGTTTGGCAATTGAAATCGGGTTAACACGAAAACTTGGTATATACAAGACATTGTGTAAAACTAAGGCAGAAGAAATGGTAATGCTTCCAGAAATGGAGGCAGTCACCTGTGAGCCATCTGGTAAACTAACATGTATAGGAATTATGGACTGGTAAGATGTAAAGGCAGTAAGATCAAAAGCAATGTGGTCGGTAGCACCAATGCCAAGGATCCAGAGATAGACATTATTACCTTGTTCATTGTGAGAATGTGAATTTAGGACAAAGGGTGATGTGGTGATAAAGTTGGCTTGAGAGGTGAGTTTAGATTATTGGAGTAATGCCAGAATATTATGATATTGTTCTTGAGTGAAACCAAAAGAGGACTTGGTTGAGTTCTGCTGAGAAGATTTCGGAGCTGCATCAACAGAAGCATCAGTTTGAGCAACAGAATTGGTGGATTTTCCTTTGCTCTTGAACCCAGGTGGGTATCCATGCTTAAGGAAACAAGTCTCTACGGTGTGATTATTTCTGCCACAGTGTGTACACACTCGACTGTGACCTTTAGCTCCACCATAGCCATGTGATTTCCCTTTGCCATAGTTGTTACCAGACCTGTTGTTACCATTGCCATTGGAAGAATTGGAGTGAAAGGCTGCAAATTCTTCAGAATTGTTGGCAGTAGGTGCAACTGTAGATCTAGAGTTATTCAATTCTCTTTCTTGTTGAATAACCAGCGAAAAGGCTTTATCTATCTCAGGCAACGGGTTCATCATCATGATTTGAGATTTAGAATGAGCAAATTTCTCATTCAAACCCTTAAGAAAACGAATTACATAATCCTGTTCACGATATTGACGAAATGATGCAAGAGCACCACATGAACAAGGAATAGCATAACAACAGGCAGTAATGGGATGATAAGTCTCAAGCTCATCCCACATCACTTTCATCTGTGTAAAATAATTGGAGACATCGAGAGTACCTTGGCGGAATTTATACAGATCTTCTTGAATGTCAATTTTTTTGAATATATCACCATGAGAGAAGCGGACTTGCAGATTCTTCCACACTCCTGCTGCAGTATCAATCCATAGAACAAACTTAGCAATGGAATCTGAAATGGATCGATGAATCCATGCTAAGACCATTGTATTGCAGCGAATCCATGGAGCGTAAAGGGGATCAGAAACGGGAGGTTTCGTGATGGTGCCATCTATGAAACGTTCTTTGTTCTTGGAAATCAATGCGATATGCATTGATCTTGCCCAGGTATGATAGTTCTTGTCATCAAGCAAGGGTGAAACAAGAACAAGAGACGGATTTTCATTCGGATGAAGGTAAAACGGATTCGTGGAGTTTGTGAAAAAATCGTTATAGCTCTGGTATGCCATCAGAAAAGAATCGGGAATGGGTAAAGCAAACGAAGGGGGAGATTGTGAATCAGAGGAAGAACACAAATCAAGCAAGAAGGAAGAAGGAATTCACAATCGAGGGAAGGTTTGCAACAATGGCTACCAAAGCTGTTTAAGCTCTGATACCATGTTAATGGTGATAAACTCACCTTGGTGATACATTGGAAGATAGAAGAAGAAGTCAAAAACCAGAGAGGATTTGTAACAGAAAACAGTTACTGCAATAACATAATGACTTCTTTATTGATTGAGATGATAAAAGTTTACACTTAGATATATATACAAAGGGATAGAGCCAAGAATGTGTGGATGTCCATAAAAGGATAACTGCATTCGTGGCATCCACTAAGAGGCTAAGCTAAAACAAATAAAAAAAAACCATCCAATCTATATACAGAGATATTAACACCTACCACCATTATCAACAGAAATAGACTCATAGAATTACCATTCCATTTTGTAAACAACTATTTTGTATTTCTTATTTCTTCTAAATATAAACACACGTAACACAACTAATAACAGGATATATTCCTAATTATATTTACTAACAAGAGTAACATTAGCAAAAGGCAAACTCAAGTGCAAAACCATTATGTGTAAGAAAATTTGCAAAAAAATTCATATAAGAGGAGTAACTAAAAAGTAATGTAATCAAAACTAGGAACACTCTATGTGTTTACAATTGCGGTGATACAAGAGTTTCAACGTAAAGATGTTGATACCTCATAATCAAAGTGGAAATCAAAGGAATGTCTATGGTACCATTATTTAAGTTATACAGGACAAATTTGTTAATGGTTCTCAACAGAACAATACTATTTCCAAAAATGAACAAGGCTTCAATGAAAAAAAGTGGCCCTTCAACTTCCCTTAAATCCTCTGCACGAATCATAATCAGTCTAGTCCATGACTCAGCCACTCCATATTCTTTCATCAACCACAAAACCCAATGAGTATCAATGTCAAAAGACAGACAAAGACAATTATCCAAAACACCAAGGTTAGGTTCGCTGTCCCTCCAACCATCTTGGTTTTGATTTTTAGGAAGTAATATTTCGGTATGAGTCTCCTTCACAAGATCAAAGGAAAGAATCGTAGTTTGTTTATAATCACCAACTCTTCTAACTATTACCCAATTTAGAGTGCCACTCACAAATTTTCCTATGCTTTTAGCGTAAACACAAGGAAAATTCTGGATAATTGTCCATGAATTTTTCCCAAAAGTATAAAGTCTCGCATTTTCATTATAACTGCTATCACCTAGAGGACTATCACCTCGAGGACGTACATCTAGTAGCACCTTGTACTTGTCATTAACATGGTCATAGCCAAAGCCATAAGTCGAGACCCACCATTTATTAATTAACGAAGCAACAGATGGAGATTCAGTGGATTTGAATCTGGTTGAAGGGTTCCACAATCTAACATAACCTTTATCAATATGAAGCAGACACAGCAGACCATTGGATGAACCAAGAACATGGAACCTGTACTGTTCCATCCTGAACTCAACCACTTTAGTAGGTTCTGATGGCTTTTCCATCAATGGCTTCACAGGGACAGATACAATTCCTCCGAATCCACTGCCAAAGAAAATTTGAAGGTTGGTTATGCTTGGATTCATGGTTAAGCTCTTAAGGTGTCGCTTTGCAAATCGAGGATCGGAGATTAGGGTTTTCCATGATTTACACACGCGATACAATTGCAGGAGAGATCTCACCGGAAGCCTCAACAATATCTCAATAATAAGATCTTCTGGCAATGATAGGCGGTGAAGTAAGTCATCACGGTTGCCATTTAAGAAACGGCTACCGTGTGTGTTCTTTTCTTCAATCTTAACCATTAAAATTCATAACTTGTGGTTCTTACCAAGGGTTACTTTGTATTCTTGACCTAGGGTAATAATCAACATTGGTTAATTATATATGATTCTTGACCTAGGGTAATAATCAATATTGGTTAATTATATATGATTCTTGACATAGGGTTATTATGTATAGTATTATAGGAGTGAATATCTAAATATATTATCTAGTTAAGTTTTGACTATATAAATAATATATAAATATATTAACCAACATGCAATGTAGATATATTTGTTGTAAATAAGTGTAAATATATAAGAATGACTGATATGATTATGCATAAATAATTTTACGTGAATTAGTAGGTTGATATGAATGTTCTATGGCTAAATAATTTTGAATAATTGATTAGTTTTATTTTGAATAAAATTTGAATCTATTTTCTTATATAGACAATTTTGATTAAACGTAGAGCAAAGATTTGGTAATATATTACATTACAGCTTTCATTGTTTTTTAATAGAGTATTGATTTCATGAAAAAACATTTATTTAGCGGTCTATAATTTTAGTTTTTGGAGGTTGTTTATAGTATAATTACTGGACCGTCACAAGTTTTTGGAGGTCATGTATAGATTAGTCACAATGTAGCAAGGACAAAACAAATAGAGGTTCTATATAACCACCCTTTAAGCTAAACAATATTTTATGAGGCCTTATATAACCATAAATTAATCTGAAATTTTTGAGGCCCTGTGCGGTAGGTCGTCTTGCACGCCCTCAAAGACGGCCCTGTATAATTATATATTATAAAAAAAAAGTATTATAATTAATTATAATAATATAATTAATATTTAATTATGTATAAATATTGTATATGTATTATTAAATTTAATTTATTTGATATAGTATTTATATAATATATAATTAAATCTTAACTATATAAATAATAATTAAATATATTAATCAACATAAAAAATAGATATATTTGTTGTAAATAAATGTATATATATAAGAATGGCTTATATGATTATGCATAAATAATTCTGCATAAATTAGTAGGTTGATATGAGTGGTTTATGGCTAAATAATTTTGAATAATTGATTAGTTTAATTTCAATAAAATTTTGATAAATTTCCTTATATGTATATTCAATTTTGATTAAATGTAGAGCAAAGATTTTGATAATATATTACAGCTATCATTGCTTTTTAATAGACTTTTGATTTCGTGAAAAAACTTTATTTTTTGGTTGTCTAAATTTTTAATGTTTTAAAATGACAAACAAGCAAAGTATTGTTATATAAACCAATTCAGAAACCAACAAACAATTCAGAAATTTATATAATTTAATTATATGTTATATAATTAAATTTTAACTATATGAATAATATATAAATATACTAAGCAACATACAATGTAAATATATTTGTTGTAAATAAATATAAATATATAAGAATGAACGATATGATTTTGCATAAATAATTCTGCATTAATTAGTAAGTTGATATGGGTGTTCTATGGCTAAATAATTTTGAATAATAGATTAGTTTTAACTCGAATAAAATTTGAATCTATTTCCTCATATTTACAATTTTGATTAAATTTAGAGCAAAGATTTAGTAATATATTACAGTTTTCATTGCTTTTTAATAGAGTCCTGATTTGAGACTTTTTTTTTATTTGACAGTCTATAATTTTAACTATATAAATAATTCAGAGATTGTTTATAATTTAATTATATATTGTAAAAAAATTATTATAATTAATTATAATAATTTAATTAATATTTAATTATGTATTATATATTGTATATATATTATTAAATTTAATTTATTTGATATAGTATTTATATAATATATAACTAAATTTTAACTATGTAAATAATATATAATATATAAATATATTAATGAACATAAAAAAAATAGATATATTTGTTGTAAATAAATATAAATATATAAGAATGGCTGATATGATTATTTATAAATAATTATGCATAAATTAGTAGGTAGATAAGGATGGTCTATGGCTAAATAATTATGAAAATTGATTAGTTTTAATTTGAAAATAATTTTGATAAATTTCCTTATATATACAATTTTGATTAATTGTAGGGAAAGATTTTTGTAATATATTACAACTATCATCGCGTTTTAATAGAATCTTGATTTCATGAAAAAATATTTATTTGGTAGTCTAAATTTTTAATGCTTTAAAATGACAAACAAACAAAGTATTGATCTCACTATGCTAAAAAAGACCTACGAGAGCGTCTTTTTTGGGCTTTAAAACGCTTTCGTAGGTGGCGCTGCTATAGGTTTTAGAGCGCTTTTTGTTTAGGAAAAAACGCTTTCGTAGGCCTACCAATGAAAGTGTTTTTCACTAAAAAGCGTTTTCATAGGTAGGCCTAAGGCAGCGATTTTTTTTGGAAAAGTGCTTTCATAGGTGCCTACAGAATGCATTAAAGGCATTTTAAAGTAGGCCTAAGAAAGCGTTTTTCCAGCTTAAAAACGTTGCCATAGGACTACCTATGAAAGCGCTTTTAAAAGCGCTTTCATAGGTATACCTTAGGCAGCGCTTTTACTCAAAAAACGCTCTCATAGGTGGCCTAAGGCAGCGCTTTTAGGTTAAAAGCACTTTCATAGATTTTCTACTGAAAAATCATCAAAAATTTAAATAATTTTTAAACCTCATTTTTTGCAGCATTATTTCATAAACCTGTAATTCATAAACCGTTAACTTACAATCTTATATACAAATACCATTATATACCATTGTTATCCAAAATATATATACACCATTGTAATTCAATTAACATATTTTTAACATAACCAAAATCAATCCTAACAAAATCAGCTATATAACACTAAGTAAATCAATCATAATGTACAGCTATATAACACTAGCTATATAACACTAAGTAAATCAATCGTAATGTACATATATATATTCAAGGTCCTGATCCTGCAAGATATGAACATAATAACACGGTCAGTATTGTATACACACAACAATGTATTCATAACCATTTTTACACAATAATGTATTCATAACCATTTTCACACAATAATGTATTCATACCTTATAAGATTCTTTGCTCAATAAAATATTGACACAACTCCTCTTTGAGTTCTTCCAATTGAAGTTTCGTATAATATGCACACTTGTGTTCATCAAAATACTACATAACAAAACAAAAAATATGCATGATTTAGTTAAAAATAATAAATTATATGAAATATCCGATAAATAATAAAACAAATCCTAAGTTATAAATCTATACCGTGACTAGAATCTCTATTTCATTCATTTGAATGATTTCTTTGATAAACTTCAAAACGAAGTATCCGCAATCTATGTCGTTTTGTTGTTGAGGGCACTACATAGAAAAACAAATAAGAATATATAGATGTATTGTTTTATCAAGTAGCATAATATAAGCAAAATTGTGGAAATTAATATATCTGCACTTTGATCCAATTAATGTTGTTTGATTTAGACCGTGGTATCCGAGCTTCCCTTTGACATCGGAATACTTGTATTGATCTGACAAAATTAAAATATTTATTTAGAAAATTGACATAAAAATAGTTAAACATATAAACACACACGAATATTTAGAATAGTGTGACTTGCGTATCAATCATTAACTTCATATCCGGATAATTTGTCCAATCACCGTCAACCGAATTCAGATAATAGACCACTTCTTTTATCGGATCGATAGCAAGCAACAACCAGTGACATCTATAAATTAAAGCAACAATTTAGATGAAAATTTTAATGTAAAAAATACAAATATTAAAATGAACTTAGAATGAAAATCTAACCCTGAATTATACGCCAAAAGATACAAGCTTTCTATACTTCCAGTTGCCATGAATCTATCGACCAAGTGCTCTCTTACTGACTCCGGTTCCCTAGCAATTGTCGCTCCACTGAAACGGGAGGAAGACACGAAATGGAATCTATTTAACAGTTGATTCCCACGCATCAATTTGTCATATAACATCCTTAAATAAAAACATAATTAATATTAGACTATTTCAATTAAATGTTTAAAAAAAATGTTCAACCAATTAAATAATATATTGATCGGGTTACCGGATGTACGAGTGCATAACACTGACGCCTAATTCTCCATGAAGAAAGATTTGTTCTAGGTCCTCTTGTCCAATTGTTTCGGTACAAGAAAAACCAAAGACACATGCATTCATATCCATTTGACGAACACCACCATTTATCAAATCTGATGTGCCCACTAGTGTTTCAAGACACTGTCGAAATCTAGGCACAAATTTTCGGACAGGAATCATTTTCTTGGGTGGTACCCTACCAACTTTCTAGCTCACTTGTTGTGACGCTTGAAAAGGTACCTAAAAATCATTTAGACTTATGTAAGATATAAAGTTATGCAGTTTTTTATTCTGATCATATAATTAACACTTTAAACGTACCTCTCTTTGCGATGCGACAGACTCGTCGTGCTGCAAAATCCCTTTATCCTTAGATGCGGGTTTTGTAGGAGTCTAAAATTATCATGTAAAAAATTGAGGTCAGAATTGTCAGTTGAATACTTAAAGATTCATAATGATTTTCAACATACCTGGTTCATCACCAGAAGTTCACTCTCCAGAAGTTCTGTTTCTAGTTCATCACCAGAAGTTCATCTCCAAAAGTTATGTTTCTAGTTCATCACCATAAATTCTGGCACGGCTGATTTTCTTTCATATGTTAATATAAAATGAACCTAAACCACAAGTCTCTTTGTCCAAGAGTTCAAGAGAAAAGAGTTTCGTAGAAAGGATGAAGATGATCAATTAATCAGTGAACTGATAATTGGGTCATGATTTCTTTTGGATTACAGGTTCACAATATTTGGAATTAAATGTAGATTTTAGATCAAGTTTATTTACTCCCAATAAGTTTCCAGTATATTCGAAGTCCTTGGAATGTAACAACAAAGAGTCCTTCTAACCCTACTCAAGCAAGAGGAGACACCTTTCTTACAAGAAATTAACAAACCAATATGGACACGGTGAGAGAACTTACTTCAAAATGGAAGTAATCGTTAATTACCCAATGGTTCAAGCTGGTGAAGTCAATGAGATACTTGTGATCCAACCAATAATTTCCTGAAAAGAATAGAATATAAGTCAAATGCAATCTAATATGGCATTTCATCGAACAATTAATGTGGATGGTGAATGAAATTGAATCGTAATGGATGCCACATTAATGCCAATTCACATGTCTTCTTGATCAATCATCATGCGGTGGAGCCAATAGAATAAATCAATAATAAAACAACCTTTGATTTATTCTATTTAAACATTTTATCACACATATAACAAATAGCAATGACCAGACCATTAAAAATACTAATCAATTCAAAAATAGTTTGTATACTAAAGACACTTGAAAATCAGCATATTCATTTTTTCATTGCAATAAGAGAATTCTAGGCTTTTAGCCAAATTTGTATTGAGCTTCTTTTGAAATTACTTCAGAAATGTAGGGATAACCATTGCATCAATCTATTTTCTTTATGCAAGTGTTTCGGAACTATCTATCACCGCATAACAAAAATGTAGTTACAAGAATTTGAAGTTTCAAAAGGTATAAGCAATGATAAACATTTCACCTCAGGGTCAGCATGTGACTTTTGTCTCGACACATGCTGGCCACGACAACTTTGCTGGCGTATATCACCACCCTGCACAAGTCGGGACAGCCGGAATACTTCATCCACTTCTGCAACAATCACAGACAATGCCTGGAGCAGTTGGTATGGTAGGGCCGGTGAAAATGTTTATCTGAAACAACCTCAGCATGCACATATATCAGTATCCATTTTACTCTTGCAATTTCTACCCTGCGCATAATTTTACTAGCAAGCACTGACCATGGTTAACAGTCATTCCAAAGCAACTTTAAGGATGAATCAAAATCATTATTGAATCATCTATACCAATAATAAAACTAGAGAAAAGTGGATATAACGAGATTGTATTTTTACATTAAGAGATAGAAGGCTTATATAGCCAGTTATAACAAATAACTAACTAACTTTATCTTTAGTATCAACTAAATAACTAACTTTATTTCTAATAATATCAACTCACCAATTTTATTTCTAATAATATCAACTGCAAACTCTTTAAGAGGATAGTTTTCACTATGTTGAGTCCATTAAGAACTCACAAAATTTAGCTACTTGATTGTAAATTACTTTATTTTATTAGCAATAATATGCAAGACTCAGGCAAAACAATATTCAATATAAATTACATACAGACGCCATGAAAACATAAAAATTCCATGTAAACAAAACCCACATATATTTGAAAAAGAATTTCATCTTTTCGATCTTTCTTTTATAACATAATACGAGAGTTTAAAAAAAGTCGAAAATTTACCAAAAACTCAAAATTTGAACACAATAACTCAGAATTGGAACAGAAAAACAACAAGAGTAATGGTGAATTGAAATTTACCAAAAATTGTGCAGAGGGATATTGGTTGTTGTTTGAGCAGCAGTTGATGAAATTCACGGCGACGAGGAGTTGTTATAGCAGGTGCGAATGGATGAGGTATCGAAAAGAGCTTAGGCAAGGTCGTGAGGAGAAGCTACCACGAGAGGTTATGGAGGTGAGCCGTGAGAGGTATTAGAAAAATGTGTGGGCAAGGTGGAAAGCCACCGTTACAGAGATTAAACACAGAGGAAGAGATGGCGGATGATGGTGTTTTCGGTCAAGGAGGTGTTGTGACAGCGGGTGTTTGGAAGGGATGGTGTTTAACGCGCCTACGATTTGAACACAGATTTACAGCGGGTAGCAAAGTTGAAGAACAAGAGCAGCAGTAGCAAGAACGACGGCTAGATTCTGAAACGGTGGTGAACGTGCAATTGTGAGAGGGAGGTTGAATGATGGAGAACGAGGTTGAAAGATTTTGTTTTGCAGAGAGGTTGTGGAGAAGAAGAAGATCGTATGCGTGAAAAAGAAAGAATGAAAGGGTTTGGGGTTTAGTTTTATTTTCTAAAAATATAAAATACTTTAGGCAGCGTTTTCTCTTAAAGCGTTGTCTAAGGGGAGACTCAGAAAGCGCTTTTAAAAGCGTTGCCTAAGGTGGATTTCTAGTAGCGCTTTTTAAAAGCGCTGTCTAAGGGAGTGTCTCTAGTACCGCTTTTAGAAATAACCTTAGGCAGCGCTTTGTAAGACGTACTTTCTAAGGGAAACCTTTAGCAACGTTTTTGCAAAGCGCTGTCAAAAATAATCCTAAGACAACGTTTAAAAAACGTTGTTTAAAGGTAAACCTTAGAGTTGCTAAAAAAAATTTAATTTTTTTTTTACTTTTAGGCAGCGCTTTTATGAAAAAGCGATGTCTAAAGTGAAAAGAGAGATAATGTGTATGTAAGGATGGAGAGAATTAAATATTTTAATTATGACCAATCACAATCCAATACTTGGTGCATATTAAGTAAATAGTTCAAAAATTTGAACCATTTTGTTAATTACTCATTTGTCCTTTTGTGCGTGTAAATAATTTTTTAGCAAAAGGTATAATAGTCACAATGATCAATCTATTAGTATTAGGTTATATAGTTGATTACTTTCAACAAAAATTACTTATTTAATTAATAGAGAAATAAAAACAATTGGGAGGGGTGATTTTGATCAAAATTGATCTTAAATCACCCCTCTATAAAAGAGAAAAGAAAAAGAAGAAAAGTGACGACGCTTACAATTATGATATACAAAATAATTTTAACCAATACAGACGCGTGGTATTTAACTAGTTAAAATTTACAATATGAAGAGAATTTATAAAATATTTAACTAGGTATTTAATATATTTAAATTTAAAAAATCAATTACATTTCATTATCCTTGAATTATTCACATTTTATGATCTAAGCGGTGGCACTATTTTCAACCATCTTAATTCTTCTTCAATCTTCAGAATGTTTACCCCACTCTCTTAAATATGCGGCACTGTTATCATTGCATGTACCAAATGTTTTGATAAGCTCCCAATCTATACACTCGGTAATAAACTTTTGAGAGATTCTACACTCTTCCTCCTCCTCTCTATATATATATATAGGTCTACACCCATTTCACAATCAATTTAACATCCTAAACTCATTACTCTATGGCTCTCCAAAGATCTCACCCGATGACTTTGAGTCCATTAATGTTCTTGTTTTGTTTGTTTGCAGTGATGAACAACTTTGTGAACATAAGTGATGCTAGAAAACTCAAGAATATCACACTTAATGAGAAAGAAATTATTGGTGGTGCAAAAGTAGAAGAAGATCCAGTTGATACAAAAGTAGATAAGAATCAATATTTACCACCATTTCCATTTCCAACTCCTTCACTACCACTCCCTACATTTCCTTTCCCTCCATTACCTCCGGTAGATATCCCCGGTGTTCCGGTTTCTCCCTTCCCCGGTGTTCCACTTCCTCCCTTCCCCCGTCTTCCACTCCCTCCCCTTCCTATACCTTCTCCTCCACCTATGGAGTAGTAAAAGAATATGTAATAGTCGTGCTGGTACTATATGTATAATAGTGATAAAGTGAGTATGCTACAAGTTGTATGGTTTTTATTTTACTATATACCTATATGTACCTTTCTACTTTTCAGCTGTTTAGATTAACAAAATTGCTATCTTGACATTAAGTAACACTTACACCACTTACACCAAAACACTAGACTGTATTTTTATTATTATTTTAATTTTTTATATATTGTTTTAATTCTTTTTTAAATTATTTTAGTTAATAAAATATTAAAATTTAATTATTACAATTTAATGTTTGGTTAAAACATGTACTTGGTTAATGAATTTTCAAATAAATTAAATAATAAAATAAAAGTTGGTTAATAAAGTATATAAATTGATTAATATATTTATAGTTGGTTAATAGAGTATATAAATTGATTAATATATTTATAATTTATTTTTTATATATTTTATTTTTTAATAAAATACTAAAAGTGATTAATAAATTATAAATAAAATATTGACGGTACGTTTTTGTGGTTAATAATATTATAAAGTTGGTTAGTGCTATAATTATATATTTGTGTTATAAAATTAATTTTAAAAATAAATATTTTTATTAATAATTTTTTTAAAATCAAAAATATTTTATTATTAAAATTATTGTTCACTATATACATACGGTGTAATACTGGGTGTAAAAATCCAAATGTAATACTCCAAATGTAATACTGGGTGTAAAATTACGGTGTAATACTGAGTGTAAAAATCCAAATGTAATACTGGGTGTAAAAACCCAATGTCAAGGTAGCAAACCTGATAGATTAATATTGATTATAGTTGTAGTTTTTTTTTTTCTTTTGATTTTCTAGATGCCTTTTTATAAAATTTTGTTTTATGAATTGTTGACAGTATTATTTACAACTAGATTTTTTAACCTATGAAAGAACATCATTAAAATTCTTGAATATAAAAAAGCTCCGATTGTAAAAGAAAAAATGTTACAAAAGAAATAGTTAGTGGTAAATTTTTCACTACCTCTTAAAAAATTGAGAATAAATAAGTTTTGTGATTTTAATCTTAGAATTAAAATTAAATAAAAATATATATATGTCTTATTTTTTATTAGAAAAATGATGGTAGGTCAAGTTTGATGTTGGTATGTAATAGTTCTTATATAACTCTTATATTAAATAGAAAAAAATTATTGAACAAATTTGAACGGAAAAATATATAAATTCAACGTCTTAAAATTTTAATTTAATATATAATTTAAAAAATATATTCTGTGTCATAAAATTTCATGAATATGAACCATTAAAAATAAATTATCTCCAATTTTTTAAAGGATAGATGTCACCATACTACATTTTTCTTTTCGTGAAAATCACTCTATTTGACTTAAAAATGGAAAATTTCAACAAAAACCACCACATCATATATGGCAAACACATTTAATTTCAGATACCTCTCACGGCTCACCATCAACATAAACACTCTTAATTAGTAGGTTACGTTACTACTACAAACAAACACATTTAATTTCAGAAATAAAATGTATTTAACTTCAACTATAGAAATGAGATAAAGAAGAGCATAATTAAAAATGATCATTTTATACCTTCCGATTATTAAAAACTTGAAAGAAAAGATTATCTGCACGTAAATTTGAACGTCGGCAAAAATAAAATTATATTTTAGAATTTGCATTAAATACCCCTATTTTTATAAACAAAATTGAGAGGATAAATATGTTTTTTTTTTAAATATATGTTAAATTGTTTATACAAAATATTAATAAATAAAATGTCTCTATTTTAATATCTCACAATAATTAGAGAGTTCAAATTAATTCTTAAAAAAAATATCTCTATTTAATCCATTTAACCAAGTCTTCTGTATATTATTTTTAATTACGTGAACTTATTATTTTTATTTTCAATTAAATTTTTTTATAGTTTTAATTAGGTTAAATTATATTTTTTGTCTCTTTATTTTGGTGTTTTTACGATTTGGGTCCCTCCATTTTATTTTTAAATATTTTTGATCTCCATCCCCACTTTGGCTCCAAAAAAGTCCATGTGTCATTTGCTATTTACAGATGGCATGCAATTATTTTATAGGTCATCTATTGAATAAAATAATTTTAATTTTTTTTTATTCAATAGAAAAAGATTTTGCACTAGTAATCCATCATAAAGAACTTTTCCACACTTTTTAAGTTCCAAGATTTAATTATCTTGAGCAAATATTTTGATGGAAAATGATTTTTCTACAAGAAAGAGAACAAGATATATAGTAGTTGATATAATTAATAGTTTGTTGTGGTTTAATGTCCTGACATTATATTGAGTGTTGTTTCTTTATGAATATAGGGTATAGATTCGTTGTTGTAGTTGTGTAATAAAACCCCTCGATTATGTTAAAAAATTGAGAGAAAGATATATTTTTTTAATAAAATAAAATAAAGAAATCTTAAAATCAAGGAAATAAGTTTGAAGAAAAAATAGTGATGATAAAAAATTGAAAGTAACACGCCATGTTTCAATGTTAATTTTTTACTAGTCACCATTTTCTGTGTGCAATTTACACTATGTTAATAATAAATTTCTCAATATTGTCAATCGAGAAAAGCAATATTGTTTTCTTTGACTGGCAATATAGGAAAGTTTTTTCAAAATTACAACAACAACATCAACATCATTATATGAGATAGATTTGAATGGCAGAATAATTATTCAAGATAGAAGAACAAGAAACATTGAAGATGTTATCTGTCTTGTAATTAATCTCAAAGAATGATGCATACGAGTTTGGGACAACTACACATAAGTTAGGATTATTGTAAAATTTGTTCAACAAGTGCTTTTATAGTAAGATTTGGTTATTTTATCTCTCGGTTATTACGAAAATCGAAGGAATAGATCATTTAGCTCCATAATAGTTTCTCCATATACCTTAATTTGGTTCACCAATCAAGAAATTCTTGTCACGTAATCGTTGACTATCTCCTTTTTCTCCATTTGAATTTACTCAAGTTGGCATTTGTGATTTGTAACTTAACCACCTTTTCCTTGTCAGCCCATGCATATATTTTTTTCTAGATTTTCCACGCTTTCTTTGACGATTCGCAATCACCTGTTAGAACAAGATTTGGTTATGCAATTATTTCTCTGAATTTTAATGATAACAAAGAGTATGTTTGTGTGAACAATTTTGATACTCTAATGTTTGTTGTATTTTGAGAAAGAACAAACATGTTCTGCTTCTAATGAATGGCGTCGCCAAGAAATTATAAGAGAATATGTTCTGCTTCTAGCTACAGAAGTTTTGATGAACAGTAGCAAGAAAAACTTCAAAAGGCTCTGAAGTTTTAGTGACTCTAATACGTATTGTCTAAAGAAACTAGTCTGAAGATATCAAGATAGAAGTTTTGAGTCAACGTAGTCCAGATACTAAAGACTCAAGTTTCAAAAGACAAAGGGTTCTGAAGACCAAATGTTGAAGACTCTGAAGATGTGGCTTTGAAGACTCTAAAGACTTAAAGTTCTTCTGACCTTAGATTCAATACAAAGCTTTTCAAGACCAAGTTCTAAGGATTCTGAAGACGCAATTCTGAGGACTCTTAAGACTTGAAGTTTTGATAAATCAAAAGTTATGTTTTCTCTTCTTGCTCATGTTTGTAGAAGCCTCTGAAGTACAGAAGGTTAGAAGATAACGTTAACATGGTACGAACAGTACATGGTATAAACAAAATGTTTCATTCCACTACCATGAAAGGACAGACGCTGCGTACTATCTTGTCCCCACGTTCTTTCAAGCCGCCATAAAATTGATGTTTCTAGATGTACCCTTCAATGGTCACATCTCATGCATGGCTCTATATAAAGGCTTGAAGAGTTGAAGAAAAAGATGAAAAATTTACTACGCTCAAAAGCTCATATTTTCTGTTGTAAAAAGTTGTATATTTTATTAAGTCATTATGGTAAAAATCTCTTTACATATTCAACTTATGTAGAAGCAATTTACTTGTAAATAAAACTTGTATTCAAACAGTTGTTTGAGTGATCCTTAAGAGATCAGTTAGGTCAATATTCTTGAGAAGTATAGGACTAGTGTATCTTAGAGGTTGAAGGTTAGTCACATAGAGTTGGTGTGTGCAGGTGTTAGTCACATACAGTTGGTAAGTGCAAGTGTAATAATCTCTTTGATTATTGGATTAAGACCTTGTTGGAGAGAGGCAAAATCACCTGGAAGGGTGGACTATAGTAGATTAAGGTTATCAAGTGAACTAGTATAAATGTATTGTGTTAATTTCTACTTTCCAATCTTCTCTACCTATTATCAAAAGTGAAGTAAAATTCAAAGGGGGTTATTTTTAACGAAAAGTTTTCAAAGCTAAAAACTCATTTCAAACCTCCCCCTTTCTTGTGTTTTTCACACCTTCAGTTGGCATCAGAGTTCCGGTTTTGAAGTGATAAAACTTGGATTTTTATCAAAACACCTAACAATGTTCAGTATCGATCCAGTGTGTGAAAAATAATGGCTACCAATAACAATATTGTTGTTGTCACTTCAGATAACAAGGAAAAAGATTCATATAGTGCAAAATCTCCCATCTTCGAGGGTGAAAATGTGACTATTGAAAAGATAAAATAGAAATCTTTTTTCTGGGATTCGACTTTTATTTATGGGATCTGGTAGTTGATGGCTATAGTTACCTAGTAGATTCAAAAGGCAAAAAATTTATCTGAAGCGCTCTAACAGATGCTCAGAAAAAAAAAGTACAAGAATCATCATAAAGCAAGAACCATTCTTCTTAATGATATTTCATATATAGAGTATGAAAAGATCACAGATAGAGGGACTACAAAGTCTATCTTTGATTATCCTCAGATGACTCATGAAGACAATTGTCAAGTCAAGGAGACAAAGGCTCTGGCCCTAATCTAGAAGTATGAGGCCTTCAAAATGGAAAAGAAGATGAATCTGTGGAAACTATGTTTTCAAGATTTCAGATGCTTGTTGCATGAATCAGAGTTGTTAACAAATATTATTCTACTGCTGATCACGTCAAAACGATTATCAGAAGTATGCCTACTAAATGGAGACCCATGGTAACTGCTTTGAAATTGGCGAAAGATCTCAACAACATTGCTCTTGAGGAACTTATCAGTTCTTTGAGAAGTCATGAAATAGAGTTTTAAGAAGATGAACCTCAGAAGAGATGTAAATCTATTGCTCTCAAGCCTAAGTTTGAAAAGACAAAGGCTTATAAAGTAGAGGAAGAATCAGAAGTGTCTAAAGAAGACTCTGATGAAGATGAACTTTATCTAATATCCAAAAAGATAAACCAGTTGTGGAAACACAAACAGAGCAAGTTCAAAGGGTCAAGAAGATTTAAAGGTAGACACAAGTCTACATCTAACCAAAAGAAAGATTCTGGAAAAGAAGTCACCTTCTATGAATGCAAAGAGTCTGGGCATTACAATAATTAGTGTCCTAAGCTCATAAGAGAAAGGAAACCTAGAAAGGTTTTCAAAGCTAAGAAAGGTCTAGGAAACCTAGAAAGGTTTTCAAATCTAAGAAAGGTCTCATGGTAACGTGGGATGATTCTGACTCAGAAGAAGAAGATTCTTATGAATAACATGCCAACGTAGCTCTCATGGAAAGGACAAGCATCAACGAGTCATTATTAGAAGACAAACTTGTTCTTGATGAAGAGTCTGACTCTGATGACGACAAAGTGATATCCTTGATGGCTCCACTGAAACACTAGTCATGGTATCTGGGCAGTGGATGCTCGTGACACATGATGGGTGAAAGGCATATGTTCCAAGAATTGGAACATAAGTTTGGAAGTGTCATCGGTTTTGGAGGAAACCAGAGGGGTATAATCATGAAGGTGTGAAGAAAACACAAGAAAGGGGGTTTGAATTGGGTTTTCACTTCTTGATAAACTTTTCGCTTCTTATACTTTTTAGCATTGATTTATGCTTCTAAACTTCGCTTCTCAAGATTTCTTCTTATGATTGTTTCTAAATAATGATTCTAATAGATTGTAGAAATATAAACTAGGAGATATAAGCAAAAGTAAAGAACACATGATTTTATCCTGGTTCACTTGATAACCTCGAGCAAATCAAGTCCACCCTTCTGAGGTGATTTTCCTTAAACTCAAGGTCTTAATCTAATATAATCAAACCGATTACATTTGCACAGGAAACCGCCGATGACTAACTCCCACTAAGAGACCTTATTAGTCTTCCCAAAGCTTCTGACCTAACCAGTCCTTTGAGGAACACTATACCTTCTAAAGCTTTAGATCCAACTGGTCCTTAAAAGAATTGTCAAAACCTTTCTAAAGTTTCAGACCCAACTAGTCCTTTAGGAGGAACAAACAAATGTTTGTTTTTACAACGTTTTCTTACCAGAGAATGCTTCTACACAAGCAGGTGTAAACTCAATTAAATACATCAGAAGATTCTAATACACACTAATAATATTACGTTGTATTTTATCTCAAATGTGTGATCTTCTTTTCTTTAAGTTGATTCTTCACGGGACAACATCCCAGAGCACTTAAATGATTGAAGTCTTCTTCTGCTTAATGCTTCCATGATCTTCTTCATTTTCTTATGCAGCTTTAAAAACCTTTCTTGCAGCATGTGGATTTGAGCACAGTGTGAATCGATGATTTCTTGTTTGAGATTATCAATTAACATGATTCAAGATTACATGGTTTTCTTCATTTTTCTATCAATGAAAATAATCATTACCATTGCATTTTTGGCATGCAGTAGAAACAACTCAAACTAGTAATACTTCCCTTTTTATAGCTAGTTAAAAATATATACGTTGGCCATTTGAAAAAGAGAGCCGTTACAAAATATTACTTTTATGTCCTTTTCAATTCCACACATTACGCTGGTGAAAAGATAGTGGGACAAATATTTTTTATACCATGTTAACGTTATGTTCTTTCTTCTGTACTTTAGAGGCTTCTGCGAACATGAGTTTAGAAGTGGGAATCTAACATCTTGGTTAATAAAAAATTCAAGTCTTCAAAGGCTTCAGATCTTCCTCTTTAGAGCCTTTAGCACTTGGTTTTGAAGAACCTCGCATCGTAACCTAAGGTTGAAAGAACTTCAAGTCTTGGAATCTTCAAAACTACGTTCTTCAGAGTCTTCAGCACTTGGTCTTGTAACCTTATATCGTAACATAAGTTCAGAAGAACTTTAAGTCTTTAGAATCTTCAGAGCCACGTCTTCAGAGTCTTCAAGCACTTGGTTTCAGAACCCTTTGTTTTCTGAAACTTGAGTCTTCATCATCTTGACATAAGTATTACTTCTGTCTTTAGATCTTCTGAATGGTTTCTTCAGACAATCATATTAGAGTAACTGAGCTTCAGAGCCTTCTGAAGCTTTCCTCGCTACTTGTTCATCATAACCTCTGTAGCTTAAAAGCAGAGCATTTTCTCTTCTAATGTCTTGGCTACACCATTCATCAGAAGTAGAACCTGTTTGTTTATTCTTAAAGATAAAACAAACATTAGAGTAAAAAAATTGTTCACTCAAACATACTCTTTGTTATCATCAAAACTCAGAGACATCATTACATAACCAAATCTTATTCTAACAATCTCCCTTTTTTTATGATGACAAAACTATATATTTTCATGACACAACTCTGCATAACATCAGAAGAAAGTATCAAATGAGAAAGGTAAGGATTACTTAACTTTTACATGGAAACTCCCCCAGAATCACATACTTGGTGAAAGATCAGAACTTCTGAATAAGGACTTTTTGAGCAACAGCTCCCCCCAGGTTCCAACAAGTCAGATAGAATATCTTTTAGAGTCTTGATTCTTGAAGACACAACTTCTCAACTGAGATATTGAACTTAATGTCGCTCAGACAGGTTCTAGATTCTCTAGTTAAAACTTGACTTCGAACTAACTCTTTCAGAGTCTAGTGGAAGGAGTCAGATGCATGACTTTCTTCAAATTCCATTTTCCTTAAGCTTTATCTTTCAGATATCTTATATTCACATTTTTACTTCTTAAACTGTTTATAATGCCTAGTGAACTTGTTTAGAGTTCCTTGGTTAATTATCAAAATATAAGCACACGTTAATAGTAAATGCATGTTTATATATATATATATATATATATATATATATATATATATATATATATATATATATATATATATATATATATATCCAATTATATCAAAATTATATCGTTTATACTTGTCCCCCTTTTTGACATCATCAAAAAGGTAAAATTCAAACTAAATCATGGTAATAACATAAAAGATGATTTCATTAATTGAAATAGGGTTAATACATATGATGGAAATAGAGCAGAAAAATTAAAAGAAACAGATATAAAAACACCTATGGTCTTTTAAAATTACTAATTTAAATAACATTAATCGCAAGACTTTCTTCTTCAAATTCCTCTACCGCGTCTACCCTGGCGCATCTGTATTTATCCAACACCCATTCTAGTCCATTAGCTCTTAATGTTTCCCAGATTCCCTCGTTAACCATAAGATTTGATAGAATCCTTCCATATGGAATGAAGGACTCAGGATGAGCTCTAAAGGCTTCAACGGAGTCTTTTAAATGATTGAATATAGTTTTGGGGAGATTAATCTTAAAATAATGAACCAGAAGAAATACAAATTTTTTTCATCATGATTCATAGTGCTTATGGCCCTAGAACGGGGACGAAGATTGGAAACATGAATCTGAACCATAGTTGAGAAGTTGGAAGGAGAGTTTCAGGGTTCGTTGGTTTAATAGGTGCAGAGGTACCATGAAGAATCATGAGCTTTTCAACCTGCCCAAGATCATAATGATAGTTTTCAATCGTGACTCCAGAAGAGACATACCCAATGGCTTTGGCTATGAAGGAGAGGGTGATTTCAAAGGAAAGACAAAAAATCTCGGATCAAATGGTATTACCATTTTCACTAATTTTGGAAAACTTCCAGAATTCTTTTACAAGGAAGGTTTGAACATCCATTATGGAATAGTGTGAAGGTGTGAATATTTGAGCTAAAGAAATCTAGGTTTAAAGAATAACTTGAGAATAATGAGACAAGAAGAATAATGAAAGAGTGTTATTTAAAAACTAGAAGTTGACGAAAACTTATGAAAGGAGGTTGATATTCCTAACTAGGTTATAATTACCTAGAGCCGACTAGGGAAACATGTGATTTTAGAAACGTATATGAGACAACATTAAATGTTTTAATTAATTTATACTATTTTTAATTACTAGTCATTTCAAGTATTAGATCCATATTAAGTACGAGTAGACTGATACTAACTAAAGGTAAACAACTTCTTTTAATAAACAGGAAAGAGCATACATAATCTAAAATAAAAATAGATAAAAGACATGATTACACATATGACCATAATTGGAGAGACAAAAACATATTCCTCTAACCACTAAAGACTTCACATTTGGTTTTCAACAAATAGTCTTCAGAGTGATTTTCTGGACTATCTTCAGCCAATATTTCCTTGATTAAATCCACTATTCCATCCTGGAAGATAACTTCATATAAGACTCTTTCATAGGGGATATAGGATTTAACCCGATTTCTGGATTTAGCAATGGATTTCCATAGGAAATTGAAAATAGTCTGAGGAATATTGACTCTATGTTCATTCAGTAGAAGACAAATGAAGGTTTTGTCATCATATCTAAGAAGATTTTGAATTTCTCCCCTGGGAAGAAATTGGAAACACATAGTTTGAACCATGCTTTTCGAATAGGCAAGAGGTTCCCGGGACTCAATGGTTCATAACCAGAAGACATGTCATGAAGAGATGCAAATCTCCTAGACATGAGGAACATGCTCCTTGTTAAAGCCACAATCATTCCAATCATTCCAACGAAGTAAACTAGTCTGCAAAAGGATCCGAGTACTAAATAGAAGTCCTATAGGTCTGGAGAGAATCAGTCATAGTAGATTTGACCCTGACAAAAAACGACAATTTCTAAAGGGTTGACTCAAAAATAAACACAAGCAATTTTAGCTAATTAATTTGATGGTTCTGATCAAAAGTAATTCTTAAAAAAATGAAAGAATGCATACCTTTAAGGCTCTGAGATCTTCAACATTATTCCTCATCTGAGCATTTGAATTTAGCTTGCCTTCAAAATACTCTTTACATGCTTCTTTAAAACTACCGACTGAACATCATCGAATAGAATATATCAATGAAGTCGCCATCAAACATTTTTTATCTCGCAAAAGAAGAAAGGTAAACATATCGAGAAAACCTGAAAGGGATAAGACATGACCTTGTGACTGAGAGATAGGGTAAGGGAGTCTATTACGTGAAGGGAAGGTATCAGCATCCCACACGCCCGTATTACTCTACGGTATCCACTTCTCTTTTCTATCTAATGGGTGTGTTATAACTATCTATCACTTAATGGCTATATCTATGCTATAATGCTAGGAGGAAATGCATGTGAAAGAAATAAAATAAAGAAAACACGGGGAAAAGAAGGAACTCTTTACAAAGTTTGCTCGATCGAGCCCCGCGACAAGATGCCTACGTATTCTCTCGTGCAATGGGAAAGTTGATAACACGAAAATGTATCGTATATTTGACTTGAATTACATAGATTATATCTTTATTTTATATTAATTATGTTGCTTTATATTCGTATTATGTTGGTATTTTCTATGTTCTCAGGTATTCACTATTTACAAGGCATGTACGAAGAAAGTCACAAAAAGTTGAGCGAATCAAGCTTAAAATCCACAAAAAGAGAAAAATATGCAAACATATGGTGTGATAGAAAAATGGGGGTATGAGAAGTAAGGCTGGAAAGAAATAAATGAAAAACAACAAGGCCCATCCCAAAGGAGCACGCACCTTCACTAGCCCAACATGTGTGACGGTCGTCACACACCTCCTCCTGCAACCCTAACGGTCGCTACAATTTAGGAGGTGAAGCTTCCTCGTGAAGCAAAGTTGTAACGGTCGCCACGCATTCCCCATGGCCCACTCCTATTTTTGTGACGAACATCACACTTGAAGGAGACTTTTTCTCCTGGCTTGTAGCAAACGGCATAGAGTGGTTACAACTATTTCCTATATTTTCTCCACCTACTTAGTCAAGCAAGGGACGCCACCTCCTCCTACATTTTCTCAACAAGCATTTTTGAGAAACTATATAAATAGGTTACATTTGACGGCAAACGGGAGGTCCTCCCTCTCTCTCTTCCTCTCTCGTCCATTTTTTGCATCACTTTTCGTTCATGGCTTTTTCTTAGAATGTAAAAGTAATAGTTCTCCACATCGGGGGACAATTACCAAGTTAGTTTATTAGATTCAAATTGGTCTGAGTATTTCAATTCAAGTTCTCTTTGTTTCCATTTTCCGCATTTACAGGTTCTTCATTTTACCTCTTTATTATTATTATTATCATTGTTATTCCTTTTATCACATTATTTATTATTATTATTATTATTTTGTTTACCGATTTAATTGCTATGTCATCTTTTATCGTAACTATAATTATTTATGCATTTTTAATTAGTAACATGTTTGGCTAAATAGTCTTGAGTCCGGTGTATGAGGACCGTTGTACTAACAGGACTCGGTAGAAAATAATAGGTGCGAATTTATGATTAGGATTCTGTTTTGGTTTTAGTTTCCAAATCTAATTTAGATATCTTTGCCACGAAAGTGAGAGTTTATTTAACAAGGTTTTGTCACGAGATTGAGAAATCAAATTAAGGTGAGAGGCGACACTGCGAGAGCGTGGAGATCGAACCGGATAGTGGAAATTAGACATCAAATCTAAATACAGCGAGAGCGCTTTAGATGCGTTTAGGATATTATTGGCTTACAAAATATACCTCTTAGTTAGCGGGCGAGCGAGAGCAATATCTTGGGATTAGGAAGTATGGCTTTAGTTAATATCGCGAGAGTCTGAGGCAAAGTGTTTAAGATGGTATATCCTACGAAATTAAGTTCTAGTCGTAATTAGTACCCGTTTTCTATAAGTCCTTCAGGAACGCGGAAATCATATCCCGACCTCGTTTTAGTATTATTTTCTAAATTCATTTATTTCAGTTTTAGTTCTTAGTTTACCCCAAAATCCAAATATTCATTAGCCTTAACTTTACAAAGTGACGATAGATTACAATAGGTTGACATTGGTCTCCTTGGTTCGAAAATCTTTTATATTACTTCGATATTTCCGTGCACTTGCGGAATTTACCCATCATGTTTTGGCTTCGGGACCAATAAATAATATTGTTAGTCATATTACACCGTATAGACTAAGGCACTCTTATTTCTATAATTATGTATCAACCAAACTTTTTCCATAACTCCCAACCCCAGTATTTTGAGGATTACCGAGAATCCCATAAATCTGACCTCGAAATACTGATGGAGAATTTCAATGCGTCACTAACTCACTCTCACCCAAATTACCTCTACAACTATCAATCCCATCATTTTAAGGAGTCGCAAGAATACCAAAGATCTGATCTCAAAACATCATTGGAGGATTACAATGCGACGCTAACTTATCATCAACCAAATTTCCTCTACAATCAACAGGCCCAATATTTTGAGGAGTCGAAAGAATACTAGAATTCCACTCTCGACGCATTAATGAAGGATATGACTGCGACACTAACTCGCTCTAAACTAGAAACGATGAAGATGGAGCGCTTTGTGGAGACACAAAATGTAACGCTAACTCACTTTGAGGAACCGCATGAATCTTATAATTTCAACCTCGAAACATCAATGGAGGATTTTGATGCGACGTTAACTCACTGTAGGCTAGAATCTACGATGGAGCACTTTATAGAGACACAAACTATCCAAAATAAAGAGGTAAGAAAACAAAGTTTCGACAATAATGAAACCCTTAGGCAGTTGAACAATGCGGTTGAGTCCCTAATGACTCACAATGAAGCATTAGAGGCCCAAATCTCCATGCTTTTACAAACACCTCTAGGACCCTCCCCTGAGGAGAATGTGTATGTTGTAACAACTAGTAGAGAAAAACAAATTGAAAATCCTAAGGAGAGTGATAATAAGGTTGAAGAGAGTTATAATGAGGTTGAGGAGAGTTCTGGTGAGAAAAGAGTAGAGATTGAGAAAAATACACCAACATCATCCGAAAGGGAGGTTGTAGAAGAGGTAGAGAAGGAAGAACCTATTGTTGTTTCTCCTCCCTATACCCCACCTATTTCATTTCCGCAAATATCTATAGAAGCTAATGTAGATGCCCAATCCAAGACTTATGTGGAGGTATTGAAAAATACCCACTCCAATACACCTTCGTCTAAGGTCCTGTATAAAAAGAGAAAATTTATAGACCATGAAACTAGGGAAACCATTAGCATTAAGAAGGGAAAGTTAACATTTGAGATGGTGGATGAAATGACTAAGCGTGAACTTGAAAAACGAATACTTAGGATAGATCCAGAACTACCACCACAAGTTCAAAATAATGAACCACCCCACAGAAGAAAGAAAAGAAAAGGTGAGATATGTGAAATGGCTTGATACGTGGCCATGGAAACTGAAGATTATTAAAAGTTCGATCGAGGATTCATTCTCGAGATAACCACCATGAGTGCTTGCACTCCTGAGCCGTTGAGCTATTGACGTTAACCAAAGCGTTGCGAGGGAGGCAACCCATAAGTTTTCAATTTAATGTTTTCCTTTTACTGTTTGAACTTTCAGAAAATAAAGATACGGATCTCTTGTCATGTCTCGACCATATCTAGGCGAAACAGATATAGACGATCATCTCAAAATTGAGCTTGTGCCCAAGTGCATTCCTACGAATTTTACTGCTGGTGATGACACCGTTGATGAGTACGATAGGAGAAGACATGTCTCTCCCATCTGTAACTCACCTCCTCCTCATCATTTGCATGGTCATGTTCCACCTGCACACACCACACTGTATTCACACTTTTGCAGGTACTTCCTCCGAAAATGAGCAATATGATGAGCGGCTTTAGGAAAGATAAGTTTTAGCAAATTCAGATATCTCATAGTACAAGATGTCGGAGTAGAAGTGGTCAACAAAGACATGATTAACAAGGGAAGGATCAGAGAAAAAAATGGTCGATGTAGCACACAATGTTGTTCATTCAGGTTCTATTTTTCCTCTTTCCACCTTTCATCGAAACATTGAGGACAATGTTTGGTTTAAGTGTGGGGGAGGACTTTACCACTTTCGTTTATCACTTTCTAGTTTGATTTATTGCTTTCTAGTTTATTTAATGGTTTTATGAATTTATCTATTTTAAGTATTTTGTCGATTCGTTGCATGTGTTGTTGAGTCTCTATACGTGATTTTCAGTTGCTATTGAATTTCCCCGAAATCTTAAATTTTTAAATCCAATCAAATTTTTACTTTTGATGCATGGCACACAGACTCTGAAAGTATATAGGTTGTCAAACTTTAGGTTATGTTAGAGAGGCTTGGGAAAGTTTAGATAAAATTGATATCGTTAGGATACCCTAAACCCCCTCATTATGTGATATCAATTTGGGTACCCATTATGCCGATACCTTAGGCTTAAGTTTTCAAAGTAGCTCTTAATAGTTTATATTAGCAGTCACCACCATCTTAAACACAAACTACGTAGGGAGTCGATGAATATAAGTGAATGATCC
The DNA here is from genome assembly GCA_021764765.1 of Vicia sativa. Taxonomy (NCBI): domain Eukaryota; kingdom Viridiplantae; phylum Streptophyta; class Magnoliopsida; order Fabales; family Fabaceae; genus Vicia; species Vicia sativa. The sequence continues at coordinate 38,633,151 of CM038793.1, read as the reverse complement.
CATTTTTAATAAGTAAATAATTTAATAGAAAAATAACCTTCTAAGTTAGGTAACCCTCACCCGGTCATTTATCCCAACGGTTGTTATTCCTAAAAGGATTTAACAATAAGCACCCATTGTTGGTTGATCAAGAGGTCATTGGTACTGGATTTGGTAGGGCGGGCTACGGTCCGATCCCCCACAACCGCAATTGGGAAAAATGGAGATTCATCACTTAAATACCAAAACCCCGTGCTAAAGACAAGAAAGGGATCATAGTTGCTAACCGATTTCCCTACTATGTGCGTGTACGGATAACGGGCTTAATGTGATTGCGCTTGAATGAAAAGAGTGAAATAAAAACAAGAGATATAGGTTGAGTTATAATGGTATGATTTGAATTGGTTTGCATAAAGAGGAAGTCTTTGAACAATGTTTCGTTACGGTATCCTTGGTGTTGACGTTTACTACCCATCAATATAACATTAGCCTAGCAGCCACGTATGACTAAGAGTCGTGTCGTGCCTTTGAATCAAAAACCATGCTTAATCATTTTCTTTTACCGTGTTGGTTAATTGCTTGAGGACAAGCAATGGTTTAAGTGTGGGGGTATTTGATAACACGAAAATGTATCATATATTTGACTTAATTTATATAGATTATATCTTTATTTTATCTTAATAATGTTGCTTTATATTCATATTATGCCGGTATTTTCTATGTTTTCAAGTATTCACTATTTACAAGGCATGTACGAAGATATTCGTGAAAAGTTGAGTGAATCGAGCTTAAAATCCACAAAAAGAGAAAAAATATGCAAACATGTGGTGTGATAGAGAAATGGGGGTATGAGAAGTAAGGCTGGAAAGAAATAAATGAAAAACAACAAGGCTCAACCCAAAGGAGCACGCGCCTTCACTAGCCCAGGCTGTGTGACGGTCGTCACACACCTCCTCCAGCAACCCTAACGGACGCTACAAGTTAGGAGGCGAAGCTTCCTCATGAAGCAAAGTTGTAACGGTCGCCACACATTCCCTATGGACCACTTCTATTTTTGTGACGAACGTCACACTTGAAGGAGACTTTTTCTCCTTACTTGTAGAGAACGACACAAAGTGGTTACAACTATTTCCTATATTTTCTCCACCTACTTAGTCAAGCAAGGGACGCCACTTCCTCCTACATTTTCTCAACAAGCATTTTTGAGAAACTATATAAATAGGTTACATTTGACGGCAAAGGGGCGGTCCTCCGTCTCTCTCTCTCTCTCTCTCTTTTTCTCTCGTCCATTTTTTGCATCACTTTTCGTTCATGGCTTTTTCTTAGAATGTAAAAGTAATAGTTCTCCACATCGGGGGACTATTACCATGTTAGTTTTATAATTTATTTATATCGTTCTATTTATGTATTAGATTCAAATTGGTCTGAGTATTTCAATTCAAGTTCTCTTTGTTTCCATTTTCCGCATTTACAGGTTCTTCATTTTACCGCTTTATTATTATTATTATCATTGTTATTCCTTTTATCACATTATTTATTATTATTATTATTATTATTATTATTATTATTTTGTTTTCCGATTTAATTGCTATGTTGTCTTTTATCGTAACTATAATTATTTATGCGTTTTTAATTAGTAACATGTCCGGCTAAATAGTATTGAGTCCGGTGTATGAGGACCGTTGTACCAACGGGACTCGACAGAAAATAATAGGTGCGAATTTATGATTAGGATTTTGTTTTGGTTTTAGTTTCCAAATCTAATTTAGATAGCTTTGTGATGAGAGTGAGAGTTTTTTTAACAGGATTTTTTCACGAGAGTGAGAAGTCAATTAAGGTGAGAGCCGACACTGTGAAAGCGTGGAGATCGAACCGGATTGTGAAAATTAGGAAACAAATCTAAATACAGCAAGAGCGCTTTAGATGAGTTTAGGACATTATTGGCTTACAAAATATACCTCTTAGTTACCGGGCGAGCGAGAGCAATATCTTGGGATTAGGAAGTATGGCTTTAGTTAATATCGTGAGAGCGTGAGGCGGAGTCTTTAAGTTGGTATATTCTACGAAATTAAGTTCTAGTCGTAATTAGTACCCGTTTTCCATAAGTTCTTCAGGAACGCGGAAATCATATCCTAGCCTCGTTTTAGTATTATTTTCTAAATTCATTTATTTTAGTTTTATTTCTTAGTTTCCCCCAAAATCCAAATATTCATTAGCCTTAACTTTACAAAGTAACGATATATTACAGTAGGTTGACATTGGTCTCTGTGGTTCGACAATCTTTTATATTACTTCGATATTTCCGTGCACTTGCGGAGTTTACCCATCAAAAGTCAGAGCTTCGTAGTTCGGCTCATATGTTTTGGTGGGTTTTGTGTTTTTTTTATGAATAGTGCATGAAAGAAAGTCCTTTTTGAAAAGGTTTTAAACACAAAAAGGAAGCCCATAGGAGAAATAGGTTTGAACTGAGGTTGGTTGCTTTTACCTTTGAAAAAGGAGTTTTGAACCATTATTAAGTGTTTTTATTTTCAACAGAAAAGAAAACAAGTTTTAGTTTTATTATATGCAAGGATGCAAAAGAGAAAAAACAATCAAGGGAAACTATCTAGTTCTATCCTTAATGTTATCATACATAGATTGCAACCTAGGGTCTAACTCGAATCGCTACCTAAGATAGAGTCGAGAGAATCCTAAGGGAACATGGCAAAGGTTTACAACCTAGATCTACATCCATCTAGAATCGCTACCTAAGGTAGAGTCGAATATGACAAATGGGAATGGAGAAGGTTTACAACCTAAATCCATGTCCATCTCGAATCGCTACCTAAGGTAGAGTCGAAGATGACAAAAAGGGATGAAGTAAATAATTGCTTTGGCAGAAGCACACAAGCAATGCAATGCACAAACAAATGTCACACAAGCACAAGAAAAGGAGGAAGTCCCATATCCTACAACAACAAGCCGAGGGCCGGAAGCAACCAGGAGCCAACACATTCCGATTCCCGTGAAAGGTATCACCACATGACATGAATTGTCAAGTGTCAGCAATAAATGTGAACCCTAGGAAATCGTGGAGAGTCGGAATATGGAACTCTTGCCACTTTTATTATTATTAACTCGATAAAGGAAGCAACATGATTCGTGTGTGCTAAGCTGACACAGACTAGAACTGTGTGGAGGTTTATTATGAACCCTTTTTCACTCTGGGTTTCCTAACCACTCTTGACCTATGCAAGCATAAATGTAAACACTTATTGAGAATTACCTCCCTATGCACAGAAGAGGATTTTAAACAAACCAAACACAAGTAGCACACAGAATCTCCCTACACGTGTCTTTAAATAAACTAGAGGGGTTCCTGAATATGATCCAACTACAAAAGCCCCATCATCCATCTGTATTCCTACTTCTAATGGAAAATAAAGCGGTAAAACCCTACTTCTCATGATCTCTAGAAATGCGGTAAAAGAATGCGGTAAAAAGGTGAAGAAATACCAAACGGATAACAATCTGTAAGCAAAAGCCAGTAAAGAAATACTCTGGAAAACTTCAAGTAAGCTGCCATCAACAAAGAAATAATCAGAAATAGCTCGATCAATATAATCCACAAGGTAATATCGTGCAATATGTGCGTGTACCAGACACGTCACCATAACAATCGGAGCACCTGCACAAAGGTACATATCCAGACAAAATAGCAGAATATGTGTTTGTCGTAACATGAGAAAACACGACGCAAAGTGCGTTTAAAACGCAAGTAAAACCACGGGAGAAGTGGTATGTTAGTGTACCAAGATTAGGTACGTAACCAAAATATCCTCAATGTACCTTGCACAAGTCAACAAATATGTCAAAAATAACAAGGAGGCGGGAATATAATTGCATACTCACATCACAAGTCAAAATACGATCCAAATGCGAAGAAATGGAATGTGAACATGTATAGCAACATAAGAATAGAATATTAGGAAGCCACGCACATATAATGCAAAATATCCCGTGAACAATATCAAAATCGAGCTAAATCCATCACAATAGTCCTCAAATGCAATGCTAAGCATAACTAGAGATTTATAGAAGTTGGAAACCAAAGACCTACCCTAAAATGGCTAAAAACGCCTTATTCACAAAGAAATTAGGGCATGAAGTGTAGCTTCCTAATAGGGGGCAGAAAATACATATTCTAAAGCTTACTTAAACATCTCTAAGATAGAGGAAAATATTGCAAAGTAAACATGCAAGATGAACCTAGAAGAACTATACAAATGTTAAACTAATCCCTAATAAATGTACCTCTAAAGGTTAGCTTTAAAGATATACTTACAATACAAAGTTAAAGTTTAAATTTAGCTCTAATTAAATGGGAAAAATGTTCTAAAGTTTCTAAGAAACACATGGTATTACACTCTAACAATTAGTCAATTCAAATGACAAAAGAGAAACACGCTTTTAAACCACACAACAAGATGGAAACTAGAAAATTAAGTAAGTATTGAATTAAATTAGGTATGGAACTCTACAAGTCATTAGCTAACACCTAATGATTGATCTCAAACAAAAATTACAAGGAAAATCATGGTTAAAACAATTTTATGCATAAAATTAGGTCGAAATAATCTATCGTCGCTCTAAGGGTTAGTTATCATGGTATCCTAATCATATGACTCGATTATGGGTTACAAATCAAGGTGTCAACTACCTAAACATATCAAAATAATAATCGTGAAATTATTTGAAGGTTAGAATAGGTATTAAGCATCGTATGCAAAAAGAAATTTGAAGTATTATAGAAAAAGTCATTCCTAAATATATTATTAAAAGTCAATAAAAAACTAATAAAAATTAATTGTAAAAAATCCACAAAAAATATCAAAAATATCCTAAGATGTTAAAAAGTCATAACCTTATTTTTACACATTTTTTACAAGTCGAAAAGATCGAAATTCGAAAGCAAAAATTGCCTAAGTGTCAAAATTATGAAGCATATAACTAAGGGTTGTAACAAGAATTCTTCATATAAATTGAATCTGGTTATAACATAGAGAACTGGGCTTAAAGTGGGGGTGTATCATTGAATTCGTTAGGGCTATGGTTCCTAATTGCACTAAGTCTAGATTGAATTATGCATAAGCCCATTTTTGTGTCCAAACAACACCAACTTCAGATTTTTTTGTTATTATAGAAATTATGTCACGTTATCTTGCTATATGTATAAGAGGAGATTATTAATTCGTCAATATCATATTAAAAAAATAATTAATAATCATCCAATCCCATTTCACCACCTACTATTACTATTATCTAAATAAATAAACAAGAATTAAATAGAGTCTAATTGGTCGTTAGGGATTAACATGAACCAATATAGGACAGCCACGCATAGGGTTTGTATGGACGCTGTCGGAACTAGACTGTAACACGATGGGAGAATTGACTTGTTTGTTTACGTTTTATCGCAAATTTTGCGGATAGTAAGAGTCGCCGCCGACTTTTCTTTTATCTAATAAAGGATAGGTGAAAAGAACAGGAAAGACCTTTGATAGATTTTGAGTACGAGAGACAATTATGAAAAGGGAAGGTATTAGCACCATTTCCATCCGTAGTTATCTATGGGCTCTTAATTTCTTAGCTCACTTTTGAAAATTTTCTTTTTGTGTAAGTGTGATTTGGAAAGTATTTGAAAAGTATTTTGCTTTGACTTCGTAATGATTCTTGTATTAGTCCTCAAGAATGTATACGAAGTGTTTGGAAATATTTTTTGAAAGTTTTAACTTTGTAATGATTCTCGTTGGAATGTATACAAAGTGTTTGTTTGAAAAATAGTTGTGAAAAGAGTGTGAAGTGTGAAAAGCATTTTGGTTGGAGAAAGCAATAGAGTCTTATTACCTACTCAGAATGGTCGTTTCTTGTTATTTTCCTTCTTCTTTAGCACAATGTTATCCATACCATTAGTTGGTAGGTAACCCTATCCGTTGGATGTAAAGGGACAATCGTAGGATCGTCGTATGATCATTGAAGGCAACATTGTAAGGATACCTTAGCAATTCGAAGGGACAATCATCACTTATTCGTAGGCAACAACTGAGGGATGAGATCATATATTCGTAGGCAACATCGAGGGTCATTGAGGGACTATTATCTTTGTGATGACTTTGAATCGAGGGTCTTTTTCTAATGGTACCCCTACGTTCGAGGGAAATGACCATTTTATTCGTAAGGAAACAAGAGTGGATACCCTAAGAGGGTGCAAGTGTGAAAATAGTGTATTTGATTCAAATATTTTGTCTTGATTATTAGAGTGATATAACGGTTGATTTTAGTCTTAGCATGCAATCATATTAGCCATACATCTAAGCAGTTAATATATGTACATAAAATAAAGGTGCGGAAAGTAAAAGTGTGGAAGATAAATCCTAAGCTATTATAGGGCTTTGGGCAGTTACATAATATACGTGCGAAAAGTAAATTGCAAGAAATTAAATCTACGTTATTACAAAAATATCATTGCAACCTATACATCGATTTCTAGAATTTAAATGCGAAAAAATAATAAATAAATAAAAGAAAAATGTTTTGAAATTAATAAATATATTTAAGGTTAGTAAAACAAATTACTAGAAAGAAAAATATTTTTTGTGAATTTTCTGGATTGATTTTAATTGAGAAAATAAATTAAAAGTTAATTTTAAGGTCAATTAAACAATTAATTTAATTTAAAGAAAATAAAATAAAATATTTTTTTTGTGTAAAAAATATAATAAATATTTTAATGACCTAAATCTAAAAGAAAAAATATTTTTGTGATTTTTATTATGGTGAAAAAATATTTTAAAAGAAAAAGAAAATAAGAAAAGAAATAAGAAAATAAGAAAAATAGGTTAGTTTGGAAAAATGCCAAAAAATAGAGGCATCCCCTAGGAATCAAACCCAGGGCCTCTAAGTCGTATGCACGCACCACTTGCCATCTGAGCTGCAGGTTTTAATTGTCATAGAATGAAACAATAATAATATATAATGAAACAAAATTTTAAAATATATTAAAATTAGAAAACGCGCGTTGGGGCTTCATCCCCAATTTTAAATTCAAACTTTTACCTACGGACAGCTTTCGTCGCTACAACCTATAGTGAAAATTTAGTCTGTCACTATAACACCTGTAAGTTTCAAAAATCAAGAATACACAATATAAATCAAAGGTGAGACCATGGTTCGACTAGAAACTTCCTTCTAAGTGTGATGGTGCCCTCGATTTGGTCCAATTTTACCTCTAACTAGGTTTCCCTAATTTGAAGCTTTGAAACCCTAACAATGGTGTAACTCGACCCCTGCACTTAAACTCAAATTGAACCATCCAGATAGCTTGCAAACATCATCCTAAACACAAATATGCAATCGAATCATGTTAAATATGTGTATATGTATGAAATCTAAATTGAAAGAAAAGTGTGAAAACCGTGATCTTGAAATCGAATTTCAAGAGATATTAGTGATCTGTGATTGCCTGGATCGATTCAGAAAGCTCCAAGGAATGTTGTTTGATGCTTGTAATGGCTTGAATCGATGCAAAACTTGGTCTGCCAATTGCTTGCAAGTCACGAATTTTTTTAGTTAGGTTACGGTTCTTGGTGGCAAGGATTCGTCCTCTTGTGGTATGAATGGCTTATGTATATATATAGGAGATGAATTTAGGTCAACAATTTTGGTCAAGAATCGAGCTTTGAATGCAAAGATATTTGATTGAAAATTTGCATCAAATATTGCCTTTTTTGGATTCAATCATGTTCAATCTCTTGCCAATCAAGGATATTTCGAAATTGCCAGCTTATATTGAGTATCTTGGACTTCAAGGAACTTGAATTTACAGCTTGCATTCATCAATTTGATTTTTGGTATTTTATTTTAATTAAAATTGGATTTAAATGAATTAATTCCAAGATAAATAAAATAAATTAAATCATGGTGTGTGGATGGGCTTAGAAGTCGGTCGCCTTAGAAATAAGTCCAAACTATAAAAACCAGGCCCATTTGGAAAAAATTGAATTTGCTTAGTATTTCCCTTCATGCACTTCTTCAAAAATGTCAAACTTGCACAAGTTGTATTGTCACACCATAAATTTTTCATCTAATTCATTTGCATCATTTGCACCAGTGATTAATAAGCAAATCGATCAATCATCGTAACGTCTAGTCATAATAGATTCATCCAATTCATTTACATCCGAAACAATATTCTACTTTGCATGTTACATTAGTACACAATTAACTTAGTAATTAAATTAATTTTTCTTTGCATCAAAGTCATTTTTATTATATTTTACATCATTTTTATTTTTGTATTTTTCAGTAATATTTAAACAATTGAAATAAATTTGCACTTTCCTAATTACATTTATTTATTTTTTATTGAAGTCACATTTGTTAATAAAGAATTTAGATTATTATTAAATTGCAATTACACTTTTTATTGTTTTCTTTCTAATTACTACTAATTAAATTTGCATATATTTTAGTTTTGTTTTATAATAAATTTAATCACTAAAATTTCCTTTTCATAATAAGACCAAAAAAAAGGGAAGACTACAAAAGTATATAAATCTTTTTATTTTCTAATGTTCATTTTACAAATCAAAGAAATTAAAAAAAAATGGGTTTTATGTTGCTGCTATTTCTTGTCACGGTTTCCACCACCAAAATTGTACCACCTGCAAAACAAGAAGACAAAGTTCAAAACTTCATGGCCAAGAGCTTTGCAAATCAGTACAGACACAACAAATTTCACTCTTCAACCACTACACAATTTCCACTACTCCACTCAAATTCACAGCTAGTATTTGTTCTTGTTCTTCACTCCTTATTCCTCCACCACCCTTGTACTACCTGCAAAATTCAGAACATAAAAATAAATTAGCACAACTTTCACCCAAATTCACTTGTCTCCACTACCCTGCAGATTGTACAAAATCACTCCACTACTTGTACCTCAATTCTTCTTCACTAAGTTTTGCCAATTCCATTTTCTACCCTCACCTTTCCAACTGCTATAAAGGAGAAACAAACCACACCTTCATACCATTAACCTCTCAACGTACTGCAAAATTCACACGAGAAACAAACCATACCATATATTTCATACTCCCTGCAATATCACCAACCTCACATATACAACAACCTTCATTCAACCATTCTTCAAAACAAAATGAAAACCGACCACCATCTTTCACTCAACATTCATCCAAAATCCATTCCAAAAACCTCCAGTTTCTAAGCAACAACTCATACCCAGATTCAGAACAAAACAGAACCACATAGCACATGAAGTAAAGCGCAAAGCTTAGAATCGAAACTCAGAAAGAAGAAGAAGATCTGAAGATCAAAACGAGAGACACAAACAACATCGAAGAGCATACCTGAAGCGACATCGGCGTAATTATTCTGTTTTTCCCAATTTTTTTGCTTCCATGTCGTTTAGTCATAACATGTAATTGACTCGATCGGGGCTTTTTGGGGTTACAGTTGGGAATTAGGGAGTTTTTTGTGTTTGATTGTGAATCGAGAGAGAAGATGACTGAAGCTGAGATAGCGAAATAGAAACGATGAACGACAGAGAAGTAATGATTGAAGAGAGAACCGAGATTTTGATGGAAGAGAATAGGATTAGCGTGTGAGAGAGAAGAGAGTAACGTGAGAGAGCATAGAAAATAGAGCTTGTCCTTTTTTTTTTAATTATTTGTTCTTGACCAATTCCTTTACTAGTAATAAATAAATAATAATTTAGAATATTTAATAGGCTTAGAAACTTTGATGTACGGAGGCAGCGCCTAGTTACAAAAATTTAGGTTTTTTTTGTGTTTATTTGAACATCAATAATCATTTGGGCTTTGTAGTGACCGGATCCAATAGCTTAGCTTATCATCACCACTATTCCGAATTTACACCCCCAACCCCAATTTATTTTTATTTACTATTATTTTCTATTTTCTTTTAATTTTTTTACTTTTATTCTTATTCTTTTATACTTTAGAACATACAAACAAATATATAGTTTAGAACTAATTTTCTTTAATAGTCAATTTTTTTTCTTCTATTTCTAAGTATTTTATAATTTTTATTTGATTTAGGTTTAGCCACTTTAAAATTTTTATTTATTTTAGATTTAATTTAGTAAGTTTAGAATTTTAATCTAGTTTAGATTTTGTTTAATAATTTTAAAATTATTTTTATAACGTTAGACTTTGTAGTTGGTTTAGAATTACTTTAATATCTTTAGTTTTTTTTTTAGGATTAATTTAGTGATCTTAGATTAATAATAATAATAATTTTCTTATGAATTTAATTCATTTTTTCTTTTAAATTTGTTTGAACTTGTATTTAATTAATTTCATCCCCATTTGTAAATTTGTACCCCATTCTCCATATGATGTAATAGTTAGTAAATATTTTATTGTTTATTTTAATTACTCATTCACAATGCACAAACCAAATATTTCAAACTAATACTCGATTGTGAGCCATTTTCATTACCTTGAGTCGACAAAGCTTAGAAGCGTCGCAACGGTCACCCATTTGTGCACACACCACGCTTGCTCTTGGGCTTACAATGAGACTTTAATTGATTAGTTAAACATTATTTAATTATCTAATTAGGTTATTTAAAATTGATTAGTCAATCTAATTAGTTTTATTAAACTAATTACTTGATTAAATTTTGTTTAATTAGTCGATTAAATTTATTTCGCGCATGCACCTACACAATATCAATTGCCTTATCATTTGTGCTAGCCACCTTGTATGGGCTTTTAATTCATTTTACTCGCTTTATTTCATACTTGTATATAATTATTCGCAATCGCTCATCTCCATTATCGCGCTTTGGTCCATATACCAATTTTAATCATAGCCCAAACCAATTCCCTTCTTATCTTTAAGACCACTTTCATAATAAATTTCCAAACCTCGATCCAACGTCGAGTGACTTTTCAAAACCTTTTCACAATAAATACCAAGTTTTTAAATCATTGGACGTTAGGCCAATTGTTTAAAAAACTTGTGTCAAATGAACTCCTAGTCTTTAAATCGTTGGACGCTAGACCAATTGTTTAAAGACTCCTAACAAACGTGAATTTTGTTTCACTTCACTTTTTTCATGAGAAAACCTTTTGGGTGATAGACGACTCGTCTGAGCATTAGCTCCTCTGGTTTTTAGTATTTGAATCGTAAGACGTTAGTCTTGTTGTTCAGTACTTTTTCACCCACAGTAAAATCAATTTCAACTCATCAAACCTTGCCCACGTGCAAGTCCATTTTTCGAACACTCATCGCTCACACGCGATCTTCTTTCGCTCACATGCGAATTGCACTAGTGATGTCTTATCGTCCACGTACGATTAAGCTCCTATTTTCATAAATAAAATCAACCAACCAAAACATCTTCTCGCAACCGAGAACTACGTAAGCTCTGACTTTCCCATCGCACTTGGGGAATACGTAGGCACGAGATTCTAACATCTTGGCGAGCACACTTTCAAAAAATTAAAACATGTTTCCTTTCTTTTCTCTTTTTGCGCATAATAAGTAGAAGATAGCAAATTAACACACTAAACACACAAACATGCTTAGAACTAAATGGGTCCCATCGAGTACGATGGATGTGAGGGGTGCTAATACCTTCCCCTTGCATAACCGACTCCCGAACCCGCATCTCTTGGTCCTGACGACCATTCCTTTTCGCATTTTCGTTTCTTAGGTTTTATCTATATTTTCCCTTTCCTCATTAGGAATAAATAAAATTAGGTGGCGACTTCATTGTTTCATTGTTCGTAATCGAATTTTTTCGATTAGCGTCAACAGTTTGGCGACTCTGCTGGGGAAATTTTCTCAAGCGAGTCAACCCTAGTTTAGTTCTTTGCATTTTCGTGTGTTTATTATCTTAATTTTCTTTCTTTCTTATGTTTACGTTTCAGTCATTTATTTCCTTTATGCTTTATATTATCTTGTATATATTATTGTGTTGGGATTTTTTTTTGGCTATGATACATAGAAAAGCCCAGTACCCAGGCTTCTAGGTAACATTAAGTTAGAGTGGTTGTGTAGCTTAGGTCCATTAGACATCCGTGTCTCTTGGATCGACGTGAAGACTACACCTTAGAGTTGGTCTTTTTAAGGAAGTTGTTGCACCGCACGCTAGCGCGGGACGACAATTTTTTGGACAAAAGGCCTATAACTCTAAGTTTTAGGATATCCAAACCGAGTCTGACCGCTCAAATGAAATATTTTGAGTATCCTTTTAAGATCCGTTTCTTGGAGTATACTTTTGGAAATATTATCACCACGTAGGTCGTTCGCGTAATGATAATGTTTGTCAAAAGGGGATCTGAGACTCCAAGAAACATCTAGCAAAAACCTAGTACAATCTTGTGTATGGGGTTATTGGGTAGAAAGCTTAGAGCCAAACAATCATAAGGAGCCTACCTAATTAGGTTGTTCTATTACCCATTTACTAGTAACATTCTTGTTTCACATATGTGTGAATCTGTTACTATCATTGTGTTGCATTCCACATGTGACATTTCATCCTATAAACATCATTATTGCATATCAAAATGTATGCATTCCACATTCATCATCATACATGCATCAAAATACTTATTCCATTTGTTTCCATTCATTCAGTTAACAAAGCAAGCTGATTCGCCGACACCGCTACGAAACCAGAGCTGCTGTCAAGTTGAGAATGGAGAATCTAGAACAACACAATGTCGAATTTAGGATGGAGATTGATGATTTAAAGTCTGGAATGACCAAGCTCACAGAAATGATGCAGGTGATTATGGCCAGAACTGATCCACCTCAAAGGACTGTCATCTCTGAAGTCAATACTACTGTTGTGGAACCACCACAAACTCAGAATGTGGCTACCACCTGGACAGAATTTGGCTTACCGCGCAACTACTCTCCACAATACGAAATTAATCATGAAGTAGGACAATCCACTCAGATTGGGATGCTGTGGTCACCGAACAACGACCAATCATCCACACCATACCCCAAGTTCCTTTGAAATCACTTCACATATCGGTGATGGCTCCCGAATGGAGAGATGCGAGAATGATGAAGTTGAAGAAGTAAAGAGAAGTACAATGCTATTGAGAAGAGATTGAAGGTGTGGAAGGAAATGAAACTTTTGGCTTGATACCTCTAACCTTTGCTTGGTTTCGATTTGGTTATGCCATAAAATTTAAAGTCCACTTCGAGAAGTACAAGGGCTTACTTGTCCAAAAGATCATCGACCATGTACTTCATAAAATGGATGCTCATGAAAAGAATGACAAGATGCTTATTCATTGCTTCCAAGATAGTCTGACCGGAGCTTCCCTAAAGTGGTATATGAGCATAAAGAGAGAAGACATCAACTCTACAAGGGACTTGGTCGAAGCATTCCTGAAATAATACAAGTTCAACTTGGATATGGTCCCTGACCGTAGACAGTTGCAAGCTATGAATATGAAAGACCAAGAAACATTTAGGGAGTATGCTCAACGTTGGAGAGAGCTAGCATCTCAAGTCAACCCTCCTTTAGGTGAAAAGGAACTCACAGGCATGTTCATGGACACTTTACAGCCAATATTTTATGAGAAAATGGTTGGAAGTATATCTTCTGGTTTTGCTGATTTGGTGACCATTGGTGAGCGAATTGAACAAGGTTTGAAGAACGACAAAATTGTCAATACTGTTGGATCATCCAACAACAACAATGCTAAGAAATTCCCTGGTATCTTCCAGAAGAAAAAAGAAGGTGAAACCAATGCAGTCAGTGGATCTCAGACACCACAACCTTACCAACCTGCAGTTGCTCAACAACCACCATTCGTGCCATATTATCCATACCAGTATATTGCAGCAGCTCAATACCAGCAACCTAACTTTGGTTTGCCTCCATACCAACAGCCATGGGTGGCTCCTCCTCATAATGCTCCTCGGATTCCTCAACAAAATGCTAGGTCGAGTTATCCACAAAATGCTCATGAAATGCGAATCGAAAGAAAAATAGAGTTCCCGCTACCAGAATGAGGCTCGCCGCATTGATCCACTTCCAATGACCTACTCTCAATTGTGGCCATACTTGGTCAGTTCAAAGGCAATAGAACCCAGACCTACTCAGCCTAAGACATCAAATTTTCCTGCAGGGTACAACCCAAATGTCAAGTGTGATTTTCACAGTGGCGTAGCAGGTCATTCAATTGAAGGCTGCAAGGTTTTGAAGGAAAAAGTTCAAGATTTGATTGATAAGAAATTACTCACTTTTGCGGACATCCCTCAAGTGATCGACAATCCCTTGCCATGAGCAGCGCCAAGCATAAGCGACTCTCCTAGAGCCAGTTATCAGACGGGAAAGCTCATCCTTGTTGCTGATAGTCATTAGGCCTTTTATTATTTCATGTTGCAATTTTCTTATTTGTAATTTGCTAAGTTTGCATTTGAACTTTGTTATCTTTAATCGTAATTTTAATGAAATGAGCATTGCATCTTTTGAGTTAGTCATGTCATTTTCTTGTTTTTTTACTTTCTTGTTGTCACTCCACAATTTTAAAAAGAAAAACAATATTATTTCTTCCGCCTCACCTTCTTTCTGTTTAAGCAAACATTGGAGGGAGGATGATGATAAACAAATACCCAATTTGCAACAGTATGCTTTCGAATAAGAATTTGCTGATGATATAAAGGCATTGCTTCAAATCCCCAAACAGTGGAGATATAAGGAAGATAATCTCTCGTTAACCCCTTCGATCCTAGAAGTAGGAGTTTCTTTCTACAAACAATTAAAACCCTATATCTTAACCTGGGGCAGGGTAGAAGTTCAGTTAAAGCATTTGATACATTCGATTTCCAAGAGAATCATGTTATCATAGATCATCACGATACCTTCACCAAGGTTCAACCGCATTCTCTTCCATACACAAAGGTGAAGAAGTGCAGAATTCAAAGATTACAGTGTTTGTTCCTCAAAGAACCATCATTATGGCAGTCAAACCCATCAATTTCTCACATCAAACAAACAGTTGTCGCACAAGTTGTTCTAACACAAAAGTGATGAATCAAAAAAATAATCAAAAAAAGATCACCAAAGAATCTTAACAAGTTCAAAGCAAGAACAAGCTTGTGTGACTTCCAAAGAAGAAGTAGGTGACTGCCACCTCAAGGGCATTGGTTCTCAAGACACCACGTCGTCAATTGAAATTCCTCTGAGAGGTTGAATCATTCAATTAACTGAATATAGGAAATGGAGGACATCACGAAGATTGGTTTGGGTACAAATCAAAATTTGAGCCTTCTATCCTTTGTTTCATAAACCTTGAACTAGACCACGTTACAACATTCAAAAGACCTAATTGAAGCAAGGTTTCTTTTGAAAGCATACTAAAGCAAGGTTGTGTTAACCTGACTCCTCAGTGTTTGCTAAATTCATTGATGTTGATACCACGTTATCACATCACTTTTCACATCTTGAATTTCAAATTTCCATTGCATCCTCATCAGGATTTATCCATCTGTTTACCGCAATTTCATTTCAATAAATGATTTACTTTCAAAAGTTTTGCATAATCATTGCATTAAAATTACCATTGTAAGAAAACAATTTCATCTACAAGTTTAGCACTTCACATCAAGAGAATTTTAGCAGTTGAAGAACATTCATCATCTTCGAGTTATCCCACCAGGGGCAATCCATCTTTTCAAGAGCTAATTAGAATCAGAGGCATTCCATTTTTTCAGATTTCCAAACATTGGGGCATGTCATCTTCAAGGATCAACAATCCCTGTTGACCCAAACATCTTCAAGAACTCAGCATTCTGGGGCACTCAAGGTCAAGACCTATCCATTTTCAAAGATGCTCACAAGTATATTAATTTAAATCATCAGCAATTTCTGATCTCACAAGAAGTCAGGAAGTCATGCTTGCAATATCCTATCAAAGGACCACCTTCAGAATTCTTTCTCATTTCATCTTGCATGTGACTCAACCGGAGCACTAATCCAAACATTCAAATCAAATTTCTCAATCATACACGCATGCATTCATTAATCATGCATTAAACCATGCATACCATTCATGGGGCATCCACCTATTGTATAAACAAAGCTTAAAACCTTGCTCAACATTTTCCACTGAAGACCAAGCTCTACTATACAAAAATCCAATTCTCTTTGGCCACGTCCAAAAAACCATTTCATACATTGATCATTCATCATATGTATCATTTCATATGCGTCAATCGTTTGATTGAAGTTGTCTTCATATCACCCCTTTGTCAACTCACCGGTTGGATTTTATTAGTACTTCATTGTCAATTTGAATCAACCCACTGGTTGAGGATATTTTTCACATTTTTGTCAACCCACTGGTTGAATTTAATCATTTACTATCCAGTTAATTCAGAGAAACCACTGGTTGAAAATAGTTTTTCAATTCACCTTCATTAATCCATTGATTAATGTTGGTTTTATTTCTTACTTTTCGAGCTCGATCCATTGATTGAGGACGATGTGTCGACTTTCGTCAATCCACGTTGGTGTCAGTCTTTATTTTGTCAATCCACTGATTGAAAGCTTCTGTTTATACTTTCGTCAATCCACGTATTGATGTTAGTCTTTATTTTTATCAATCCACTGATTGAAAGTTTTTTGTGTCGACTTTCATTAACCCATGTGTTGATGTTAAGTTCTTGTTGTTTTGATTTTATTACCCCATGTGTTAATGTTAGTTCTTTTTGGTTGGCTTTCATTGATCCACGTATTGGTGTCAGTCTTTATTTTTATCAATCCACTGATTGAAAGTTTTTTGTGTCGACTTTCATTAACCCATGTGTTTATGTTAAGTTCTTGTTGTTTTGATTTCATTACCCCATGTGTTAATGTTAGTTCTTTTTGGTTGGCTTTCATTGATCCACGTATTGGTGTCAGTCTTTATTTTTATCAATCCACTGATTGAAAGTTTTTTGTGTGTAATTTCATTAACCCATGTGTTGATGTTAAGTTCTTGTTGTTTTGATTTCATTACCCCATGTGTTAATGTTAGTTCTTTTTGGTTGGCTTTCGTTGATCCACGTATTGGTGTCAGTCTTTATTTTTATCAATCCACTGATTGAAAGTTTTGTTTCGACTTTCATCAATCCACGTATTGGTGTCAGTCTTTATTTTTGTTAATCCATTGGTTGAAAAGTCTTTGTGTTTACTTTCATTAACCCAAGTGTTGATGTTAGTTTTTGTTGTTTAATTTCATTAATCCACGTATTAATGTGAGTTCGTTGTTCACCTTCATTAATCCATTGGTTAATGTTGGTTTTCTTTCTTGTTTTTTCGAACTTGATCCATTAATTGAGGATGATGTGTCGACTTTCATTAATATATGCATTGGTGTCAGATTTTATTTTGTCAATCCACTGATTGAAAGTTTTGTTTTGACTTTCATCAATCCACGTATTGGTGGCAGTCTTTATTTTTGTCGATCCACTGATTGAAAGTCTTTGTGTTTACTTTCATTAACCCACGCGTTGATGCTAGCTCTTGTTGTTTACTTTCATTAATCCAAGTATTGATGTTAGTTCTTTGTTGCTCTCCTTCGTCAATCCACTGGTTGATGTTGGCCTTTCTTTCTTGTTTCCAAACTCAATCCACTAATTGAGGATGTCTCGTCGACTTTCATTAACCCACGCGTTGATGATAGCTCTTACAAAATTTATCTTATTTAATCCCTGTTTGGTTTACTCTCAATTACCATTTCCCCAACAGTTAAAAATTCATGCATTCATAACATACATTATCATTTCATCGCATCAGGGACGAAATTCAGGTCATGTTTGTATTTAATTACTTTTAGCCATTGATCCACGTTATCAAGCTAAAAGATAATTAAATAGGGGCAGCTGTCACACCCTAAATTTCACCATAAATTTTTCATCTAATTCATTTGCATCATTTGCACCAGTGATTAATAAGCAAATCGATCAATCATCGTAACGTCTAGTCATAATAGATTCATCCAATTCATTTACATCCGAAACAATTTTCTACTTTGCATGTTACATTAGTACACAATTAACTTAGCAATTAAATTAATTTTTCTTTGCATCAAAGTCATTTTTATTATATTTTACATCATTTTTATTTTTGTATTTTTTCAGTAATATTTAAACAATTGAAATAAATTTGCACTTTCCTAATTACATTTATTTATTTTTTATTGAAGTCACATTTGTTAATAAAGAATTTAGATTATTATTAAATTGCAATTACACTTTTATTGTTTTCTTTCTAATTACTACTAATTAAATTTGCATATATTTTAGTTTTGTTTTATAATAAATTTAATCACTAAAATTTCCTTTTCATAATAAGACCAAAAAAAAGGGAAGACTACAAAAGTATATAAATCTTTTTATTTTCCAATGTTCATTTTACAAATCAAAGAAATTAAAAAAAAAATGGGTTTTATGTTGCTGCTATTTCTTGTCACGGTTTCCACCACCAAAATTGTACCACCTGCAAAACAAGAAGACAAAGTTCAAAACTTCATAGCCAAGAGCTTTGCAAATCAGTACAGACACAACAAATTTCACTCTTCAACCACTACTCAATTTCCACTACTCCACTCAAATTCACAGCTAGTATTTGTTCTTGTTCTTCACTCCTTATTCCTCCACCACCCTTGTACTACCTGCAAAATTCAGAACATAAAAACAAATTAGCACAACTTTCACCCAAATTCACTTGTCTCCACTACCCTGCAAATTGTACAAAATCACTCCACTACTTGTACCTCAATTCTTCTTCACTAAGTTTTGCCAATTCCATTTTCTACCCTCACCTTTCCAACTGCTATAAAGGAGAAACAAACCACACCTTCATACCATTAACCTCTCAACGTACTGCAAAATTCACACGAAAATCAAACCATACCATATATTTCATACTCCCTGCAATATCACCAACCTCACAGATACAACAACCTTCATTCAACCATTCTTCAAAACAAAATGAAAACCGACCACCATCTTTCACTCAACATTCATCCAAAATTCATTCCAAAAACCTCCAGTTTCTAAGCAACAACTCATACCCGTTCGAACAAAAGAACCACAGAGCACATGAAGTAAAGCGCAAAGCTCAGAATCGAAACTCAGAAAGAAGAAGAAGATCTGAAGATCAAAACGAGAGACACAAACAACATAGAAGAGCATACCTGAAGCGACATCGGCGTAATTAATCTGTTTTTCCCAAATTTTTTTGCTTCCATGTCGTTTCGTCATAACATGTAATTGACTCGATCGGGGCTTTTTGGGGTTACGTTTGGGAATTAGGGAGTTTTTTTGTGTTTGATTGTGAATCGAGAGAGAAGATGACTGAAGCTGAGATAGCGAAATAGAAACGATGAACGACAGAGAAGCAATGATTGGAGAGAGAACCGAGATTTTAATGGCAGAGAATAGGATTAGCGTGTGAGAGAGAAGAGAGTAACGTGAGAGAGCATAGAAAATAGAGCTTGTCCTTTTCTTTCTTTTTTTTATTATTTGTTCTTGACCAATTACTTTACTAGTAATAAATAATTAATAATTTAGAATATTTAATAGGCTTAGAAACTTTGATGTACGGAGGCAGTGCCTAGTTACAAAAATTTAGGTTTTTTTTTGTATTTATTTGAACATCAATAATCATTTGGGCTTTGTAGTGACCGGATCCAATAGCTTAGCTTATCATCACCACTATTCCGAATTTACACCCCCAACCCCAATTTATTTTTATTTACTATTATTTTCTATTTTCTTTTAATTTTTTTACTTTTATTCTTATTCTTTTATACTTTAGAACATACAAACAAATATATAGTTTAGAACTAATTTTCTTTAATAGTCAATTTTTTTTCTATTTCTAAGTATTTTATAATTTTTATTTGATTTAGGTTTAGTTTTAGCCACTTTAGAATTTTTATTTATTTTAGATTTAATTTAGTAAGTTTAGAATTTTAATCTAGTTTAGATTTTGTTTAATAATTTTAAAATTATTTTTATAACGTTAGACTTTGTAGTTGGTTTAGAATTACTTTAATATCTTTAGTTTTTTTTTTAGGATTAATTTAGTGATCTTAGAATAATAATAATAATAATTTTCTTATGAATTTAATTCATTTTTTCTTTTAAATTTGTTTGAACTTGTATTTAATTAATTTCATCCCCATTTGTAAATTTGTACCCCATTCTCCACATGATGTAATAGTTAGTAAATATTTTATTGTTTATTTTAATTACTCATTCACAATGCACAAACCAAATATTTCAAACTAATACTCGATTGTGAGCCATTTTCATTACCTTGAGTCGACAAAGCTTAGAAGCGTCACAACGGCCACACATTTGTGCACACAGCACACTTGCTCTTGGGCTTACAATGAGACTTTAATTGATTAGTTAAACATTATTTAATTATCTAATTAGGTTATTTAAAATTGATTAGTCAATCTAATTAGTTTTATTAAACTAATTACTTGATTAAATTTTATTTAATTAGTCGATTAAATTTATTTCGCGCATGCACCTACACACTATCAATTGCCTTATCATTTGTGCTAGCCACCTTGTATGGGTTTTTAATTCATTTTACTCACTTTATTTTATACTTGTATATAATTATTCGCAAACTCTCATTTCCATTATCGCGCTTTGGTCCATATACCAATTTTAATCATAGCCCAAACCAATTCCCTTCTTATCTTTAAGACC
Source organism: Vicia sativa (assembly GCA_021764765.1). Classification (NCBI taxonomy): domain Eukaryota; kingdom Viridiplantae; phylum Streptophyta; class Magnoliopsida; order Fabales; family Fabaceae; genus Vicia; species Vicia sativa. Next base: position 38,612,400 of record CM038793.1, on the reverse strand, counting down.
ACTTTCATAATAAATTTCCAAACCTCGATCCAACGTCGAGTGACTTTTCAAAACCTTTTCACAATAAATACCAAGTTTTTAAATCATTGGACGTTAGGCCAATTGTTTAAAAAACTTGTGTCAAATGAACTCCTAGTCTTTAAATCGTTGGACGCTAGACCAATTGTTTAAAGACTCCTAACAAACGTGAATTTTGTTTCACTTCACTTTTTCATGAGAAAACCTTTTGGGTGATAGACGACTCGTCTGAGCATTAGCTCCTCTGGTTTCTAGTATTTGAATCGTAAGACGTTAGTCCTATTGTTCGGTACTTTTTCACCCACAGTAAAATCAATTTCAACTCATCAAACCTTGCCCACGTGCAAGTCCATTTTTCGAACACTCATCGCTCACACGCGATCTTCTTTCGCTCACACGCGAATTGCACTAGTGATGTCTTATCGTCCACGTACGATTAAGCTCCTATTTTCATAAATAAAATCAACCAACCAAAACATGTTCTCACAACCGATAACTACGTAAGCTCTGACATTCCCATCGCACTTGGGGAATACGTAGGCACGAGATTCTAACATCTTGGTGAGCACACTTTCAAAAAATTAAAACATGTTTCCTTTCTTTTCTCTTTTTGCGCATATTAAGTAGAAGATAGCAAATTAACACACTAAACACACAAACATGCTTAGAACTATTTGGGTCCCATCGAGTACGATGGATGTGAGGGGTGCTAATACCTTCCCCTTGCATAACCGACTCCCGAACCCGCATCTCTTGGTCCTGACGACCATTCCTTTTCGCATTTTCGTTTCTTGGGTTTTATCTATATTTTCCCTTTCTTCATTAGGAATAAATAAAATTAGGTGGCGACTTCATTGTTTCATTATTCGTAATCGAATTTTTTCGATTAGCGTCAACATGTATCTTGCTCAATTTTTATCATTTTGAAGTGTTCCTTAACTTTTTAGAAAGCTAAAGGTGTACTCTAAACACTAATTTTTGTTTCATCTTCATTGAAGTTTCCATGTTCATGTACACTTCTTTTGAAAAAGATGACTTTTTCTTGACTTTTAGAATAACCTATAATGTCTTGACCCATAACTCTCAAATGAAGCATTTTTTGTCAAAGCTTGTGAGACACAAAGTTTTAGAGAATTTAATTCCCTTAAAAATGAGCTTTGGTGGAAAAATTTCTGATGAAGTATCTGAAAGTTATGCTCGGTCAAAGTTTTGTTGACTTTCCCCTTAAGAAACCCTAATTTAGAAACTTTGACTTTTAATCAAATTTTTGACTTTCTTGATGAATCATGATCAACCCTTGATCAAATGATGAATGTAAATTCAAAATCTTGATGTTGACCAAAAATGATGAAGTTTGACTCTATATTGACCACAATTGACTTTTTGTCCAATACAACTGATTTTCAACCATTTGAGCAATTAACTGAGCAAATTTGAGCTGTGAGACTTAAAACGTGACATGGTGATGCCTTGAGACATGTGATGAGGCATGATGCTCTCTTGAGGCAATAGAAATCATTTTTTACTTGAGAGAATCAAAACCCTTATGGTGGATTGATTCCTTAGGAGAGGGTTCATCTAGTCAACCCTTGAGGAACTCTTGAGTATGGAGATGTGTATTCACTTGAAAATAAGAGGGAAAAATTTGGGGTATAACATGGATTTTTCTGGTCACCTTCTCCAGCAGCGAGGTCACCAGAAAATACGAATTCGATCGAAAATAATTGAAACTGACATGGTCTGACTCGATTTTGGCCACTGATCATGTATCATGTATTGTTTCGATCTAAAACACGTCCTATCATGGAGAAATCATAGCGAGAAAATGATATATGAGAATACTACGTCGTCCATTGGCGGCCATGGACCACCTTATAACCAACACTGATCCCCGTTCTTCCATACGAAATCCACAGATACATACACATCCATACTTATGAAGCTCTAAAATACTGAGAAAGATTGAGAAGCTTACCTTTTCGAAGCTTTACGAAATGTCGAAAGAAAAAACTCCACGGTATGCTTAAAGATCTTGAAGACAATTCTTGATACTTGAGATAAACTCGAACCTCTAAGAAATAGATTCATAAATTGTTGAAGTCTTCGGAAATAGCGATGGGATTCGAAAATGGTGCTTGCTTCAACCTTGAGATCTTGCTCACTTCAATGAACGAACGAAATCACATAAATATTGTTCCTTGATTTGAGAAGAAGAAGAAGAAAAGGATTTGAAGCCTCTGAATCTTGCGTTCGCCTCGAAAACTCTATGTCAGCTTCTCGAACAGTGAATATAACCAGTAAAAAAAAGGAGCGAGGTTGAAGATGATGGAGAAAAGAGTTCGTGGTTATGGTTCTGGTTATTGAGAGCTAAGAGGATGGAAGAATAACTAAAGGATGGAAATTGATGATGGCGTTTTTGAAGAGTTTTTCACCGTTTCCGTAGGTGAATTATTTTTAGTTTATCACCAGGAAACAAGAGTGGTTAAGGGATCAAGAACGAGAGGGTCAGTTTGTTACGATGAGAGTGGAAGAAGCGCGAGAGAGAGAGAAGTGGTGATGGTTTTGTTACAGTGTGGTTAAGGCGATGAGTGGAGAATCAGGGGTTGTTATGGAAGTGAGGAGTGAGTGAAACGATTATGGTGGTGTTGAAGGTTGTTACGGACGAGAGAGAAGGAGTGAGAGGGTGGAGGCGATAGATGTGAAGAAAGATTGAGAGTGTTCCTGAGAAAAGAGAGATTGGTCAGGTGAGGTGAGAGAGAAAATGGTGGTAGAAGAAAGAAGTTGTTAGAAAGTGAGGAGAAAAGATTGGTGGTCCCTCTAATAGTGAATGAAGTTTCACATTTTTAGTATATTTTTCCACGATGCATGCATGCTTCCTTCTGTATGGCCAAATCGAGAAAGATGTTGATGTGTGCATACTGATATCCGTTACGCAAACATGCCATCCACCAACTCGTCTTCTCGTGCGTCTAATTCGAGCTACAAGCTTCATTACGACGAAACCTCAACACCAAAATTGGAGAAGGAATTTGCGTGAACAATTCTTATGTTGAAAGTTTTCTAATTCGATGCCTGCAACATGCCTTAAATCGATCCCGAAGTTAAGCGAAAGTAACTTCCAAAATGCCGACAACGTCGGCAAAAATTCACTGAATGTTTTTCCATGATTTTACGGCCTTGTAACTCTCCATCTGCGACCCGTACGAGTTTGAACTCTTCTACAAAGTTGTAGCTTGCCGCAAGGTGAACAACTTTGTATTTGAACATTTTCTGATACGGAGTCGATAGCCAAGAGAAAATTGAACCCGAAGTCGTTAGCTTGACCATATTAACAAACACTCCAAAATATTTCTAAGTGTCGAACATTGTAAACATGACAAACTCATAACTTTCGGGCTTCGTAACATTCGATACGAATCCCGAATGAATTCGATTCCTTCGACAAAATTGTAGACTGCCCGCGAGGTGAGCAATTTTGCAATTGAACATTTTTTGATTCGGAGCCGATAACTATATGAAAATCGAACCCGAAGTTGTCGATCTGGCCATGTGAAAACTTCAGCAAAATTTCACTAAGTGTTGGACTTTGCACCATGATGAATTTATAACTTCTGAGCCTCGTAACTTTTGATCCGAGTCCTGAACGGATTCAATTTCTTCAGCAAAGTTGTAGGTTGCCAAGAAATGAACAACTTCAATTTTGAACTCGATGCAAAACGAAACTTGGAAACACGTGTGAATTACCTCCGAAGTCGAGCACTTGAACATGTTGAAAAACACTCAAAATTTCAGTAAGTGCTAAATTTCCAAAGTTGTGAACATTAAACTTTGGAGCTTCATAACTCGATGTGCGGGCATTTTTCGGAGAAATCTTCATAAGGACAAATTTGAGGTATGAAATGCACTCTTTCCAACGATTCCAAATTAGTGAGCTTCCGATCATAGATGAGTGAGATAGAGAGTCGACAACATGACTCTATGAACAAAAATTTCTTAAAACTTAGGAAAAATTTCTAAGTCTAAGATTACTTAAAATGCAAGAAATCTCATATTTGTCCGGTCCTTCTGAGCTTTTGATTAAGTTTAAGCCAATTATTTATTAAAAAATGAAGAGGGTGAATTTTTTAGTACAACAGCTGCCCCTTTTCAATCTTCTTCGACCGGGGATGAGATTAGCGTGAGCCTTTGGAACCAACAAGGTAGAAGATGATTAAATACTTAAATTAACCGTAAAGTTCGTGCTCTGAATACGAGCAGAGAATTATTATATTTTGGATTTCTGTTTGGATATATACACACTGGAGTAATAGCATAAAGGGGACAAACTCACACAGACAAACTCGGGCATTCTGCTCACGAGAACACTTGTACTGAATCTCCCTACCAGGGATGTAGGTACACAAGACATGAATAGACCATCGGGGGAAGATGAGGCTTATCAATACACAAGTAGTGTCGAGAGAAGACAAATCTTACGAGAGACAAAACGTTGGGAGAAGATGAACCAATAATGGAAAGAATGTCGAGAGAAGACAAAACTTACCAGGGGAAGAAATCACCGGGAGAAGGTGAAATCAACGTTGAAAAGAAACGTTGGGTGAAGATGAAACTTAGCAATAGAAAGGACGCCGGGAGAAGGCAGACCAAATGGGGAAAAAATCACCGGGAGAAGGTGCAATTTAACCAAAGAGAAACTTCAGGTGAAGACGAATCTTAATAATAGAAAGGGCGCCGCGAGAAGGCGGACCAATCGGGAAGAAATCATCGGGAGAAGGTGAAGTCAACACCAAAGAGAGGCATCGGGTGTAGACGAAACTCTCGAAGAGAACAACGGGAGAAAGAGAACTCAACAAAAGGGTTGGACGTCGGGAGAATGATCACGAATTTATGTGTCTTAAAGAATCTTGATCGCAAGTATACAGTCCTATCGCATGTAGCTTTAAAGATTATCGAATCCCAAGGGACTAAATGTCGACCTATCGTTATCTAAGGTTACTACAAAAATCTAAGGCTAATAATGTAACAATTGGGTTTAGGGAACCTTAATTGATTATAATCTAGTTTAGATTCAGATGGGGAATATCGGTATGTAATGGTCAGACTTTGGGGATTTAGCAACTCATCGACTTAAACTCGAATTATCAAAATAGTTTCAGTAGGAAATATTTGTTTGAAAACCCTCATCTCACACTCTCGTGTTTATTGATTCAGATCCTACAATCACACCTAAGTGAGTGCTCTCGTTGTTTCAATTAGAGTTTAAAAATAGTTTTTGAAAACAAATAAAACCTAATCAATTTTAAAGCGCTCTCGCTGTATTTTAAGCTAATGCACAATTACTACTGTCCCGTTATTATCTCAAACTCTCGTTTTATTGATCCTAACTTCTAATATGTATTTTACTCTAGTAACAAAATAGTTGATATTTAGAACTAGTAATTGAAACCAGAAAGTTATTCTTTTAAAACAGAATGAATCGAATGTCGTTGCTAAACCCCGTCGACTATATGATCTTACATACCGATAACTAAATTTAGCCTAGCATGTTATATAATTCAATTATAGCACAACATAAATAAACAATAGTAGACAATTCAAATAAACCACGCATTTTAGAAAATTTTGGCATAAATAAATAAAACAATTAAATTAAACCTGAAAATAGAAATTCGGAATATTTGGTAACTTCAGGTGTCTCCCACAGGTCGGTGAGAGCTTCCCTTTGTTGCTCCGAAAAGTAAATGCGATGAAGGAAATAAAAAAGGTACGATTCTAACGTAAGGTTAGAATCAACAAAGGTTCGCAGCAATCCCCGATGTGGAATTTGCTACGAGAAAATAGAAGCAGATACTAAAACTATAAAGTAAACCGAAATTGGCAAAATAAAAGGCAAAGAAAAATAATCTTTGAAATAATCGACAGAGTAACAGTAAATGAAGCGGAAAAGGAAGTGTGTGAAAAATGAGGATTTAGGGTCCTATTTATAGACTTGAGGCGCGTGATCGTTGAGGATTTTTCTCCTCCGGATCCTCCTCCGTAGCGATCGCTACGGACCGTTGAGCTAGGGAGTGACGGTCGTCACGCGTTGCTTCCTGAGGAAGTCTTCTTCCTGCTGTCATACCCCAAATTTGTCCTACCTTTTAATAAAGACCGTCTGACTCACGCGTCTCATAATCATCATGTACATACCGTCCATTAGGTCATCTAACATTGCATGCATTCACTAACAATCAAGGTTTGGTATCTGAATCAATGGTCATGAAGAATAGGGTTCACTTCGGCAATATAGCTTCATTTTTTCGCAGGTTTGGGCTCAACTAAAAATTCTCGGGTCGCAGATTAGGGTTTTTCCCTTTATACTCAATGTCATCGAATGGATCTGTAGGGATTTTATTATGTCAAGAGATCTCCTTTCTCAATACTTTGATTTCTTTCTTCAGCACATCAGGTGGCTTTTATTGCTTACAATGCAAGTTATTCGATAAGGTTATCTAAGAGGTCGTACACTATTCAAGAGAAGTTTTTGTGTGAAGTTGTGATCATCCAGAATTTCCTGTTCTCAGGATTAAGGGTATAATTTCCTGTTTTCGGGATTAAGGGTTCTTGTGTCTGTTCATGGAACAAGGCATATTATTGGATTTTGTACAAGAGTTGGATATGGAGTATAGTGTATTATCTGATCATTCAAGTTCGAGAGACATTTAACAAGACTTTTGACCAAGGTCCATCTTAAGCATGTATTTCGGACTTCATATTATAATTCATCTAAATTTCAAATTGAAGAATAGTTGGAACATTCAAATGAAGCATATGGAGGGAAAATGAATTTTAAATTTTATTTGAGAAAAGAAGGATTGTTACACGTTATATCCAAGATATCCATTCCAATTTATTTAAAGCTTCATCAAAGTTTCTTCAAAATACAATATACAATATCCATCATCATTCTAAGTTTACAAATGACCATATATGTTTGCCAACAAGCTTGTTTTGTTGGCACACAAAACATGTTCAACATAAAGCAATAAAAAGGCCCCAAAATCAATCTGAAGCATTCCTGAAGTTGCTTTTAGCTAAGTCCAAAGTCATCACATTCAAAAACTATTACACAAAAATAAAAATTACATCAAGTGCCCTAAGCCTACGCGTCAATCATCAATTTCATCCAATTTTTCTTCAAACGCTTGTCTTGATTATATTGCTTTTACATGTTTTTAACCATCCTTCAAGCCAACCTAATTCCTGGAGACCTTGTCCTTGACCTTTACGCCATCAATCTTCGAATCTTCAAGATAAGCCAAACCATACCATATCACAAAAAGATCTATAAACCTGCAACATTCACAAAAAGCAATTCATGACATCAGTATTCCATGTGTGCAGCCCTGAAAAATGTACCGAAATTGGATTATTCTATATTCAAAGGCTCATCAGAACCAGTAAGGGGAAGCCAATTAAACAATGCAAACTCGGTTCAACATCGAAGAAAATCATATGCAATGATAACAGCTAAAACAGAAAATTTGAGGGATTCACGACAAACAGCTCAACAAATTTCTAACTAATTTTTTATTAACTGCTCATAACTTTTTCTAACTAACGGCAAAACAAAATTTCCAAACTTTCTAACAACCTAGTCCAATATAACCCTAATAAACTTCAACCCTCTAACCAACTTCTAACTGTCCATAACATAACAAACTTACTAACTATCTATAACATAACTTATTACCCTAACCAAACTCGATTTCTATTTACAAAACCTATAACAGTTTTCTTACCGCACAATAAGTAACTTATAACCCTCATAACTACCTTAAACTAACTTAACTAACCTCTAACAGAATTTTAACCAACTAACTCCCAACTAACTTTCCTAAAAGTTTTTTCTAACTCCTAACAACCTAGAGCTAACTGACAGAAACTGAATCTAACAAATTGCAACAGAAAAACATAACTCTCTGACCATATAAACTATCATCATCCTCATTCATTGGGTCGACTCTCACCGTTTTTTATACTCAACCCTCTAACCTTCTTCATGACGGCATCCAGAACCATACTTTCCACACACCCTTTCTTCTCTCGAATTCTCTCCCCTCTCTATCAATAGTCTTCATCCTTACCACCCCTATTTTCCATCTCTCGCTGAGACCTCAACAACCCTCCACCGCTCTGTAATTCACCTTCACCATACTCTCATCATCACTTCAACTCTCAGCCTCCGCCCATACAAATATGTAACTTACAACAATAACATCTACATCACGAAAAAACGCACAAGCAGAATAAAAATGCAGAAATAAAAATCAATCAGAAACTCACCTTAAAGAAACCCTCACCGATCATCTTCAATGCCAGAATCTTGCTGCAACACGAGCATCATCATCTTCATCATTTGTCCTTCGATCAGCTTCAACAAATCCTCACCATCTTCATCGTACAACTCTGCAGATCATTCCAGCAAATTCAGATCAAGGCCTTGAAATCTCGATCCGGTTCTCCTTCGTCATTGCGAGTCCTGCTTCATCAACGCAATAAGTTGTCACAACAATCTACAACACCTTGCTCACCATTGTATTTCACGCTTCTATTTTGATTCTTAATTGACCGTAACAGTGATTCTTCGATCGTGTTCTCGCAAAAACCACATCAACAAATGCAGAATCACGTGTACGGATTAAGAAGAAGAAGAAGAAAAACAAAGAAAAAAGAAGACATACCTGACGTTGCATCTTTGTCTCCGTTAGAAATCGTCTTCTTCGGCGTCGCATACTCCATCGAAGGGTTTTGGTGTCATGGTTTGATCTAAGAGCTTTTCGAGAGCGTTAAGAGAGATTGGAAGCCAAATCGAGAGAGGCGAAACCATCGAGAAGAAGGTCGGAGTAAGGCGATACTAAGGGCATGGTTCAGAAGCAAAGGTTCCTACAACTTAAGGACCAATTTTAGATGGAGGTAGCTTCTGGAGATATTTTAACAAAGCTAAGTCAGAAGCTCTAGAAGAAATGCTTGTTAGTTGGGAATTTGGCTCAGAAGGCCAAGCTATGTCGACCAGAGCAAAACAGCGTCAATATATTATATGATGGTCTAATCGATGGAGATTTAAGTCGAATGAGGACACTAGTCGAAGTGTTGTTGTTGTCGAAGTGGTTCGCTAGTGGACTTAGGGAATTTTGTTGTGCCTCAAGGAAGTAGACAGACTCTGAAGGCAGTTTCTTTTGAAGACACGAAGCGAGAAAAAAATCAAAAAATAAAGAGATCATGGGTAGTTGCCTCAGAAGTTCGTGGGACATGAGTTTTAAATGGATGATGAAACGTGGGAAGAAGTTGCTTCTGAAGATTGGATCTCATCCGTTGATTAGTTCTAGTAGTTACCTTGTAATTAGTATAAATAAGTTAGAATGTTAGGAACTCGGTGTGTTCATTTGTACTCTCAAATTATTTGCTAACACTCTGCTCAATTCCGCACTAAAGGAAACAAGAGTAACGCAAGCTTTAATGTACGTGAATCACCATACTTTTATTTCAATGCAATCATTTTACATTTAACTTTGTCTTTACTGCTTTTCATTTTACTTCTGTTCACTTGCTTGTTGGTCACGAGTCATCACTAGCCTTATTTACCAAAACATTTTAACGTAAACTGTTGGTCACGAGTCACCAATAGTCAGAATCATTCTTGTGTGGAAAGCCATTTCACTATTTCCCTAAGTTCTGGAAACCGTTTTTGGGCCAAGGTCAGTTGCGCTTACAGAAGTAGTGTAATTTACCAGAAATCTTAGCACGATTCTTGAGATCAACTGGTCAATCTCGCTAGTAACCCTTAGTTTTAGGACTTAGGGAGGACCAACGGTTGTTTACCATTTTCCACGGTAAACAAATTGGCACACCTGATGGGACCCAGTGCTAAGTGTTAGAATTTTATTAGAATTTGTCTTAGAAGTGTATGAAACTTAAGAGTGGAAATTCAGCAAATAAGAAACCACCACCCACTAAGAAACGTACAGTTGAGATGACAAACCACGCATCCGCGTCGAATGTGGACGAAGTCCCATCCAGGATGCTGGGTACTGCCAACACAGTTGTGTCGCAAGTAGCGTCATTTCCCCCTTTAAGCAGCACAACTTCCTCTGGGCCAACTGCTTCAGTATCAATTCCTATTCCCCAGACCACACCAGTGAGTCCAGGGCCTGTGGTGGTTACGAATGTCATTTCGAACACAGCGATACTCCGATTTGGTACCCTAGTGTAGCAATAGTGTCTGAAAACTTGCAGAATGCTAACGCCCCTTTACAAGGATCTGCAGTGGGGGCAAATAGGGAAATTCCTGCACAACACTTAAACACCACCTCTATGGCAGTTTTAAGGCAACAAATGGATGATAGCAACCATGAGTTAGTCAATATGTTAACTAACCAAATGGGAAATGTTTTTAATCCCATAGTGCAAGAATCAGTCAAAACTAATAGGCAATCTGCTGAAATAAACCGACAGGTTATAGCACAATTAACACGCATATGCAACTTCTTAGGCGCCCCCCAAGCGGTTGGCCGACAGGTCCATCCGGTTCGACAACCTGTACATGTTCAAAGAGACATGGGGGAAGCAGAAGAAGATACTGTGTATCAAGGTCAAGCTGCAACGCCTCAGAGGAATGTTGTTGTCAACCCACCTAAGGTCTTAGTACAAAGACACCAAGAGGCTGACCAAGTCCTTGACCAGGTTTGACAGGATGAATTGGTTGTTGAGAACAATTTAACCAACATTGTCGAGAGAATTATGGCCAGAAATGGTATGAATACCATGCCAAGGCCAACGTATTCTTCTCCATTGTCAGAGTATATCTTACAAATTGAAAACCCTAGAGGATGGAAAATACCTAAGTATACCAAGTTTGGGGGAGAAACGGATGAATCGATAGTCGAACACATAGCCAGATACCTGACTGAATCGGGAGATATGGAAAACAATGAAGGCTTAAGGGTGAAACATTTCCCTTCATCCCTTACGAAAGCAGCCTTTACATGGATTTCTACCTTGCCCCCTGATTCGATTGACATATGGTCGAAGTTGGAGAAGTTGTTTCATGAACAAAGTTATGACGGGCATTCAAATATTAGTCTAGTTGAATTGTCAAGCATTAATAGAAAGTTTGTTAAGGCAATAAATGACTATTTGAATAGGTTTAGATCCCTAAAAGCGAGGTGTTTTACCCAAGTGCCTGAACATGAACTTGTTCAAATGGCTGCTGGAAGTTTGGACTATTCTATTAGAAAGAAAATAGATCCAAGTTTTGTTAAGAGTATGTCACAATTGGCTGGCAGGGTTCGACACCTTGAACGTCTTAGAATAGAGAAAGTTAGACATACTAAGGCTAAATCTATGACATCGGTCGACTCCATTTCATCATTGACCTTCGTCCCTGAGTCTTCGGTCGTGGGGGCTTTGTTTTTCTTTGTTTTTGCCTTCCTTTCAGGCATATTAGCGTGCCTCTTTTTATGGCTTTTGGATTTTTGGGGATGAGGAGACTGAGCATCAGGTGATGGCTGCAGAAATAAAGAAGATTTCAGAAGAGAAATATTAATTCTCCATCAAAAGTGGTCAGAAAATGATGAGATGTTTACCTCAGGTCTCTCACTGTGGTGGGATATTTTGTCCTGCTTGGACCTTTTGGATATTGTGGAGGGAGCAGCCGAATTCGCTGAGCGTTTTCAACTCTGTTACGAAAGAAATGAAGACGTTAGTAAATTGATAAAATACAAGACGTCAACACACAGAAATTCACACTTACAGAAGAATCAGCTTTCTTGACAGAAGCAGAAATGGATTCATCATCTGAGAGAGTGTGGGTGAGTATGAACTGTAAAAGACATCAAATATAAGTGAGGTGTCGAACAAGAAAAATACACATAGGTGTGAATAAAACATACCTTAGATTGTGAAGGGCCTCCTGCAGTGCTGGTTTTGGCAGGTTTGGTCGACGGCTCCTTTTGGGTTTCAACAGCAGCAGCTTCTTGCCTGGGGGAAACCATCTGTGACAAAGGGATAGCTAGAAAAGAAGCCAAGTCAGATAAAGATGTAAGTCAAATTGTGAAAGGAAATAAAACTTTCTAGAAGTGGTTACCCTTGGGTACTACAACAAGCTCTCTCACATATCTAAGGTCAATGTGAAGAAAGCCTGGGTAGCTATGCAACCAATACTTCATCGGAACCACCCTGTCGGCTTTCTTTTTGTAAGCATTTTCAATGTTCGACTAAGAGACATACCACCAATCTGGGAATGATGGTCTAAACGCTAGAGCCAAAGGGCTAGTCGGTAAAGGAGGAAATTTGATTTTTCCAAAGTGAAGTGCGTCAAGATATTTGTCTTTCGCGTAACTGGGAATCTTGAGATGGAGAATTTTCCCAGTTACCTTCTCCTTTAGCTCTCGGTCTGCATCATGAATGGTTCGACGAAGATTTTTTGGCAGCTACACCACTCTGAAAAAGTTCTAAAAAGCTTGAATTTCTCTGATATGAACTGCCTTACACTTGGTTGTCTTCCCCTAGAAATTATCAAAAGCCACAGTTAGCTCAATTATTTTCCCAGCAGCATCATTTATAAAGGTGACAAGATATGACTGCCACTATAGTTTGAACTCATGAGTATAGAAGAATGCTGGCTTAAAAGGGGTAAAGTTAAGTACGACTCTGCGCTCCCACAAGGTGGCAACGGTTTCTTTAACAACCTCCCAGATTTGGTCATCTAAAATATCCAGGAGTAATTCATGGGATGGATATAGTGATTTAGGCACAATTTGGCAGAGCCCAAATTGTCTAGCCACCAGGTTGGGTTGATAAGCTGCCAAATAGGGGGTCATTTGAGTGATAGCACCGGACAGAAATTGGGGAGTCAAAAAACGCCTCCAAATGGCTAAGGATCTTCTTTGATGCCTCTCTTCGACAGGAGGAAAGGACTCAGTGAGCCATAATGGCCCACTCTTGCCATCAACAAAAGGAGCCATCGACGGTGTGAAATCCTCCCTTGTCAGCATTATGTTGAAAAACATCTTGAAGACTTCGCCATTTGGAGAAGTCTTGTCGGTTGGAGTCAAGGGAAGGTAACATGGCCATAAGACCCCACTTTTGTCCTGAGATATTGAAAACTTCTTCTGTCGAAAAGGCTTCACATCAGTAGAAAAAGTGGCATTTAGCCACAGTTGCAAGAGCCAGAAGGGTCCATGCACCAGCACACTCTTCTTCTTTGGATTTTTGGGATCAAAACTCTTTATCTGGCCGACCACGTCGGTCATAGAGGAGTACAAAGAGGCCAAAATTAATTGGCCTAAAGTAACGTTCTCACTTCTATGCAACGCTGCAGCCAAATGAGCAAATTGCTTGGCTATCTGCATCGACCTCGAATAGAAGACAAAGCGAGATAACTAGAGAGTTAAGAAAATAACATGTTTTTCATCAGAAACTTCTTCAGTTTCGCAGTGATGGTGCAGAATAAAGTTGTTGTAAGTTGGATGTTTTGATTCGCCAACGTCAAATTTGATGGGGATAACCTCGTGGTCGGTATAGTTGAACACGATCCCAGCAGGTCTTACACCTGTTAAAGCAGCTACGTCTAGTACCGTAGGAGTCATCATGCCACACCTTGTGTGGAAAGTATTGGTGGATCCTTCCCAGAAGTATAAGGCAGCTAGTAGCATGCCCTTTGAATAAGGCATGCCGACACGAGCAAGTTGCAACAGGTCATAGATGTCCATTGTCTTCCACTGTTGGCCCTTATGTTGCTCCAATCTATCCATCCAGGCCCCAAACCTAGGGCAATGTAAGGGAGGAGCAGTACAGAAGTTCCTGTCAACAAACTATAACGAAATAGGGTTTGTTGAGGTGATTATGGGGGAACTACGCTGGCTGGTGGGGAAAAAAGCACCCTCATCATCTATGTGTATTTATGAAGGGACATCTAAAGGTAATGGCCCTAAGAAAGTATAAGGTTCATCATCCAGTCTGAAGGGAATAAGTACCTGGGATTGCCATATTTTGGTTTTCTCCTCAGAAAGCGGTGGCTCCGGGATGTAAGGCTTGCCATCAACATGGCGGAGTTGGAGACTAGCGGTGGGAGCTGTGACAACAATCTCTCTGTCTGCCATTGCTGAAGTTGAAGAGGTTGAAGGGGTTTGAAGATTCTCGATGGAAACGGAGAAAGAAGTTGAAAAACCCTAAAAATTGTTGTTCTTTAGGTTTGAAATGCTAAACTGGAAACTTTGAACGGTTAAAAACGAAGGATTCAGGTGATTAGGGTTTGTTGCAATTGTTCATAGCTGTCTGGTTTTCGGAGATTAGGAACGGAGAAGATGAAGTTTGTTCTGGGTTTTGCTGTTTAGTGAGTGAAGGCGCAGAAGAAAAAAGAAAGAAAGAAAAGGAATGGCTATTTATAGGCGTAGCAATGAGAGAAGTGAAAAGGCAAAGGGAATCGTGGCATTTCCCTAGGGTTTCAATCGTGTCCGTTGAAGGACACGTGTAGAAGGATTAAGTGTCTAGCGTAGTGGGGCCATGTCGGATACCTAGGCCATGATGACTAAACATTAAATGCTCCCACGTCTCGAGGGATGGAGGTGCACGTTTTCATGATTACATAATGAAAAGACTTGAGCAGTGAGCTGTTAGCACTAAGGTAGCGGAAACGGCTAACGTAAGGTGAAACTTCATAGATACCATTGTCTCATGTTCAACAGCGTCAAGAAATCAAAAATGGTATCTCTGGGGGGAATTTTGTTAGCTGAAATTTTGTAAAGTGGACTAAGGGCATGGTTCAGAAGCAAAGGTTCCTATAGCTTAAGGACCAATCTTAGATGGAGGTAGCTTCTAGAGATATTTTAACAAAGCTAAGTCAGAAGCTCCAGAAGAAATGCTTGTTAGTTGGGAATTTGGCTCAGAAGGCCAAGCTATGTCGACCAGAGCAAAACAGTGTCAACATATTATATGATGGTCAAATCGATGGAGATTTGAGTCGAATGAGGACACTAGTCGAAGTGTTGTTGCTGTCGAAGTGGTTCGCTAGTGGACTTAGGGAATTTTTTGTGCCTCAAGGAAGTAGACAGACTCTGAAGGCAGTTTCTTTTGAAGACACGAAGCGAGAAAAAGTCAAAAAATAAAGAGATCGTGGGTAGTTGCCTCAGAAGTTCGTGGGACATGAGTTTTTAAATGGATGACGAAACATGGGCAGAAGTTGCTTCTGAAGATTGGATCTTATCTGTTGATTAGTTCTATCAGCTACCTTGTAATTAGTATAAATAAGTTAGAACGTTAGGAATTCGGTGTGTTCATTTGTACTCTCAAATTATTTCCAAACACTCTGCTCAATTCCGCGCTAAAGGAAACAAGAGTAACGCAAGCTTTGATGTACGTGAATCACCATACTTTTATTTCAATGCAATTATTTTATGTTTAACTTTGTCTTTACTGCTTTTCATTTTACTTCTGTTCACTTGCTTGTTGATCACGAGTCAGCACTAGCCTTATTTACCAAAAGATTTTAACGTAAACTGTTGGTCACGAGTCACCAATAGTCAGAATCCTTCCTGTGTGGAAAGCCATTGCACTATTTCCCTAGGCTCTGGAAACCGTTTCTGGGCCAAGGTCAGTTGCGCTAGAAGCAGTGTAATTTACCAGAAATCTTAGCACGTGTCTTGAGATCAATTGGTCGATCTCGCTAGTAACCCTTAGTTTTAGGACTTAGGGAGGACCAACGGTTGTTTACCATTTTCCACAGTAAACACGTGCCACCATTGTCGAAGATCGGAGAAGAAGGTTGAGTAGCGCCGCCATCCGCAAAGAAGAAGAATGTAGAAGATTATTAGTCAAAATTGAAATCCCTAATCCCCTATCTAATTTCTTTTCTATTTATTATTTTCTATTAAATTTTCTATTATTATTGTTATATAATAATAAAATCTGAATATGATAATAATTAATAATAATAACTAATTAGGAAATCTGGATAATTTTTGTTTTTTTGGTTTTGGACTTGGCTAACCCGGTTTAGGCCTATCTGTGTTTGGGCTTTTCTTTCTGCACACTCAACAGATCTATGCACCACCATCTAATTTCTCTTCATTTTCACTTTTGCCTTTGATCTTTAGCAATTAATTTCTTGAGTTACTTTCCTAATTTTTGCTAATTTTCCTTGTGAATGTTGACATGATAAACCCCTGACTTAGTGATAATTTTTGATAATTTTCCCATTAGTTTTAGATTTAATTTGATTAAATGTCGATTTAGGTGAAATTAAAGTTTCTTAACATGTGTCTTGACCAATTGTTACTGCAATATTTTTGTCGATAATTTTGGATGATTAACATGATTAGGTTCTGATCTCGATAATGAATTCTTGATATTTGGTTTAGGTTCACAAAATATGCAAATAAGTTGTTTGAATTCTCTTTGATTGTATTGCGATTTCTTAGAATTTTTAGCATTGTTTTGAATCCTAATCTTGTTTATATTTCCACCTCGTCTCATACATCATTCTATGCATTACTACTAATTGTTTGCTACTGTCTTGAGGTACACTTTTGAGGCCTTGGATCACCCTCCTTGGACATTATACAATTTGTCGTACTTTAAGTCATTTAAATTTCGCTTTATAACTTTTCTTGGACAATTGTACTAAAGTGAAGCTCCATCCCCCATGATGGGTAAAATGTATCCCCTCCCCGAATGATGTAATAGCGTAGGATTTATTGTTTTGTGTGTTTGAATGCTTGCATGTGATGTATGTTAACAAGATAAAATCAACAAAAGTAGAAAACAACTTCAAAAATAAACAAAAGATAAAAGCTTGGTCCAGCGCCAAGTTTGTTTTCAAAAAACAATTAATTGAAGTTCTTTCTTCCACTTATATCCTCTAGGCGTTCTTATGCATATCTCTCCTTATATTAACCATCGATCTCCAACAGATATTCATCACTACTCCACCATTATAAACCAACTAAGCACGCCTTGTATGTTCTCGTCCATAATTCGATGTGCTCAGCCACGTCGCTATCGACCTACCTTTACTCAATCCACCTCCCTTCATTTCTTTCCACGCATACCATTCATTCATAAAAAAACTTAAAACTAAAACCTTGGTACTTGTACCAAGTGATCTTTTTCAAAACTTTTTCTCAATAAACTTGGAATGGTCATGGATTGGTTAGGCGAATGCCTTCTCATATCCTAAGGGTTTGATACTACTTGTAGAGGTTGTTGTCTAAACACTTTCCTTCCAAAATAAAATACGTCTTTAATATAAGTAAGTCCTCCAGTATTGGACTAAAAAATAAGGTTGGGTGCAGACTCATCCCTCTTTCGAGTGCTTGATCCTCACTATAGAGTGTGTGGTCTAAGTACTTGTCTTCCGATAAGAGGAACGTGACTATACTTACCACATATCTTTAAAAAGAAATTTTTTGGAGTAATAAAGAATCGAGTACTACCTATAGAGGTTGTTATTCGAAGACTTATCTCCTCCCTAAAATCAACATAACCAATCAAAGGTGGCATCTTGCCTTGAGGGCGTAACTCAAAACCTTTCAAAAAGGGTATATGTTATTTCCATCCAAACCGCATACCAGATGCTAGGATGTGAACGTTAACATCTCCCATAAAAAATACAAACACATACTTATTTTCTAGCTGAACTAAGGCGCCCTAATTCCCTATTGCACGAAAGCAATACGTAGGCACAAAAGATTCGTAACCGCGGAGGGCGCACTAATTAAAAACTTTTTTTTAATAATTAAACCAATTCTTTGAAGAATTCAAAGCAAGCATAACTCCTTAAAAACATCCTTACACATAGACAAACGAAATGGTTCCTATCAGGTACAATGGATGTGAGGGGTGATAATACATTCTCCTTGTATAACCGGCTCCAGAACTCATCTCTTGGTCGCAAGACCATCTTATCCATTCATCTTCGGGTTTTCTCGATATTTTCCCTTTCTTCGGGATAAATTAAGTTCGGTGGCGACTTTGTGTTCTTTTCGTGGCGCGACACCTGCTTCGTCGCGCCGTTAGGGCACACGTGGCAGGTGGTAACGATCGTTACCCCTTGTGGACTCCTGGGTGATGCGCGCGTTGGGCTGGGCCTTGTGCCTTCTTTTATTTTATTTTCGCAGAGCCCTTTTACTTGTAATGCACCCATATTTTGCCATACACCCCACAATTGAATAATTGCTCTTCTTTTGTGGATTTTGAGTATGATTTGTCCAACTTTTCTTGACTTTCTTCGAACATGCCTTGTAAACATTAAATTCTTGAAAACATAGAAAATACTGGTATAATATGAATAAAGGGTGATTTAATTAATTAAAATGTAGATAAGATTCCTGTAAATTAATCCAAATATTCCATACATTTTTGGGTTATTAGAGAAGATGAGCCAACCGAAGAAGGAGATCACCGGGAGAAGGTGACTTCAACACCAAAAAGAAACATCGGGTGAAGATGAGTCTTTTGCAATAAGTAGAACGTCGGGAGAAGACGAACTAACAACGGAAAGAAAGTCGAGAGAAGACAAACTAACCGAGGGAAGAGATCATCGGGAGAAGGTAAAATTAACGTTGAAAAGAAATACCAACCGAGAGTGAACTTTTGCAACAGGTAGCACGTCGGGAGAAGACGAACTAACCATGGAGAGAAAGTCGGGAGAAGACAAACTTACCAAAGAAAGAGATCACCGGGAGAAGGTGAAATTAATTGCAAGGATAAACATAGGGAGAAGACTAATCCTTGACAAATAGAAGGGACGCCGGGAGAAGGCGAACCTACATAGAAAAGACCACCGAGAGAGGGTGGGACTTTACCCAAGAGAATGTCGGAGAAGAAAAGACTCTGAAAGGGAGCACTGGGTGAAGGTGAACTAACTAGGGAAGAAATCACCGGAGAAGGTGAAATTAACACCAAAGAGAGACGTCAGGAGAAGACGAGACTCTCAAAGAGAGCGCCCAAAGAAGGTGGACTCAACAATAGGAAGAATTCCGGGAGAAAGCAAAGCTAACAACAAAAAGGACATTGGGTGAAGATGGACTTAATAATAGGAAGAACGCCAGGAGAAGGCGAACCCTAACGAAAATGAGAGAGAACACTCTTACTAGAGCGACTCACCAGGGAAGAGAACATCTGTGCAAAAATGAACTTACAAGGGGAAGATATCAATCAGAGGGACTCTAACAAGGAATTCCAAGACATTGGACTTTAAGAAGGTGCATGCAGCAACACAAGAACACATGTAATTTTTTACCAGTACACTTGATAATGGCGTATATCAAAGAAGCTTTATAACACCTCATTAGTCAAAAGACTCAAGTACCAGAATGAACCGTCGATTCAATGATGAATCAAATAATGGTTCTTAAGCTTTTAAGATTTTGAAATAGGAGAAGTTTGAAAGATTGCATGGTTCGTGTTTGAGTGAGCAATGTATTGTAAAGATATAAGAATAACTTTCGAATTACTTAGGAAACTTACAAGCTAGCCTAAGAATTTTTTAAACGTCTCTAATTTTCTAAACCTATGGAAGAACTATCAAGGTTTAGATGGAATTGATCAAGGGTATTCCAAATAATTTAGAAAGTATATGTACACTCGCTAATCGATTAGAGAAAGGAAAAAGACTCCTTACTTGATTTACAAATACTCATAATCGATTAGATTACATAACCGTTTTAGGATGTATATTCTGGGATTAGGGTTGTCATGATTTATAGCTCTTAAAAAATTAACCCCTCGTACTTGATCTATTAATTCATTAAAAGGTCCATGGATCTTTTTTCTTTTTGAGACAAATATTTCTCCTACAAATAGAAGGTTTCTCCTCATTTCAAAACAAAAAAAAAAAGGTATTCCAATCATACTTTCTCACTTCCTACCCTATCTATTTTATATATTTCTTTTTCTTCACTAAGTTACCTAAATGCTTTGAAAGTCAAAAGTAACCATGAGTTTTTCTTGACGTACCAGTCAAGGACGGAGCGATGTGCATCACTATGGGGTCATTGGCCCCCACTAAATTTCTTAAAAAATAAATAGTGGTACCACACATTTACATAACTATTAAAATATAATGTATGATTAAAATAATTTGATACATCAATCAGTTGAAATATTATTTTTACTATGAATATATTATTAGAAATTTGATACCAAACTACATGATATATGAATAATCGGTTGGAATTTTTTTAAGTTAACTTAAAACACATATTCAGCTAAAATATAATTTAATTGATTTCGTGTTTAATTTTAAAATAGTTTTTGACAAAAACTTCATAAAGATAAATTTTGTTTTATATACTTTTATTTTAATACTTAAATGTTATGCCCAAAAATCTAATACTTCTATTAATATCATTGTAAATTATAAATATATATATATATAGAGAGAGATAAATATTACTATTACTAATTATATTTGAAAAATTTACACAAGTAATAAAATTGAAAAAAGTATTAAATATTAAATAAATCTCATAAAAAATAATTTTAAAATAATTTTATTTTATATTGAATAATTATATATAATTTATGTTACAAAGATATATTGACCCCACAAGAGGGTGTGTTTAATCGAGTGAAATAAGTTGTTCTTTGGTTCTTGAGAAAGTGTGTGAAGGCTATATTTGGTTAAAATTAAATAAAATCTTTGTTTGGTTTGTGAGTTCAGACTGCTAGAAACTCATGTTTGGCTATAGAGGTTAGCCATGAAAAAATTTATTTGATTCTTAAAATTAGTCTACTCTAAAAACTTTATTCAGATATGAGATTAGTTTTATGTAAAATCTGTTGTTTGGTTCAGAGATTAGTGAATGTAAGATTTCATATTTTATTGTAAGAAGATTCATGAAGATAATTTGTGAAAAGCTCTCAAGAAAAAATTATGGAGACATATATAAATTGTCTGTGTATTTCTCTTCTCCCTTATCTCTTTATATTTATTTTCTTCATTTCTTTTTGTATTTCCATCTATCTATTATTTAATTTTCTTTCTTTTACTTATTCCTCCGCTTTATTTATTTTAAACTTATAAAATGAACTTAAATATTTTTATAAATATTGCATTTTAAATTAGACATCATTTTTTATACGGTTCATAATTCTTTTTTTTTCCTTGTGTTTGGAATTATTTGTTTAAAAGAAAATGTCAATTATATTTCTTCTATGTGATATTACTAACAAAAAAATCTCACAAATCCAAAGTGGTCAGATGAATTTCTTCTATGTGATATTAGATTAAATGAAAGATGCTAACAATACTTCTTCCATGTAATATCAAGGGTGATATATATATATATATAAACATTACAAAGTTTGTATTGCTGTTATGATTTATTTTATGTTTTGAAGGATCTTAAAACTTGAAATTTCAAAATTTTTAACTTGACGCTCTTTAATAGAACAAGAACTAAGTTTGGAAATTTGAACAAATTTTCATAATTGTTTGTAAGGATCTTATGTTTTAATGGATTTTATTATTTGAAAACTTTGAATAACATGTCACACATTATACCATTATATTTCCTGCCTTGCTCATGCTTTTGTGATACTTTGACTTTTCATTAATCTATCTTTCCTTTCCAAATTTATATAATTTTAATTTTATGGATGATGGATTTATTTCCATGCTAAGGTTCATAAGTCCTTTTTGAGAACAATATTCATGAATTGTGGTGTAGTTGTTTTATCTTGTAACTTTTAATAGCATTATTGAATAATGCTTTGAAAGATACTAGGCCAATTTTTTGTTCACATTTATACGAGTACATTAAGTTTGACTACCTAAGAATATTGTAAATAAGATACATATATGTAATAAATTTTTGTGACCTAAGTAATTCGGCCTATTAAAATTTTGATTGTCCATTCAAACAAATTGGTGTTTAAATTCTTTTCACAATTTTAAAATATATCAAATATTTTTTTATTCAATTTTGTTTCAAATATTATTGTTGCTATAAAAACAAATTATTTTTTTATATATAGTATTAATATAGCCCCGCCCTCACACCTTATTCCATTTGCTTTGTGACTGTTGTAGTTTCCTTTGCATAATTTTATTTTATTTTTATTTTAATATCTTATTGGTCAATGAGTACTTGAAGCAGTTTTTGTATCAAAAATAAATTAAGAACCAGAGCTCTTAATACGTATCTCTAGGTAACAAACAACTGAAGAAAAACATCAATGGTAGAAACAATAATTTTAGCATATTGTATAACCTTCATTTTGACATTATCTTGATTTTTGATATTAAGAAAGTACTAACTAAAATGAGAAATAAAAATATCATAAAAACATATTAATATTATTTGTGAACTTCATGGGGTTGCATTAACTCCATGAGGTGGAGGAGAGGTGGGAATAGCATAAGGTAACGGAAACCTAGGCAATGGGATAAAGGGTATAGCTGGAAGAGGGGGTAGTTGTGGGAGAGGAGGCAATTTTGGGAGAGGGGGCAATTTTGGGAGAGGAGGCAATTTTGGAAGTGAAAATAATGGAGTATTAAAAATACCACCAACTGATTGTTCAGAAAATGACATTGGCTGTGGTGGCAACACTAACAAATGACTTGAAATGGGAACAATTGGTGGGGGTGCAACTAGTAAATCCGGTTGAGCAAGTGATTCTGATTGTACTTTTGATGATATTTTTTCATCTAATAATATTCTGGTGGAAGATGAAAATTGAATGTTGATGCAGTAGGTTAGTAGAACATAGGGGAGGATTAATTGAAGGTAGTTGAAATTGAAAGTCATTTTATTGTGGTGAGACTAAACTTTGATTCAATGATGAAGAAGTGTACGTGAGATTATATTTCTTTTTAGGATTGAGTTAAATAGAAGTGTGGATGAACTTTCATGGAATTTCTGCTTGTTACCTAATATTTACTTTGCATAAAGCATGAATTTGACTATGAAATTCAAGTACATAAAATAGAATGAAAGTAAGTATGAATTAGTTTATAGAAATAGTTTAAATGTCATGTTTGAGTTGTGTAAAGTCCTATAAAAAAATGAAGGTAAGAATGAATTAGTTTATAGTAGTAGTTTTATTGTTACGTTTGACTTTTATAAATAATTAATTGGATAAACTTTAATGATAACATTACTATTATTTACTCAAATATATTTATTAGTTATAACAAATAAAATATTTAAATATAATACAACAATAATAATAATAATAATAATAATAATAATAATAATAATAATAATAATAATAATAATAATAATAATAATAATAATAATAATAATAATAATAATAATAATAATAATAATAATGAAGTCTTATCTCACTAAGACATTCCATCTAATATTATATCTAATACTGTATTTCTATCTATTTTGTTAATGTAGACAATTTTCTTAATAGTTTCTTTTTATAGTTTTAGAGGTCTCTCTTTACCTCTAATTACTTTACTCATATCCATTTGATCCGCTCTCTTTGCAATAGAATCTACATGTCTTCTTTTTATATGTTCAAAACACTTTAGTTTATTTTTCACCATTTTTTAATTATAGGTGTTACCCTATCATTATCTCTAATATTGTAATTTTTAATTTTATCTCGGCTAATCTTATCACACATCTGGTACAACATTCTCATATTTGTCACAATTACTTTATTCTCGTGTTGATTCTTAACCTCTCCATTCTATATCGTACAATATCACATGTATTATTCCTTACAAATAAAATTTCCTCTCAACTTGAATGGTACTTTTTGTTGAAAGTGTAATTCCTTGTGTCCAAGTAGATTGCTCGACAGAAAACAAGGATGTGTCGAATTAGTCTATCAAAGTGTGGAAGCAATTTGTTACACAAATTTGATTTACATCTGAAATAGATAAGATTTGATTTAGGTCTAAAATAGATAGATTTGATTTAGTTCCAAAATAGGTATTTTGGACTTTTATAGTTTTGGGATTTGGCTTAGATAGCAAGTTAACCTAAATCTATAAATAGAGGGAGTAACCACTAATTTTGTAATCAATCAAGTTGTATTCACAGAATTTACAGTTGCATGTGAATAAGAAGTTTTCCACAATTTGTGGGCAGAGATAAACTCTGCAGTAAATCATTGTCGTTTTTCTTTCTTTTATATTTTCATCATTATTGTGTGGTGATAACAATCTTGTTCATCAAGATTGATAGAAATTCATCATAGGTTTTGGTGAATTTCCAACATCTGATATCAGGAGCTCCGATTAAGTGATCAAGACACGAAGAAGAAAGTCAATGGCGATGAATTATGCGAATGGAAATTTTCCATCGAATCTCCTAACTCTTAAAGGTGATAACTATGAGAATTGGTACAAACGAATTAAGATTATATTTTATTTTCAAGGTCTTTAGTAACTTGTTAAATATGAATTTGAACCACTTGATGAAAAAGCTTCATAAGTAGATGAGGCGGAATATAAAGAATCCAAGAAGAAGAAATATAAAGCTCTCTTTATAATTCACCAATGTGCCAGCCCAAACAATTTTGAAAAGGTTAGTGATGTTGAATCTGCAAAAGAAGCCTAGGAAGTTCTGAAGAAATCATTTGAGGCGCTGAGAAATTGAAGGAGGTGAGGTTACAAACTCACAAAATAACATATGAATTGCTTCAGATGGAAGATAGCGAAAGCATATCTTATTTCTTCACTAGGGTTATGAAACTAATGAATCAAATCAAGACTTGTGGATAGACGTTAACAACAAGAGTTTTTGTTTCAAAGATCTTGAGATCTTTGGCTCTGAAGTTCGACCATGTGGTAGTTGTCATAGAAGAGTTAAAGGACATGTTGCTGAAGCGGTAAAGCGGCAAGCAAAAAGTAAAGTATTATTTTACAGGGTGATATAGGTTATTTCGTATCGTCTCCATAAGGATTAGTGCTACTGAATTATCATTCAAAAATTTCTCGCGTTTATGAGTTTGAGAATACAATGGGTTTGTTTTGTAAGGTGCTTGAATTACAAGTTATTAACATAAAAAAAATACATTTGGATCCGAGAAAACCAGGCAGGTTTGCATTACATCCATCTATCAACTACTTAAACCTAATAATTAGTTGCACTCGGGCCAAATCACTAATCAAAATTATCAAGTATAGCTCAAAGTATTAAACAACATAGGTTATATCTAACGGGAAGTTGGAGACAATCATATTACCCGCGTCTGCAATCTCTTACACAACACCAATAACACAAAGGCATTAAGCTCTAATACCCACAGTGATTATTTGCTCTAAATCTATCTCTAGAATCCAAAAACAAATAGATAAGCGTCTTCTTTATTCTATATGTATTTTCCTCTTGTGTGGTTTTGTATGTATATTTACTTTGATTATATATATATATATATATATATATATATATATATATATAATCAAAGTAAATATACATACAAAACCACACAAGAGGAAAATACATATAGAATAAAGAAGAGGAAACCACACGATTAAAGCATAATCCGACTCCAAAGTGGTCTCGGATCATCAAAAATCAAAGAATTGAAGGTGATGGTGTCGGGACTTAAAAATACCCAACCCTAACCTAAAAATGTGTTTTTTGACCTAAATATGTGTTTTTGTCCAGCCTGCACCATCCGATGCTCAAAACAACATTTTTTTAGCGCATTTTCATGTTTCTTGAGCAACACTGTACCATTGGGGGATCTTAGGGGGCTGTTGATAACCCGAAAATATATCGATTATTTGGATCAATTTACATGAATTTTTTCTGCATTTTAATTAATTAAATTACTCTTTATTCGTATTATGCCGGTATTTTCTATGTTTTCAAGAATTTGATGATTACAAGGTATGTGCGAAGAAAGTCGAGAAAAGTTGGGCAAATGATACTCAAAATCCACAAAAGAAGAGAAATTATACAATTGTGGGGTGTATGGAAAGAATAGGGTCATTGTGACACCCTGATTTAATTCAATATTAAATGAGTGAGAATTAATTATTTAATTGATTGAAGTCTTAAATATTTAATTCATCTGGAGTAATTGGGTTATTTAGTAAAGGAAGGTTTGGAGGTGTGCAGAGTAAACGGTGGGTGTGATAGTAAAACACTCTACTAAGTACTAAGTAGTAATTAATTATCTTAATTGGAATATTAAAAAGGAAAGATAAAAGGAAAAGAAAGGAAAAAGAGAAGGTTTTGGAAAATCATTTCACGTAGAGTTGGAGGAAGAAGAGAAGAGAGGAAAAGCCGACGCCGAGAGAAACCGGAGAATCATCGCGAGGTAAGGGGTGATTTTATTCGGTTATTATGTCTTATGGGTTTTGGGAACCAATGGGATGATTGGGTATGTTAGGAATTGGAATGGTAGATTATAGTATGAAACCCTAATTGTGTCAGTGGATGGAAAATTGATCACTAGTGTGTCAGATGATAATCAGGAATGGATAAAATATGTTAGTTGATGTCAAAATGGTGTGAAATGGTGTTAGAATGGTGTTCATGATATTATAATTCGTATTGGAAAGATTGGAAATGGTTAGGGATGCATAAAGCTGTCAAAAATGATAAATTTTGCTGTTACAGGTCATGGAAACCGGTTCCCTGTGGGAAGGAACCGGGTTCCAGCGTAAAATTTCAAATTCTGGGAATTTTTGTACCTGGGAACCGGTTCCCTGTGGGGAGGAACCGGGTTCCCCATACAAATTTCCAGGAGTGTGTGTTTTTCAAACCGTGGGAACCGGGTTCTCCCAGTGAGGAACCGGTTACCACTGTGTATTTTTCCAAAACTTCTAAATTTTCAAAAATGCATATTTTCTAAACCGTAACTCCGATTCGGGTGCCGTTTTCGGCGTTATTTCTTAAATTTAAAGTTCTACCTCCTAGAAAAGAAAAATATTATTTTATTGAAAATTATTTTAAAAAGAGCCGAGTCCCCGATTTTGGAAAATGTGGATTTAAATACGGAAGATGGTAATCAATGCGAATGGTCTGAGTTACCGGACGAGAACTAATGCATACCATGTTATATTTTGATGTCCATTGTGATTTGATTGTGATGTATTGGTGAAATGACATCGTGTGATTATGTTGATTTATTATGATCAGTGGAATAATGTGGCATGCTTTTATGATTGCATGCATATACATTTGTTAATTGGTTCATTCCCATTGTGCGGAAGTGAGCTTGCAGAGCCAAGAGACTGACCTGGGTAGAGGTAGTGAGGCTAGATTCTTGACCCAATGGTGTGGGCGAATCATGGATTACATTGTCTTTCCACGAGTAAACGGAGCAGTGGGTGAACGCGGTTCACGATTGGTACCACATGCATAGAGTCTGCATTGCATATGGAATTGTAACATGTTAGGATGGTTTCCAGTGTTACAATTACCATTGTTTGATATGAATACATGATCATTGTGTGAATTGTTCTGTATTGTTTATGATCTGGTGTTGGTTGATGAACTAATATATTCAATTAATCTGTTGGATCTAAGAACGTATAATACATATTATATTGAATTGAAATCTCACCCTTACTTTAACATTTCAGATCCGAAGTGATTAGCTGCTTGGAGTTGGTGAGGATAGCCTTAGATTCGAGTCTTGTCCGCGTGTCAGTGTCGTGCTCTGGTAGATGTAACACTGGGGGAAAACGATTGATTGGAATCCTTTTATGGATATTTTAATAATTTGGAATTTTGTTGATTTATTATCCCGAATAACTGCTGAGTAAAGTATTCGGATTTAATTATGTTTCATTTCAAAACATAATTTTGAGTATGATTTAATTGATGAGTATTCTTCAGTGAAGCATGACGCTGTTTGGTCAAATTTTTATGTTTTAAATTGTGACGCCTTCTTGATTATGATTAAATACTCTGATTATTATTTATAAAACGCGGGTAATTAGAAGGGGGTGTTACAATAGTGGTATCAGAGCATAGTCGGTCTTGTCTTAGTGTCGTTATCCCTTTAGTATGCGACTAGTGCAAGTAACACTGTCGATACTTGTGTGCTGATGTAGATTGTTTTGTAATGTTACAGAACAATGGCTGGAAGAGGTAACGGAAGGAATGATGATGCTATTGCTGAGGCTTTGGGAATGTTAGCTGGAGTGCTCGGAGGGAATCAGCAGGGAGCTGCTATTGGTGCTGATAGACAATTGGGGAATTTTCAGAGGAATAATCCTCCGTTGTTCAAAGGTGCACATGATCCCGAGGGTGCTCAGAAGTGGCTGAAGGAGATCGAGAGGATCTTCAGAGTTATTGATCTTGAGGTCAAGGTGAGGTATGGTACTCACATGTTGGCGAGGAAGTCGACGACCGTGGGTTGCTACCGAATCGAAGAAGACGGGGTTGCATTGACTTGGGCTGTGTTCAGAAGAGCTTTCCTGAGAAGGTATTTTCCTGAAGACATTCGGGGTAAGAAAGAGATAGAATTTCTGGAGCTCAAGCAAGGCAACAAGTCTGTGAGTGAGTACGCGACCAAGTTTTCTGAGTTAGCAAAGTATTATGCTAATTATCCTAACGATGCAGATGAAGAGTTTTCCAAATGTATCAAGTTTGAGAGTGGACTGCGCGATGAGATCAAGCAAGGTATCAGGTATCAGCATATTAGGAGATTTCCTGATTTGGTTGATTGTAGTAGGATTCTGGAGGAAGATCTTACTAGTACTAAGGCAAATGCTCAGAGTTATGTCGACCGTAAGGGTAAGAGATGATGGATCGCAGAAGCCTTATGATAGGAATAATCATAGATCCGGAGGTTGGAAGAAGCCTAGTGGGGAGACTCGGTTCTTCCGGTTCTTCCGTAGTGCTGCGATGTGGTGAGTTGGGTCACCGCTCTTGAATGCAAGGCGATGCGAGAAAGTGCAACAATTGTGGGAGAGTCGGTCATCTAGTCCGAGTGCGAGATCCCGAAGGATAACTTGCTACAACTGTGGTGAAGAAGGACACACTCGTCCGCAGGTACTAAGCCAAAGAAAGAGCAAGTGGTGGAAAGGTGTTCGCTTTGTCGATCGATGTTAAGCCCGATGACAGGTTGATTAAAGGTACATGTTTTATTAATGGCATACCTTTAATTGCAATTATTGACACTGGAGCGACACACTCTTTTATTTCCTTGGACTGTGCTAAGAGATTGAATCTAGAAATTTCTAATTTGGATGGAAGTATGGTTATTGACACTCTGCTCGGGTTCAAAGACTACTCGTGTGTAGAAATTGTCCTATCGTTATTTTCGATAGAGGTTCTTATGGATTTAGTGTGCCTACCGTTAGAACAACTTGATATTATCCTTGAATGAACGGTTGGTCTTCAACCGTTTCATATCAATTGTTTTGAGAAGACGGTTATATTTCTCAAGTAGCTAAGGTTGAAGAAGAGATCATGTCAGTTAAGCAGATGAACTCAGCTGTCAGAGATGGTGTTGTAGTGTTCATGTTATATTCATCAACGGAAGTGAAAGGGAAGACTAAGAGTGATGAGTTTGTTGAATGAATTTCGGAGGTGTTTCGAGAGGATGTTAACGAGTTGCCACCTGAACGAGAAGTGGAGTTTACTATAGATTTGATTCTTGGAACTAGTCCGGTCGATGGCGCCTTATCGCATGTCGGCATCCGAGTTGTCTCGAATCAAGAAACAGTTGGAAGAGTTATTGGAAAGAAATTTATTCGCCTAGTGTTTCGCCGTGTGCGCCTGTTGTTGGTTAAAAGAAGGAAGGTACGATGAGACGTGTGTTGACTACGATGTTGAATAAAGTGACGATCAAGAATCGGTATCCACCGCCGAGGATTGATGACTTGATGGATCATTGGTTGGAGCTTGTGTGTTTAGCAAGATTGATCCGAGGTCCGGATATCATCGATTCGTGTTAAGGCGGAAGATATTCAAGACCGCTTAGAACGAGGTATGGGCATTATGAATATTCTATGCCATTTGGAGTTACTAATGCACCTGGTGTGTTTATGGAGTATATGAACAGGATATTTCATCCGTATCTTGACAAGTTTGTGGTGGTGTTTATTGACGACATTCTGATCTACTCAAAGGATGATGAGGAGCATGCTAAGCATCTCAGAATTGTATTGGGAGTGTTGAAGGAAAAGAAACTTTATGCAAAATTGTCAAAGTGTGAGTTTTGGTTAAGCGAAGTGAGTTTTCTGGGTCATGTGATATCCAAGAATGGTATTGCTGTTGATCCTACAAAAGTAGAAGCGGTATCTCAGTGGGAAGTGCCGAATAATGCTTCGGAGATTCGTAGTTTTCTGGGTCTGGCAGGTTACTACAGGAAGTTCATTGAGGGGTTTTCTAAGTTAGCGTTACCATTGACTGAATTGACGAGAAAAGGTCAAGTATTTATTTGGGATGCAGATTGTGAGAAGGATTTCAAGAATTGAAGAAGAGGTTGACTAGTGTCTCGATTTTGATTTTGCCAAATCCAAGAATCTTTGTGGTGTATTGTGATGCGCTTTGATGGGTTTAGGAGGTGTTTTGATGCAAGATAAGCGTGTTTATGCTTCGAGACAGTTAAAGACTCATGAAAGGAATTACCCGACTCATGATTTAGAGTTGGCGGCCGTTGTGTTTGTGTTGAAACTATGGAGGCATTATCTGTATGGTTCACGGTTTGAGGTTTTCAGCGATCATAAGAGCACAAGTATCTCTTTGATCGAAGGAGTTGAATATGAGACGAGGAGATGGTTGGAATTTCTCAAGGATTACGATTTTGGTTTGAACTACCATCCCGTAAGGCAAACGTCGTAGCGATGCGCTGAGTAGGAAATCCTTGCATATGTCGATGTTGATGGTCCGTGAGCTAGAGTTGGTTGAGCAATTCGAGACTTAAGTTTGGTTTGTGAGACTACTCCGGTGAAGTTGGGCATGTTGAAACTGACTAGTGGTATTTTGGAAGAGATTCGAAATGGGCAGAAGTCTGATGTTGGATTAGTGGACAAGCTGACATTGATTAACCAAGGTCAAGGAGGTGAGTTCCGAATTGACGAGAATGGTGTTATGAGATTTGGTGATAGAGTGTGTGTTCCGGATGTTGCTGAGATCAGAAAGAGTATCTTGGAGGAAGGACATCGAAGTGGATTGAGTATTCATCCTGGTGCTACTAAGATGTATCGTGACTTGAAGAAGTTATTTTGGTGGCCAGGAATGAAGAAGGAAATCGCCGAGTTTGTGTATGCATGTTTGGTTTGTCAGAAATCAAAGATTGAGCACCAGAAGCCGTCGGGACTGATGGAACCGTTATTCGTTCCGGAATGGAAATGGGATGACATTTCTATGGATTTTGTGTCTGGGTTGCCTAGAACAACGAAGAACTGTGATTCTATCTGGGTGATTGTCGATCGATTGACGAAGTCTGCTCACTTTATTCCGATAAGAATGGATTATCCGATGGAGAGGTTGGCAGAATTGTATGTTGAGAAAGTTGTAAGTTTGCATGGTATTCCGTCTAGCATTGTGTCGGATAGAGATCCGAGGTTTACTTCTAAGTTCTGGACAGGATTGCAAGAAGCTCTGGGTACTAAGTTACGATTGAGTTCCGCGTATCATCCATGCATGATGGTCGACGGAGAGGACGATTCGTTAGAGGATTTGTTAAGAGCTTGTGTGTTAGAAAGGTGGAGCTTGGGATA
Organism: Vicia sativa; assembly: GCA_021764765.1. Classification (NCBI taxonomy): domain Eukaryota; kingdom Viridiplantae; phylum Streptophyta; class Magnoliopsida; order Fabales; family Fabaceae; genus Vicia; species Vicia sativa. The sequence goes on along the minus strand of CM038793.1, from coordinate 38,580,743 downwards.
GCTATTTGCCATTGATAGAGTTTACCTACAACAATAGTTTTCATTCGAGCATTGGTATGGCTCCATTTGAGGCATTGTATGGTAGGAGATGTCGGACACCGCTGTGTTGGTACGAATCGGGAGAAAGTGTTGTGATTGGACCGAGATCGCTCAACAAACTTCAAAAGATTAAGATGATTCAGAGAAGATGAGGACTTCTCGAGTCGCCGAAGAGTTATCACGATAAGAGGAGGAAGGATCTCGAGTTTGATGAAGGAGATCATGTGTTTATGAGGGTTACTCCGATACCTGGTATTGGTCGAGCTTTGAAGTCAAGGAAGTTGACTCCGCTTTATTGGTCCGCTTGATTACCAAGAGAGTTGGAAGAGTTGCGTGTCGATTGCTTTACCGCCACTTGCGAATTTGCATGATGTTTTCCATGTATCTCTGAGGAGGTATATTATGGATCCGTCTCATGAGATTCAAGTAGATGATGTTCGTGCGAGATAATTTGATGTTGAGCAAGGCTCGCGAAAATTGAGGATCGAAAAGTGAAGCAATGCGAGGTAAAGAGATAGCACTGCACGAGTAGCTTGGGGAGGACCAAAAAGGAAATGTGACTTGGGAGTGGAGAGTCGATGAAGGACTCATATCCCGAACTTTCGTTTAAGGTATGTTTTCGAGGACGAAAACACTTTTAGTGGGGAGAGTTGTGACACCCGATTTAATTCAATATTAAATGAGTGAGAATTAATTATTTAATTGATTGAAGTCTTAAATATTTAATTCATCCGAGTAATTGGGTTATTTAGTAAAGGAAGGTTTGAGGTGTGCGAGTAAACGGTGGGTGTGATAGTAAAACACTCTACTAAGTACTAAGTAGTAATTAATTATCTTAATTGGAATATTAAAAGGAAAGATAAAAGGAAAAGAAAGGAAAAGAGAAGGTTTTGGAAAATCATTTCACGAGAGTCGAGGAAAGAGAAGAGAGGAAAAGCCGACGCCGAGAAACCGGAGAATCATCGCGAGGTAAGGGTGATTTTATTCGTTATTATGTCTTATGGGTTTGGGAACCAATGGGATGATTGGGTATGTTAGGAATTGGAATGGTAGATTATAGTATGAAACCCTAATTGTGTCGTTGGATGGAAAATTGATCACTAGTGTGTCAGATGATAATCAGGAATGGATAAAATATGTTAGTTGATGTCAAAATGGTGTGAAATGGTGTTAGAATGATGTTCATGATATTATAATTCGTATTGGAAAGATTGGAAATGGTTATGGATGCATAAAGTCACAAAATGATAAATTTTGTTTATAGTCATGGAAACCGGTTCCTCGTGGGAAGGAACCGTTCCACAGAAAATTTCAAATTGAATTTTGTACTGGAACCGGTTCCTGGGAGGAACCGGGTTCCCCATACAAATTTCCAGGAGTGTGTGTTTTTCAAACCGTGGGAACCGGGTTCTCCCAGTGAGGAACCGGTTACCACTGTGTATTTTTCCAAAACTTCTAAATTTTCAAAAATGCATATTTTCTAAACCGTAACTCCGATTCGGGTGCCGTTGCGTTATTTCTTAAATTTAAAGTTCTACCTCCTAGAAAAGAAAAATATTATTTTATTGAAAATTATTTTAAAAAGAGCCGAGTCCCCGATTTTGGAAAATGTGGATTTAAATACGGAAGATGGTAATCAATGCGAATGGTCTGAGTTACCGGACGAGAACTAATGCATACCATGTTATATTTTGATGTCCATTGTGATTTGATTGTGATGTATTGGTGAAATGACATCGTGTGATTATGTTGATTTATTATGATCAGTGGAATAATGTGGCATGCTTTTATGATTGCATGCATATACATTTGTTAATTGGTTCATTCCCATTGTGCGGAAGTGAGCTTGCAGAGCCAAGAGACTGACCTGGGTAGAGGTAGTGAGGCTAGATTCTTGACCCAATGGTGTGGGCGAATCATGGATTACACTGTCTTTCCACGAGTAAACGGAGCAGTGGGTGAACGCGGTTCACGATTGGTACCACATGCATAGAGTCTGCATTGCATATGGAATTGTAACATGTTAGGATGATTTCCAGTGTTACAATTACCATTGTTTGATATGAATACATGATCATTGTGTGAATTGTTCTGTATTGTTTATGATCTGGTGTTGGTTGATGAACTAATATATTCAATTAATCTGTTGGATCTAAGAACGTATAATACATATTATATTGAATTGAAATCTCACCCTTACTTTAACATTTCGATCCGGTGATTAGTGCTTGAGTTGGTGAGGATAGCCTTAGATTCGAGTCTTGTCCGCGTGTCAGTGTCGTGCTCTGGTAGATGTAACACTGGGGGAAAACGATTGATTGGAATCCTTTTATGGATATTTTAATAATTTGGAATTTTGTTGATTTATTATCCTGGAATAACTGTTGAGTAAAGTATTCGGGATTTAATTATGTTTCATTTCCGCTGTTAAACATAATTTTGAGTATGATTTAATTGATGAGTATTCTTCAGTGAAGCATGACGCTGTTTGGTCAAATTTTTATGTTTTAAATTGTGACGCCTTCTTGATTATGATTAAATACTCTGATTATTATTTATAAAACGCGGGTAATTAGAAGGGGGTGTTACAGTCATCACAAGTAAAAGCTTTGGAAATTAAAATAATTTAAAGAAGCAAGCCCAGCCCAACGTGTGGAAGAGCCAAGCCCAAGTTCCAACAAGGGTGTAACGACCGTTACACACCTAGCCCTAACCCTAAAGGTTGCGATGGCTTAGGAAGCCCCAAGCCACGCGTGATGATCGTCACACTCTCTTCAATGGTCCGTAGTGATCGCTACGGAGGAGCAAACAGAGGCGAAAAGATCTCAACGAACCTATTTTCTCAATGAATCTCACTTCTATAAATAGGGCTTTCGTTCTCCATTTTCAACACACTTTCTTTTCCGCTTCACTTACTGTTAATTATCCATACCTTCTACAATGGTCTCCTATACAACACGAGATTAACAATAGACGTCGCCGCAGGTAGCGCACTTATAGATAAATCATATGCTGCAGCCTATGCACTTATCGAAAGTATGGCTCAAAACCACTACCAGTGGAGGGAGTGAAAGCGGTCAAGTAGAAAAATCTCCTGGAGAGAAAGCGCTGACGAAAGGCGGTATGTACGAGATCAACAGTCTTGACAACGTCCATGCTAAGATAGACACTCTCACCCAGAAGATAGAAAGTTTAACCGCAATACCTCCAGCCACCGTGGCTTCCATAACTCCAAACTGCGAGATATGCGGAGTACCTGACACCTTGCTGCTGAATGTCAACTCTTAGCAGGAACTCCCACCGACCAAGTGAATTATGCTCAAGGAAACCCTTACTCGAACATATACAACTCTGGATGGAAGATGTAACATCTCGATTTTTAATGGCTAATTATTATTTATTATTATATATTATATTATGTACAATTAATTTAATTGGGCGATTTAAAGGAATAATTGAATTAATTGAATATGTGTGTTATTTAATTAATTGGGTTTTATGAGTAGAATTGTGGTTATTTGGTTATTGGGCCTAAGTTTATGAGTATAAGTAATAAGGAGGTGTTAAGTATTAAGCCCAATAAGACATTACTAGTTAGCAAAGGTTAGAAGGAAACAGATAATTAGTGTCATTTGGAGAAAAGAAAAAAAGAAAGAAAAAGAAGAGAAGAGAAGAGGAGAAGAAGAGAAAAGAAGGTGAAACCCTAGGAAGTCAAATCTTCAAGAGGTAAGGGAGATAATCCTCATTATTATGCATTTGTATGTTATTGGGTAGTGATTAGTAACATGCTATAGGATTGGGTAACTCTAATTCTAGGTTTTTGATTCTCAAATTGAAGTTGTAATTTAGGGATTTTGATGAATAAAACTAGATTTGATGATATGAATAGGTTTCCTATAGTGTATACATGTTAGATGATGTTTAAATGATGATTAATAAGCATTAAAACTGTTTTGGAGATGGAATTTCCTGGCTGGGTAGTGCTGTCACGTAGCATATTTTTCTACAAAACGTGAAGGGCGCTGAGTGGCTTAGGGGATTGCTTGCTTATTATTTATCATTAATTTACATGATTTCTAATAATTGTAATGATGAGTTTTGGATCATGTTTGGATGTTATTTCATCGATTACATGCTACTTGAATTAGTGTATGTATGTTATATTTTGGATGGAATATTTTGAATAACATGTGTTGGCTTAAATACTATATGTTATTTGTGATGTGTAATGATAGTATATGCTATGTGCATTGTTTGTTGTTGATGAAACATGATGTTGTGCAATTGACGGATAATTCACATGAGTTGAATTATGGTGATATGCTTGAATAATTGAGGTTGGTGGATAATCTTAATTTGCATATGTTGCTTGATGAATTGCACATGCATCCATTGGTTGACCTTGAAAATTGAGGTGGTGAAACTGTGGATTCACATTTGGCTCGATTCTTGAATGGATAAGTAGCGGTGAAATGGTGAGTTCACAATGGTGGCTTTGGTCTTGTCTAGATCGGAAGCGTGGCTTTGGTTCTAAGTTAATGAATCAGAAGCGGGGTGAACGAAATGTTCCCAATGGTACCACATGCATATTGAGTCACATTGCATTGTTGTCACATGAGTCATTGATGAATATGAATTATGTGTATTGGCATTGTGATACTTGATTATGTGAACAATTGGATTGTTTGGGAAGATGACTGTTGTACTAATTGTAATAAATGTGAATATGTTATACTTGGAATGTTTGTATAATCATATTATGTTGGAATATTAATTGAAGTGTGTGGAATTCATGAATATATGTTTTTTCTATATTGCTTCCAATTATATATATTTGGATAATGATGTGAATTCTCACCCTTCTGTTATGACGTTGCCTCTACGTGGGTAACATGCAGGTTCAAAGGATAGCGGTGCTTCGCACGAGACTAGTTAAGGATTTTATCTATTTATTCATTGTACTAGGTAGTGAGTCATTGCTCTGGTCATGTAACACGGAGATTATATGGATTTCTGCTTTTATGAGATGTTTGTTATGTATTCTCATATATTTTGTATTTGTATGTTGAGATACTATATTGATGTGGCCGTGGTGCCGATGTATGAATCTTTATGACTTGATTATGTTATGTATTCATTGTTGTTTCATCCAATGATTATAGTATGGGATGTAATCATTGATAGTATCTGAGATATTAAATGCTCCGCTTTGAAATGCATAGTTTTATTTTAAAGCATGAAATTCAAATATGTGTTATGAGTATGACCAGGTGCATGTTAATGTTTGTTTTGGTTTTCCTATGTATGGAAAATAACATGTGACACCCTTTATATGCGTGCAGTTTATTTTACTCTGATTTATACCATGATTATTTGGGGATAGAAAAAGGGTGTTACATAAGGATCATCCATACTTCTCATACAAGAACACCAATGCGTTATATGTGTCAGGCCAAGCACCTGATATACCACCTGGATATCAAAAAACACTTATAGCCGCTCCTAATATTCCTAGGAAGTCTAACCTCGAACTTATGATGGAGAATTTTATAGCTAACCAAGCTCAAACTCACAAGGATTTCCTAAACTGTTGATTCTATTGGTTGGCAGCAATTTTGGTAAAAAATTCGGCTCAAAAATATCTTGAAGTTTACTAAAGTAGCAGATGTCACAGTAGATGTCCTGACATGTGAAACTCACAGAAGTGCAAATTTTTTTGGAAGTCAGTTTGTTGTTATTTGTATGTTTCAATTAAGGAAGCTTGTGAAACGCCTTCAGCAACATTCTTAGAGATTTAATATCTTGCTTTCATGGAGAAAAGACAGGAGGCACTGAAGACTTGTGAGTAAAGAAACCCTAGTTGCGGTTACTCTATTTAAAGGCTGCAAACATTGTTTTGCAGTTTGGTTGTTAATTGTTAATTGTGAGCCTCTTGAGTATTTCTACTTGAGAAGGACGGTTTTTGAGTTATAAGTTTTCAATCACCATAAGCTTTGAAGCAAGTGTGATTGTGTGTCTTTGAAGAGTGTCTTAAGTTTTAGTTGTTTTTAGTATCACGGGTTGTGGTACTGAGGGAGTGAGCGGAGGATTCTCATATCTAAGTGGTATCTTAGGTAGAAGGGCCATTGAGTAGTTTGATTAAGTGAGGAGGTGTAAACAAGGAAGGTTTAGCTCTGAATTAATACGACTAATAGTGAACTTCATCCCTGGCTTGGAAGTCCCCAAACGTAGGTTAGTTAGAACCGAATTGGGTTAGCAACTCTCTGTGTTTTTATTGCTTTCTGCACTGTTATAGTCTGTTCTATTTAACTGTGTTATAAGCAGATATAAGTGTCGTGACATTACCTTCGACATCTCATATATGATACCAGAATTTCAATTGGTATCAGAGTAGGCATCCAGCTCTGTCTCTGGGGGAGATCTAAGGAAGATACTTTCTGGTAATATGGACAAGGAGGCAATATATTTGAATAGACCACCTATCCTGCATGGCTCTATCTATGATCTATGGAAGCCTTGTATGGAAGCTTATATAAAGTCCTTGGACAACAGGGCTTGTAAGGCTATTCTGAAAGGATGGACACATCCTGTGATTATTGGAGCTGATAATCAACCTACTGGTGAGCTGAAACCTGAAGAAAATTGGTCAAAGGAAGATGATGAACTAGCTCTTGCAAATTCAAAGGCTTTGAATGCTATATTCGGTGGAGTTGACAAAAACATCATGTGAAGTGGCCAAGGATGCTTGGGAAATACTCAAGACTACTCATGAATGGACCTCTAAGGTTAAAATGTCAAAACTACAGCTGCTCGCATCTAAATTTAAAAACCTGAGAATAAAGGAAGAGGAAAACATTCAAGAATTTCATACGAATGTTCTTGAAATTGTTGTTGCTTGCAGTGCCTTGGGTGAGAAGATTCCAGAAGAAAAGTTGGTAAGGAAGATGCTCAGATCTCTACCTAAGATATTTGATATGAAGGTAACAACTATTGAATAAGCTGAGGATATCAACAGTATGAAAGTGGATGAACTTGTGGGTTCGCTCCAAACATTTGAGCTGAGTATTAATGAGAGGTCTGAGAAAAATCCCAAAAGCATAGCATTCAAGACCAACACCGAAGAGAAGAGTCAGGAATATGATTTGGACACCGAGGAAGGTCTGTAAAATACCATAGTTCTTCTTGTAACACCCATTTTCTACCCAACATTATAATAGAATCAGAGTGCCAAAATTTCAAGTATGATAATTAACATGCAAATCGAATGCGACTCAACTATGCAAATGCATGTGGTACCATTCGGAGTAAAACTCCCAACTTAAAATCATGCCAGGTTATCGAGGCAATCAACAAGGTATAAGCCTTCAACGTGGTGCCATTAAGGCCAAGGCATAAGCCTTCAACTTTCAACGTGGTGCCATCAAGGCCCACTTAATCATGCAAATGTGATGTATGCGACAACAACCACAACATCAACTTCATCAACAACTTAAACAACAGAAACTTAAACATGCATCAATTGCATCAACTTAAATCAACATTGGTCATACGACCTACAACGTAAACATGCCCGTATATCGGGACAATCCAACTTACTTGGTTGTACCTGCAAATCAACATATTCAACATCATCTCGATGAAACAAACCAACCAAGATTACTTACTAATAATTATAGACTACTCCGACAATTTTCAATTAATCCCGGACAACTAATTATACCGCTTAATTTACTACTTCGGCTAATTCGATACTGTTTCTAAGCACTTCTATTATTTTCAATTATTACAGTGTTCCTGTCTAATTATATTGCTGATATAATTATTTTACTGTATCTAAAGTTACACTATTATCAAAATTCCGGCTTTTCTGTTGGCATGTTACTATCTGCTCCAGACCTTCTACTTAACCATGTTTTTGTGTTTTTCTGATAAACTACAATGTAACATTTAATCCCCTGCTACGTAATTATTTTTATACTTACAATAATACATTATTACTTCTAACCATTACTTCTACTTCTGACCAACACAACTTCTGACCAATACAACTTCTGACCAACCCAACTTCTGACCAATACAACTTCTGACCAACAACTTCTGACCAACAACTTCTGACCAACAACTTCTGACCAATAACTTCTGACCAACAATTTCTATCTAACAACTTCTAATTCTTTTACAATTACGCATAGGATCTATTAACACTTAGCTAAAGTTTCTAAAAACCCTTCCAAACCTAGATTTAACGGCAGTTCAAATTCCCCGATCGCATCCTAATTTCTGGTCGCATTTCGATTCGACTTTCCGGTCTACAAATCCTCTTCCGGAGGCAGTTTCTCCAAACCTTGTTCCTCTTCTTTTTCCCACGTACAACAACCTTCTTCTTTTCTTTCTTCCCAAACCTAGTTCCTTATATTTTCTTTTAATCCAATAAATCAATTAATAATAATATAATTACTATTATTTTCTTAATGGGCTTAATATATAAATTCACACCCCCACTTTGCTATTCGCCACTCACAATCCAAATTAATCTAATTAAATACAATTATCCACAATAAATAAATAATATTATTCTTAATATTATTCCTCCAATTTAACCGATTAAATCCAACTTTAATTTAATTAATCCCAATACGCCTCTTACAATAATACTGACAGACCTAAATTACTCCGATTAATTCTCAAACTCATCTAATTCCAATAAATAATTCCTTTAATAATTAATTAAATTCAGGGCGTTACACTTCTTGGAAGACAATTCAACAAAGTACTGAAAAGGATGGAGGGAAGTTCAAGAACTAATGTCAAGAACATCCCTTATGTCATTAGGAAAACAGGAAACTCTGGGAAGAAAGCAGAAATTGAGAAAAGATATACTTAAGGAAGAGAACTAAGGTACTATGAATATGGAAGTGATTCAAGTGATGAAGAATTAACGTTTGAAGAACTGGCTGTTACATATAAGGAACTATGCATCAAAAGTGTTGAAGTTTTCCAGGAGAATGAGAAGCAGAAGAAGCCCATTCTATAAATGCAAGACATAAAGAAGGAGAATCTGGAGATAATTAAGAAGCTTGAAGGTGAAGTAATTTTGCTAAAAGGTGACCTTGATCAGATGACCAAATCTGTCAAGATGCTAAACAGTGGATCTGAGACATTGGACAAGATACTTCAAGCTGGAAGAGTGGCTGGAGACATGACTGGACTAGGGTACAATGGTACAAGGGAGTCTTCTACAAAATCTACTCAAAATCAGGCTGAACCCAAGATGTTTAATCAGATGTTTCAACATCATAGAAGGAATAATCACAAACAGCATAACAGAAGATATCAACACTGGAGATGTCATTATTGTATAAGATATGGTCACAAAAAGCATTTTGTTTCAAGTTGTATGGTTACCCCAACTCTACACATCAATCAAATGTGACTCAAGCTGGCCCAAAGAAACAGTTGATTCCCAAAGCAAATGCATCATGTTTCTTGGCTCACACTACCTCAACAGTGAAGACCACAAAAGGCTGGTAGTTTGACAGTGGTTTCTCAAGACATATGACCAGAAACCAAAACTTATTAGTTGATCTTCAAAAGTATCCAACTAGTTATGTCAACTTTGGAGATGGATTGAAAGGTGAGATCAAGGGAATATGAAAGATACACAGTGCTAAGTTTCCTAACATTAAAGGTGTATTACTTGTCAAAGGGCTAACTTCCAACCTGATCAGCATAAGTAAACTATGTGATCGAGGATTTTATGTGAACTTCACAAAAGCTAAACAAGAATGGTGAAGTGGTAATGAAAGGTATAAGTAACGAAGACAACTACTATCCATGGGTCCCTCTAGAGACAAATCACGAAGACAAAGAATCTGTAGACAAAAATTTCCTGAAGGATAATACAAGTTTGAAGTCAGCTGACTATAATGTCCCAATCAATGTTCTGACATCACTCAAATCTACCAAAGTTAATGACCAGTCTACAAAGAAAAGAACCATGAATCTAGTTCAAAAATTCACTGAACTAAAACTAGTCAATGGTTATTCAAAAGGATGGAATGTATATGAATGCTCAAGAAGAGAGCAAGGGGTCTGTTTGTGAAAACAATTATAGCAATTAAAAGCGTGTGGGAACGCCATTAAGTGGCCTAACTTTTCAAAATATCACTCAACGATATTGCAACATAAGGCGCAACATATAAAAAGGGAAACCCAAGCTCAAATATCTCACTGGTTCACCACACGCTACACTACTCCTACATACTCCAAAATCTCTACCTTCAATCCTAAAAAAATCAATCCTTCATACTTGAGCATCAAGATGTCTCAACAATCTGCACCTGGATCAAGCAACAAAGACGAACGTATCCTAACTAAAGAAGCCTTAAACATCATTCCACTTTCCATGATTCCTTGTTCAGATGCAAGACCTAAAAATCTTTGCACCCGCCATGCAAGACGTCCAAGGGAAACCTTTGCTCCAGTTGAAGGTAACGTATCTGAACCACATATTGAGGGTGAAGTTGATCGAGATAGAGGATACGTAGACAGAGCAATAAGGAGAATGGTTGTTGATACCCTAAAAGTGGGCTTACCTATTGAAGGGATCATTAGTTTAAAATATATCATTAATCTGCATATTTTTTATCAACAGTTTACATGGAACCATACTTGGTTTTGGATCATATACCCAATGAAGATGATGCAGAGGTTTGGATTGCGAAGACTTCTATCATACGGTTTAACATTGTGGAAATGCACCATAGTGATCGTGTGAAGATCTAGTTTGGTATGTTCCAAGACATACAGTGAAATCCTATATGTTTGGATCCTTGGCATCTCAAAAGGGTCGATGCCCAATGGGGATATGGTAATTAAAAAAAAAATTCCAGGGAGTTTTGTAGGATGTGGAAAAACCGAGCGCACCATATCTTACAATTCCCTATTTACGAGGATGACAAAATTATGCAACACTCTCGTCAATACATTGCTTGGTACCGGTCCGTAACGAACCTAGAAATGCATGTCTCTCACCCTCGCTATTTGGTCGACCCACGCACCCAGTGGGGCCAATCCTCAGCTCCACAACAACAACCCCAACAACAACCACAACAACACCAACAACAACAACCGCACCAACAATACCAACAACAGACCCAACATCTATCAACCTCCCGCCAATCAACCTGATGATACAGTACCACCAACACTCAATCCCAACCCCAACTTCAACCTGATTACCAATTTCAATACTCCCATATGCCAAACACCCAATCCCCCTATATGGGCCCATCAACATCTCACCTCAGCCCAAACACTGGCTTCCTCGAGGAATATTCCCCAACCAACCCAACATACCACCAACCATCACCGTACCAAACCCCCCACCATTCATATGGGTGCTAGTCTCCAAACACCCAATTTCCCTTTTACCCCACACATTCACAATCCACCTATACAGATGATGACTGTTATCATCCCCACATGGAACCTAACCCCCACCACAACGACCAAGCTTTGAGAACATGGGAACACGTCTATACAAAAGCGGTATAACAAACAATGCAGATCTTGAGGCATACATGGATCTTGATCGCATACACTACGAGCGACCATCGACCCAACAACAACCAACTCAAGAACCTCACATCACACGAGTTAGGAGAGGACGCGGATGTGGAACCCGTGGACGTCTAAACGTCCCTGGTCGTCAAGAATAAATCTATGTAATTGTTATTCGTTATGTTTGTAATGAAAATTTATATTTGAAGTTTTATTTCACAACATTGTCCTGCACTTTAATTTAAATCAATTTTTTTTTACTTAACACATAGGCGTCATCTCAGATGACTTTTTCCATGTGATTAACACATATGCGCCATCTGAAATGACTTTTAAGAAGAAAAAAAAAACACTTAGGCGCCAAATGGTGTGGCTCCTGATTCTTAAAAACAAATGCATAAACTATCTGAGATGGCTTCTGCTTATATGTTAAACCTGAAAAATAATTATTTAGATAATTAATTTCAATACATAATTATTTAAGTATTTTTCATTGAAAAAAAATTCTCTTTAGCATTTCCCGTTTGTTAATTAAACCTTGAAATTAAACTATTAAAAGAAATAATAATAAAAGAATAAACAAAGGTGTGGGACATGTGAGTAAATTAGAGAACCTAGACGAACATGTCTAAAGCGTAAGTTGTGAGTTAGTACAACAAACAGTCGTTGAATCGGAAGGGACTACACAAGAAGACACAGACAGCACAATCATGGCCTCCTCTGATCCCAACAAGCTGTTAACCAAAGCTGATAAACTGTATGTATATTCATCTTCTCTTTCCTTCATTCTTTTCTCTATTTCATCGTTATCCTCTTCCAGATCCTCTTTCAACCTCAGATTCCACCCATCAATTCTAGTTACTGTCTCGATTTTGATATCATGTGATCCAATTCAACCCTACAATCAATTTTAGGACTTTAATATTTAATATCATGTAATTTGATCTCAAACATATCGAACTGTGGTCTGTGTTTGTGTTTTTTTTTTTGTATAAAACCTCAAAAGTTGTGTTTTTTTTGTTTCAGAACAAAACTCAGTCTCACTAGGTGGAGTGCTGATTGGAAGACTGCTACTGGTCTTTATGAGCAGGCTGGTAACTATTACTTCCTCCGTTTTTATCAAATAAAGTTTGTTTCCGTAGAAATGATTGTTATTTTTCGAGTTGTGTCCGTTAATTATTAATTTAGTAAGAGTGTAATGTTTTATGATAATATTATTGCATTTCTTAATCTGTATGCAAAAACGTTAAACGACGTCATTTTAAATGGAGGGAGTATTACTTAGCCATTTCTAAATATTTTGTTTCATTCTTTGTGTAAGCATTCTTCTCGATTGCGGATCGCGCGAAATACTGTTTGTTTGAATTCTGCTAAATTATAGTGTTATATGATAATAACACCAAGGCAAGCTTGTCTATATTAATTTTTTTAAAGGAAAATGTTGCGTGTTCGTGATAAATCTAATGAACTATTTTTGTCTGGTGTAGCTATTGGGTTTAGAGCTTCCAAGAACCATGAGAAAGCCAAGTTGGCTTATGAGAAAGCTTCGCAAGGACAAGAGATGCTTTCTTCGTATCCTTATATTTTTCTTTGATTTTGTTTATGTTGCTGTCTCCATTTTTTTCCGTTATTAACGGTAAAACTTGGTCTTCTATGATGTTATAGGGTTCACTTTATTAAACTGCCACCTTTTGTTTGTCATCCTTGACAAGTTAATCAGACCTTGGGATGCAGCGAAGCACATGGAATCTGCTGCTGCTCTGGCCAAGGAACTGAGCAACTGGAGAGAAGTTGGGGACTTCTATCAAAAGGCATCTCAGTTGTACATGGAGTGCGGTAGACCACAACCTGCATCGGATGCTCTTGCAAAGGGAGCTCGGTAATTGTAATGTTTACCCTCTTGTTTTGCAGTTGAATTATATGTTGTATTGTTATTAAAATTATGATAATTGTGATATGTTGAAGTAGAGTAATCAACTAAACATTAGCATATATCAAAATACATAATGTGCATGCTCTGATAGGTTAGGAAAATTTGTAAAGGGTTTTATATTTAGGGGCAAGGAAAATTTTCAAAACGATCTTATAATGTGGAACGGAGGGAATATAGTATACGGAGTCCTTTGGGGCATCTGGTTGGGGCAATGGCATTTGAAATGCGTTCATAAGATGATAGGGGCGTTTATTTGGCCTTTGAATTGCTCGTGAAAATCTGTGTGTATGGCCTTTTATCGGTGTAACGCACACGACTGTTTCAAAAGGATTTCCATTTCAGATATGGTTAGAAATTGAGCCGCATTGCTACATTTTTTATCCATTCAAGTTCTCTAATATGTTTTCCCCTATGCAGTGCTTTGGAAGATACCATGCCTGAAGAAGCGATTCAGTTATATACAGATGCTTGTACAATTCTGGAAGAAGATGATAAGGACCAGATGGCCTTTGATCTATACCGTGCTCTAACCAGTGTTTATATAAAACTTGAGAAGTAAGTACTATAAAAGTTAAGACAGTGTACGTTCTTATGGTTTTTTATGAAGCATAACGTATCTTCATGCACTATCTAAAGCTAAAGGTAGCATTTGATAAATAGGTTCGAACGAATGAAACATGTATTCTGTTCTATATTTGGTGTTACAAAAAATTCAACGGAATGGACATTAGTAATTGTATATTTAGTTCCACTAAAACGGCAAAATAGTTCCATTTTGTTCTGTTCAGCAGATGCCAAATGCTACCTAAAAACATAATAACAACCTAGGATCTCCAATTAGTTTTTCATCGTTATCTTATTTAAAACCACGAGCTTTAATCCTCTACCTCAGAGGTTATATTTTTCTTATCCTCCTCGTGCATCTTGTTTATGCATTGATTAATAACTGTTTCTTTATGCAATACCATGTGCCAACTTCGAGTTCTAGATTTGTTCTGGGTCCTGGCTTCGCGTAGTACTAAAGCTCATAGTTTAGAAGAGAAGGGTTTCCCTTTGCTTAAGATATGCTGAACCAAGGGGAAATGCAAGTCTCTTTTCTCATTTCTCATACTTGTATTGGGCATTGTTCGACTCACAGATATACAGATGCCGCATCTTCCCTGTTAAGATTGGGCTTGGCAGCTGACAAATGTAATGCTACCAATAGTCAATCCAAGGTTTGGAATAATATAATTTCTTATTCTGTATATTAACTTTCAAGTCGCCTCCTTTGCAAAAAATTGTTTTTTGATAAACTTTCGATTGTGTATCTTATCATGAATGCAGGCTTATCTTAGTGCCATTATCGTCTACCTTTATGCTCACGACTTTCAGCAAGCAGAGAAGTGCTATAATGACTGCTCTCAGTAAGTTTCTATATCCTCTTTGCTCTGCTGTCTTGTCTCGTAATGAAGTGCAAACTCAACCATCTTCAACGTGTGATATACGGATCGTTATAGCCATAACTCTGTAACTTATCATAAGCTCCATGGGATCTGTTAATCAGATTGGTTATTGATGATAAAACGTGTGAAAATGCTGTGGTATCTGTAGGATTGAAGCTTTTCTCAAAAGTGACCACAATCGTTGCGCTAGCAAGTTTCTTTCTGCTTACACTGATGGAGACGTCGACGAAATCAAAAAAATTGCTCAGTCTAGCGCCGTTTCCCATCTTGACCATGCAGTAAGTGATTTAGCATATATTTCGTTTTTTACTTTTCAGTTCTCAATGTTTTATAAAGGGTTATATATGTAGACTCAAATTTGTATGATATGGTGTGAATCATTTGCAGATCATTCGGCTCGCGAGGAAACTTCCAACTGGCGATGTGAGTGCATTAAAGACTGCCACGGCCGAAGATGACGAGGAACCACTGGACGAAAATGACCTGACTTAGACTCTAATAGTGTTCTATTTATAGCATTGGTGCAGAACCTATTACAAGTTGATGAGTGAATTGAATTGTTTGGTATATATTGATTTTTGTATAAAAAAATACTGCTATTTTTACTGGGTATATATACATATTGAAATTGAAATGCAGGTAATAAGTGGAAAGATATTCAATCACTTCAAATGACATATCACTTAGTTTTTATGTATGTTGATCACTTGTTTAGTTGACATAAGTGATCACTTAGAATTTAAGCTTTTACTTGTGAATTGTGATTAAGAATTCGAAGCTAATTTGTTACGAATTCAAAGATGTGTCGCATGTTATTGGGTTTTTTTTCTTCGAGAAAAAGACCTGAATTTTCTAAACCAAGCCTGGATTTGGGTTGCATCGGATTAAAATTCTTATTCATTACGAGCATTCAGATGTGTGCCCGTCTGTCCGCTTTTGTATATATAAAATTTTCTACCGGAAATAGAATCTTACGATTCGTACAATGATCCTTGAGTTACGAATTTTTTTAATCTTCTACCAGTTATGTAGAGTTTTTAAACATTGGTCTTAGGTCTTTGAGGACAAGTTTACTAATTTGAATGAATCTAGTTACTACTGATGGTAGTTTTTGTGTTTTAGAGACAACAAAAAATTTGGACTCAAACTTCTGTTATAATCTGTGTCATCCAAATCCTAATCTCACAACACATTGAATACAAATTATATAAAACCAAGAAACCACCAACAAACTTCACTTATCAGTCATCATTCTCTTCCATCCAAAACCAAGAAAACAAATCCCGAACACAAATCTCTCCCTCTCTTTCTCTCCCATTCTCTTGCTGCCATGGAAAACACCAACCACTATCCTCATTTCCTCATCATCACACTCATCTTCTTCACAACCTTCACAACATGCAGTAGTACCTCCACAAACACATCATCATCAACAACACCATCTCCACCAATGCCAACTCAAGAACTAAACAACATTCTTGACGCACTCATAGGCTCAGGAGACACAACCATAAACAAATGGGTAAGCATCTTATCAATGTCAAATCCATTACTAAGCCTAACACTCTTCATCCCTCAACAAACACTCTCACCATCCTCCACACTAAACCCCTTCACTTTCCCATACCATATCGTCCCACAGCGTCTCTCCTTCGCCGACCTCCTCCTCCTCCCTCGCTACTCCCGTCTCCCCACTCTCCTCCCCGGTAAAACCATCGCCATAACCGATAACTCCCTCGGTAACTTCACCCTCGACGATGTCCTCCTCACTCATCCTGATCTTTATAACACATCCTCTCTTGCTGTTCATGGAGTTGAGAGACTTCTTGATTACTCTACCTTCGGTGATGCAGCAGCATCCATGATGCCTGATTCGCCAAACTTTTTGCCAGTCGGAGAAACATGGAAGTCGGCCGAGCCTTTCTCGGCCGCGATTAATATCTTCTTGCTTGTTATATGTTTTGTTCTTCAACAACTCATCTTCTTTGTGTAAAGACATCAATGCAGATGCACCATATACATGTTGAGTTTTTCTTTCTTTTTTTGCTTTCTTGAATGCATGCAGTGATTTTGTAGTGTATAAATATAATAATCAAGAATGTGATTGAAGTGTTATTAGAATTTTACTATTTTTTTTCATACTTAGTGTATATATGTTTAGTTCTAAATTCCAATTTTGAAGTTTTAACATTGATTTGAAATAATGCAGAATGTTAATGATTTTGAATGTAAAGTTGGTTTTAATTTAATGGTAGAGTTGAGTTTTTATCTCTAGAATTGATTTAGTTTTAAAGTTATTGTTTAAGGTATTTTTCATAAATATATTTAAGTCCAAAACTTAGCATTCGGGTTACTTTTTTAATCTGAAACAGTTTTATAAATCACCTTTGGTAGGAAATAATCAAAATTATTTGGAAGAAAGTTCTAATTATAAAGGCTGCTCTTATATCATTACGACACTTGCACACGTTTGAAAGCTTTGCAATGAGAGTAATTTGAGATTTAGTAAAACAATTTTAAAACAAAACATAATTAAAGATATGATGTACATGAGTTGGGTTGAATTGGGTTAGTCTAATATGCTATCTAGTCCATTTATTAGTTTATTTGGGATTTTTTTTTATCCACCCTTGTACCTTCTTATAGGTCTCCAAACGAAATTCTCATAATATCCTCTGAATCTATATATGTTTATCCGAACGAATCAAATTCCATGTGTTATTAAATAAATTAGGTTATGCATCTCTGAAGACATCACACTTAATTTTGGATATGCATATCCGAAATATACAGAAGCAGTGAATGAATCAAAATCCTTGAAACTAAATCAACTTAACATAGATTTAACATAAATAGTCGAAATTACATATATAGTTGAACATAAATTTAACATTACATATGTTAGAACAAAACTTGGTTCTGCAATAATACTTTTGAGTTTTAATGATAACAGACAAGTATGTTTGTATGAACAATTTTGTTATTCTAATGTTTGTTATTTTTGAGAATTTAACAAATAGGTTATACTTCTGATAAATAGCGTGCCTAAGTGAATGAATCAAAATCCTTAAAACTAAATCAACTTAACATAGACTTAACATAAATAGTCGAAATTACATATATAGTTGAACATAAATTTAACATTACATATGTTCGAACAAGACTTGGTTCTGCAATAATACTTCTGAGTTTTGATGATAACAGACAAGTATGTTTGTATGAACAATTTTGTTATTCTAATGTTTGTTATTTTTTAGAATTTAACAAATAGGTTCTACTTCTGATAAATAGCGTGCCTAAGTTATAAGAAGAGAATTGTTCCGCTTCTGCGCTACATATGTTTTGCTGAACAGTAGCAAAAGCCTTATAAGACTCTGATACGCTGTCTAAAGAAAAGTTCTGAAGATTTGAAGACAGAAGTTCTGATGAACAATGTCCATATGCTAAAGACTTATGCTTCTTAGTCAATGGGCTCTGAAAGACCAAGTGCTGAAGATTCTGAAAACACAATTCTGCAGACTCTGAAGACTTAAAGCTCTGAAGACCCAAGTGATGTTTTTCTGCTTCTAACTCATGCTCTCAAAAGCATATGAAGTCGGGAAGTTGAGAAGACTAAGCAACATGGTACAACAGTACAACGATACAATTAGGGCGCTTCGTTCCACTCCAGAAAGAGCGGAAACAGATGTACTATCCCCCCACGTTCTTATTTCAAGCTGCCATAGTTCTGGAAATGTCAAAAGTACCATTCAACGGTCACATCATTTACATGGCTATATAAAGGCTTGATGACTTCAAGAAAAGGTTTCTAATTCACTGTTCATACGCTCTAGAATACTGTTGTCAAGCTTCCTATTTTCTTAAGTCTTGTTCTTAAATTTTGTTTACTATTCAACTTGTGTAGAAGCATTTTTCTGTAAACAAACTATTTCTCAAACTGTTATTTGATTTCCTTGAGATACTAGTTAGGTTGGATTTCTTGATAAGTCTAGGACTTTTGTGCCTTAGAGGTTGTTGTTAGTCACCTCGCTTGAGAGAGGCAAAATCACCTTGGCGGATGGACTAGACTAGCTTGAAAGTTTTTCAAGTGAACTAGTATAAACATAATGTTTTCTTTATTTTCTGCTTCTCTAGCTTTATCATCAAGTGAAGTCTTTTTGCTAAGGGGATTATTTATAAAAAAAACATTTTTGATTTTAAAACCCAATTCAACCCCATATTTCTTGTGTTTTTCACACCTTTAACATATTGTTACAAAGTGGTAGTTGAGGACGTCACAGTATTTTGATAACATCTTATCCCTACCTTTGAAGCTTCGCATCAACTTAAATCGGACCCTTAATAGAGTATCACTGAAAAGTACTCCACATAACCTTTAAATCGCCATCCGTCTTCAGCTCAAACTTGGTAAACTTTGTCTTACCTTTATTGTCAAAAGAGGGTGAACGATATCCGACTTTGACCAACTTTCGATTGTCTGAATACTGCAAGAGAGAATTCAGTGTCATAACGAGGTTGGTGAAAGGCGTGTCTTCAGATACCCGAAACTGCAATGGTTGCATGTTACCATTGAAGTAGACAAAAGCAAGGGTAGGATATGTTTGGCTCATCTCTGTTTAGGGTTTGTGATGTTGAAGGAATAGTTTGGAGAATCTATTTATATAAGAGATGGAGAAATTTCTACTAAAGAATTCTTATCCTACCAGTGCATATTTCAGATACAAACATCTGAATTAACTTGTTTTTAACATAATTAGAGGGTTTCGGATAGGCATATCCGAAATAACCCTTATTTTGTTTTTTTTTAAATTGAGGGTTTGTTCGGATATGAATATATGAAGTAACCTATATTTTTTTTAAAAAGAAGTCAAATTATTTCGGATATGCATATCCTAAATATGCAGAACCAAAATCAGAATTAGTTTTATGTGAACCAGTACGATAGAAACGTGGAAAAATTTAATCGATAAAAGTAAACAGCAGTAAAATGTTGAATAAACATATTATATATGTATTGAATCATGTAGACTTTACATCGTGCATGATAATACATTCAAAAAATTGTTCGATTACATTCTAAAATGCATCGAATAAATTATCACCGCTTAATATATAACCGGAGGTGGAAGTGGTGGTTTGGAAATCGAAGATGTGTCTGGTTTTTTTAATAGGGGGTGTACGAGGTGGTTTGAAGATGCAATTCATGTGTAGGAGGGAAAGGTAGCACAAATGTTTTATTACTCTTTTGAATATTGTTTTATACTAATTGAAATTCCAAGTGTGATATATTTATTTTTATAGTATCATGACACACTGAAGTGCATAAATCATGGTAACAAGATATCAAAGGTGTTGTTGACTTATGAACCATGGTTTCAAGAAATCTAGAGTTAGCTTGGCTTAATGAATGCAATAGGACTAGGTATGGTTATATTGAAGATGGTGTATTGTCTGCATTTGTCTTAGAGCTATCTTGGGTGAATGAATTCAGTAAGAATAGACGTGGTTATAATTGTGGATGTTGTGGGTGATGAGGTACAAGTTATTTATCATAGAGTATATACATTAAGGACCTACTTCTTGATCTTGGTTGGCACTAGTATTTTCGTAGACAAAAATGTGACATATGTCGACGTTGTCTATATTAAATACTTCACTGAATTGGAGAGGATTCACGAGTACAACTAGGGAGCATCTTATTTGGTTTACTTGTACTCAAAATTAGATAAATGTAGTATATGGAAGACCAGACAGACAACAAGAAGAAATTGTCTATATTAGGTAATTTATTTACACCCTTACTAATAATTATTTTACAATAATTTTGCTACACACTTACTAATATTTCATTTGAATCATTTTCAAGCATAGATCCTCCAACATTTTCCAAGTATTGCGGACTAAGAATGTGTTAACAACTAAATTTAGGGACCCCATAATTTTTGCTACTGCCACTGCCCTTTATAGAGAAGTCAATGCGATATTTGCATACTCCAATGAAGATTTGGGGTTAAAGATGTGTGTAATTGTTGAGATCTTGAGTTCATTGAGCTTGTGGAAGGAAACATACAAAAAATTGCTCCAAATAAAATGAATATTTTTATTTTATTTATGGTTTTATTTTATAATAACTAAGCATTTTTCATATTTGTTAACCCATTCGTCTTGATTTGGTCATATCTGAAGTTCTAGGTATCTGATTGACATGATCTTTAATGTGTAGGAAAGCTACGAAAATTGTCTATAATCCATCTATTTGGTTCAATATGAAATTAGGTTTCATTATGGCTCAAAAATATTCATCAATAAGAATGAGAAGATGAAGGAAATGTTAGAACAAGATTTGGTTATGCAATTATGTCTTTGAGTTTTGATGATAACAAACAACATGTTTGAGTGAACAATTTTTTGTTACTCTAATGTTTGTTGTATTTTTAAGATAAACAAATAGCTTCTGCTTCTGATGAATAGTGTGGCCAAGACATTAGAAGAGAATACATTCTACTTCTAAGCTGCAAAGGTTCTGCTGAACAAGTAGCAAGGAAAAACTTCTAAAGGCTCTGAAGTTACTTTGATACCTTCGTCTGAAGAAACCAGTCAGAAGATCTAAAGACAGAAGTGTGACTTATTTTAAGATGCTGAAGACTCAAGTTTCAGAAGACAAAGGGTTATGAAGACCAAGTGATTAAAGACTCTGGAGACGTGGCTCTGAAGATTCGAAAGGCTTGAAGTTCTTCTGAACTTTGGTTACGATACAAAGGGTTCTGAAGACCAAGTGCTGAAGATTCTGAAGAATGTGATTCTGAAGATTCCAAGACTTTAAGTTCTTATGAACTTAGGTTACGATACAAGGTTGCAAGACCAAGTGCTAAAGACTCTGAAGAACATGATTCTGAAGATTCCAAGACTTGAAGTTATTTCTACCTTTGGTTACGATACAAGGTTCCTCAAACCAAGTGCTAAAGTTTCTAAAGAGGAAGATCTGAAGACTCTGAAGACTTGAAGTTTTGATCAACCAAGAGTTAGATTCTCCATTTCCAAACTCATGCTCACAAAAGCCTCTGAAGTGCAGAAGAAAAGAAGATAACGTTAACGTGGTACAAATAGTACACAGTACAAAACGTTTTACTCCACTATCTCACTACCAAGGTAAAGTGTGGAATACAAAAAAAGACATGAAAGTACTATTTTGTAATGTCTCTCTTTTTCAAATGGCCAACGAATATATTTTTAACTGGCTATAAAAAGAGAAGTATCATCGTTTGAGAAGTTGTAGCTTCATGCCACAATGCAACAATAATGAAAGTTATTATCGATGAACAAAAGCAACAAGATTATCAATGAAGTATCAACAACAAGAGAAACATGAAGAAAGTGTTATCTTGAATCACTTTAATTGATAACTCAAACCAGAAATCATTGGTTCACACTGTGCTAAAATCTACATGCTGCAAGAAAGTCTTTTAAAGGTGCAGAAGAAAAAGAAGAAGATCATGAAAGCTTCAATTTGTAAATCCACACAGATGATGTGTTATTTCATGATATTTGAGAATAAGGGTTGTTGTCCAGAATGTTCCAAGGTGAATCAAGATGAAGAAGCTCATCTCCATATTATATCAAGATCAACAAGCTGTCAGAAGCTTTTGAAGAAGAAGACTTTAGTCATTCAAGTGCTCTAGGCTGTTGTCCTTGTAGAAGCAACTTGAAGAACAAAAGACCACACATGTGAAGATAAAATACAATATAATATTCTTATTGTGTATTAGGATCTTTTGATGTACTTAATAGAGTTTACACCTGCTTGTGTAGAAGCATTTTATTGTAAGCAAACTCTGGAAAATAAACAGTTATTTGTTTCTTCTAGAGGACCAGTTAGGTCAGAAGCTCTAGGAAGGTTTTAACAATTCTTCTAAAGGACCAGTTAGGTCTGAAGCTTTAGAAGGTATTGTGTTCCTTAGAGGACCAGTTAGTTCAGAAGCTTTGAGAAGACTAAGAAGGACCTTCTATCTAAATTTTTCATTGTTACAATTCTCTCCTAATTCATATTATTCCTTTAAACCCGTATACTTACTCTATCTTGTAGTATTATTTATAATCACAAGTTTCATAAAAATAACAAAGTATGACAAAAATGGTCAAATCACAAATCGGTTAGTCATCAATAGTGTCTCGGCTCCTTGTATATGGAGTATGATATACAATTACATCCAATAGTTTTATAGAGTGTCTCATCCTTACAAGACACAACATTCAGAAGAAGATTCCCCTAGACCATTTTATTAGAAGTTGCTAGAAAATAATTCGGTAAGAGCGGACCATGTCGTGGATGTACTCTTGATATATTACTATATAGTTGCTATTAGGAGAGAGGTCATTAACTAAATGAGAGTTTCAAGAAGGCACTCTTGACAGGTTCACTCTACGAGAAATCTTATTTGAGACACGACATATATTACAGTATAGAAGGTAGAGGAGAAATAAGGGTGTTAGATATACACAGTTGCAATTATATTTTTATTTATATTTTGTAAACAATTTTAAAAATTGTATGGTTAATTATATTTTATGAATAGCCAAAGTATATTTTTGAATGAGTTTATGAAAATTTGATCTTAGTTATATCTTACTCTTAAGTGTATGATTTATTATGTGAATAATGAATGCACGATCAAATGATATGAAAATTTCTTCCAAAATACTGTAAAAAAGGTTCATAAATTTATCCAGGAATGTGTCTAAATTTAAAATTTTGAATTCACTTATTCTTAACATATGACTATTTCCTCCTAAGTATTGTAAAAAAATTCATAAATTTATCTAGGAATGTGTGTGAATTTAAAAACTCGAATTCACTTATGCTTAACACATACAAGCAAAAAACACAAACAATATTGCTTTAGGAGTGAAACCAAAGATTAAATTCCAAATTAATATTTTTACTTGGATGAGTGTCTTTCTGATGAATAAAATTGTTGTATAATTAGGACATCCCAATTTCAAAATTCCGACTAAATTTCAAAATCCAGGCGAAAGGAAGGACATATTTAATATTTCATAAACCTAGCAGCAGGAAGGACATAATTGAGATTTCATAGGGGTAGTGATCACTATATTGGTGTAGTGAACACTACCCTCAAATTTCCCATCACATTTGAAGGAAAAATTAAGTCGTCACCCCTAATATTATACATGTCACCCATCCCCCCATTTCACTATTTCCAAAATACCTCTTTCACTATTTACTCTAACTTTGTTACTTTTGTCAAAAAAATGTACTATTAGTAAAAGGAGTTAAGAATCGAAATTTTCGGTGTCGATTTTGGCCGCTTATTGAAAATTCTTTACATTTTACAAATTTCTGATTACGATTCATCGAAAATTTTAAAATTTTCGTGACAATTTTCAAAAGCCAGCACACATACCGGAAATTCCGCAAATATCCGGTAAAATACATTTAGTGGAAATTTGAAATTTTCGGGGTACCGGAAATTTGAAATTTTTGGGGTACCGAAAATTTCAGTTATACTTGAAATTTTCTTTATGTCTGTAGATGAAGATTTATATCTTTGTGAACCTGAACCGACAGCTTCAGCTTCTTCTACGGATTCATGTATTGATCTTAAGTAGTTCTTCATCACATATACTGTATGGTTCCTATTTAATTTACATATTTTTTATTTGATTTTTTGTAAATTGATGAAGTTTACTAATTATATGTTGTTGTAATTGTAAGATTTTTGAATCACGAGATAAAGTTCTAGAATAGACACAATCTATTGGTAAAAATCATGGTATTGTTGTTGTTACAATTCGGTCTGATTCTGCTAATGGACTATGAGGGATGAAGGATGAATTGATTATGGATTGTGACATGGAAGGAAATTAAAAAAAGAAAAATGAATATGGGAACCCTTCTGATGGAAACTACACTATGAAGGTTAGATGCCCATTTAGGCTGAGATTTTTTACAAGTGGTATCAGTTGGAAGGTGATGGTTAGACGCAGGATGCACAATCATAGACTAGATAAGAATTTGGAAGACGATGATATATTGGGTCGTCTAAAAGATCATGAAATAAAAGTTTGTGAATGACATGACGAAGTACAACATGGCACCAAGGTACACCGTATCTGCTTTGAAATACAAATACCCATAAAACCTCACGAGTATTACTCAAGTATATCGAGCTAGAGCTACATGTAGATTGGCAAGAGAGGTGCATTGACAGAAATGAAAATGTTATTGAGCCTTATTCATCAATAGAAATACATGTGTTGGACTATAAATAGGGAGAATTCAGATATTGTGGGTGATATCTTTTAGACACATCCTGATTATGTGAAGTTGTTGAATATATTTCATATGGTGTTAAATTTTGATTGCACATACAAGACAAATAGGTAAGAATTTTACTTTTCTCATCTTAAAATACGTTGAGTGACATGGTTGATTATGTACATTTTAAACGTCTAGGTACCGACTACCATTGTTGGAGATTCTTGATGTTACATCAACAAAATTGACATTTTAAGTTGCTTTTGCCTATTTGGAACATATGGGAGGAGAATTTCACATGGGCACTACAGAAGCTCAAAGAGTTGTTCTATTCAGAGAAATTGCTTCCGAATGTTGTGGTGATGGTCCGAGAACTTGCATTAATGAATGTCATTGATTCTGTGTTTCCAAATATAACTCATATGTTATGTATGTTCCATATTTCAAAAAACGTGAGCATCAAATGGAAGGAGTATGTGAAATCAGAAAGACAAGAACATGTCATGGATCAATGGAATAACATCATGTATTCAAATATAGAAGACAAGTTTGATGTACATTTCAACCACTTCGAGAGTATTTGTCGTGATATTCCATCATTTGTTGACTACAAGTCGTGGTGATTTATTTCAGAGTTGGGATCCTATGAACACAATGTTGAAGTTGAAACTAGGTTCCATCCGAGTGTCGTTTCAAAAAAGTATCGTCAATATTGAGCATCGATATAACATCGCATTCTACTCTAAATTGCATAGTTTTGTCTCAAGGCAATGTATAAAACTCATTGGAAAGGAACTATAAAGAGTAAAATATGTTGGTGCAATCAAAGAGAGGTGTAGTTGTTTCATTAGAACAACACTTGGGTTACCGTGTGCATATGAGCTTGTCGGTTTCCAAATTTTTGGCACCCCTATACCTTTGGAATTAATTCGTGTATTTTAGACAAAATTGCACATTTCAGAACTTGATGTGACTCATGATGAGAGTAAGTGGAATTTAGAAGAAGAGTGCGAAGAGTTGAAGAGATATTTCAGTAATTTGGATATTATGAGTCAGAGGGTGTGGAAGAAAAAAACTTGTGATCTAACTTATCTATCCACAACTTAAATGTGTCCACCGCCGGTGAAATACAAGCCAAAGAGATGAGTTAAGAAAAGTATAAAGGGTGAGGAGAGTGATGTACATCGTGATCCTAGTCAGTGGGAATATGTTACAGCTTCACAGGGGAGTCAGACTACAAAGAGATCATGTAAAAAACCAATTGGAAGTCAATCGTCAATCATGCCGATTGGTAAGCAACCTTTTATCAAATCTTCAAGAACCGAGTTCTTGTCACAATTTACTGCTTTCTTTCATCCATACATCCATGACATAATTGACGTTGAGAATGATGGAAACTGTAGTTTCCGCTGTATTTCATCTTTAATAGAATAAGGGAAAGATGCATGTTATTCGGTTCAGAAGCAGTTGGATACTCAAGTCCATCAACACGCTGACTTGTTTTCCAAGTTGTTCTATGACACAGTCTCTGTTGTTAGGACTTCGTTACAAGTAAAACACTTGGGTGTGCAAGATAAGGATAAATGGGTGTCAATTCCTGATATGGGTTACTTTATTGCTTCTAAATACGGAGTTGTATTTGTTTCCATTTCCATAAGACTTAACATAACATTTTTCCCACTTCTCATAGCTCCGCCTCCGTACACGTGTCGACATACAATCATTGTTGTTGATTTTGTCAAAGAAAATAATTGGGTCCAGCTAAAGTTGAAACTAACTGTCCACTATTTCCTGTCACTACTCGTTGGAGGGAGAATTGTTCTAGTGATGCAAAAGCATTGGAATCAGCACAAGTGGATCGTTTCAGACATTTAGAAAAATTGTCTAGGAAGTGATATTAATTTTTTTTAATGCATATATGTATGACATTTATTCTATTGATATATTAAGTCAACTTGCTTTTTCACTGTTTATTTTATTCAAGTAAAAGTTTAAAAAAAATTAAAAATTAAAAAAAGTGTCGGTACCAATGAAAATTTTAAATTTCTGGTTTTTTTTCACAACAAAAATTTCAAATTTTCGATTTCTTATAAAGAGGAAATACATTGAAAATTTAAAAAATCGAGTACCAAAAATTTCAAATTATCGTTTAAATTCATATGACACAGTAAAAAATTAGAAATTCCATGAAAATTCTAGTATTTTCATGAAATTTTCGTACTGCACCAAAAATTTCAGAAAACCTGATCTATTTCAAGGGCAGTTTCTTATGCCATGTACAATATGGGGGTGGCATCCTCCATTTGAAGGTAGTTATTATTGGGCCAAAATGATAAATCTCAAATGACTAGATAACTATTTTATATAAATTTTAAATTTTTGTATAAATAAAATAAAGAGAAACTTATTAAAATAAATATATCATACATTGGTATATTCAAGTAAAATATATTGAATTGTGAGTAATGCAAATAGCATTGGTTAAATATTACAACAGGAAAAAAATGTATTGAGTAGGAGCCCCTTTATTGTAACAGTTGCATTTTGTTTATGTGTATTTACATAATTTAGAGAGAAAGGAAACAAAATGTAAAACCTAAATCTAGTAAAAGCTTGAAGGCTTGACATTAAAAGGAAAATCCAAAAGGAAAATTTAACATGGTCGATGGCAAAATGCATCTGTAATTGGGTCAGTGATAATTTAGGCAAGTACCAAAATTTTATCCAGGCTTTCACCTAGAAACTTCGTCGGATCAATTTATCGCTAAAAGAATGAACCTAACTTTTGTAAATAAATTGAAAGACAACTATCAAAGTCAGAAAGAATCGAGATCTTATTCTTGTTCTATCTACAAACCTTTCTAGATCTCGTCCATCAGTGACATCAATGTCATTCTCCACTCGGAGCATTGTGAGTCCGAGCTAAGTAACTTGTGCAACAAGTTTAGCTCATCGGGAGTTGCCTTTTGTAGTATTGATTTCGTCTCTTCAAGAGAATGACAACTTCCTCTTATGTTGTTGTCTTTTGTATGATCAATCAAATTGATACCGAAAACTTTGATGTTGACGTTATTATCTGAAGGGCTACTTGAACAACATAGGACATTACAGTTATCAATGACACTGCCTGGAGATGTAGGGAAAACTTTGTGATTCCAATACTCAGCACACTGATGACCCGGATCTTGACCTTCTATGGCCTGAAAATGTTTGTCGGAATATAAGTGAACACGTTCAAGAAGTGTCATTCAAATTTACCCAAAAACTTGATTCATGTGTTTACATTACCTGAATAATGGACGGCGAAAGGAAGCCAAACATTTGAAGACCATTAATGGTGTTCATAAGCTCTAAGGAAGGGAGTTCATGTTCACCTCGATTCCTTTGCTCCGTAATTTCATTATGCAGTCGTTTTAGAACTGATTCCCAACACCTATCTGCTGAGGTGTCCGTGAAAGTGTTGCTTGGACATTCTTCCATTGTAACCTGAAACATTTTATGGAATAAGAAAGAAATAAACTTGAACTTGAAATAGCGTGCGCTCAATTGCGCTACTTTGATTTATTTTCACTTAACTAGGTCAAGTATGATACCTTGAAAAGAGGACCGAGAAGTCCAGCATCAATGACTTCAGAAACATAGCTACAGATTCTTGTTGGATTGAGTATATTAAAGAAATTAACTCGGCTCTTGAATCCTTCAAAAGTTTACCAAAACAATTTAAAGTTAAACTTCCGAAGTATCTAATCAATAGTATAATCTAAGACCGGAAAAGATCTGACTACAGCATACCTTTTGGATATATTGCATTCTTACTGGACCATGGCTTTCCATGAACAACGGATCCTAAACTTATAGGCTTGACAGAAGTACCAAAAATTTGCATTAGGCAGCTCTCTTGCGTCAAAGATATACTCGTATTTTCACACGCAATTTTGGGTTTCTTTCTTGATTCTGAATCAAATTGCAGATCCACCTCATATTTTCCACTATCAGAGGTACAAGAATTGTGGATATCCCTTGAACATGATGACACTTCTGCTTTCACAAAAGAAAATGAACGTGATAGGTCACTCATACCAACAAGTTCTATGTCGTTTTGTTCCTTTTTGCTCTCTAAACAGAGTACTTTTTCCTCTGCTGAATAATCACCCTTGTTGGGATGATTCTCAGCAATATGCAGCAAATGCTTTTGATTTTCACCAGATATAAGATCAAGGTTCAAATCTAGAGAAGCTGCATGGTCCACCGTATCTTTGTCTACAATAATTTTATTGTCATTATCACTATCTATACTTTCATTTGGTGCACTATGAGTTATAGGGTGAGATTCACACTGCATTGACTCTGACGAAACATGAATATTTGAACTATCCTTGGTGTCTCCAAGACCTTTCTCTCCCTCCACCTCATTGGCCTCAGCAGAAACCATTCCGAAGTTTCTACTTTCCCATAATTCGAGAGCACGTGAATCTCCTTCTAGCGCTTCAAGCAATTTGTTTAGCTCATTCATATTATGTCGAAGCAGAACAAATCTTTTGTCCATTTCGCATGAGCAGAGTGAACTTGCGTGCTTAAGACAGGAATATCTATCGGGAGAGCACTCACAACCTACTGCAGATAGGTATAAGTCATAGAAACAAGAGAAGCATTCTTTTTCTGTATGCAAATCAAAGTCATTCGCCATCTTCCGCAAATTAAAATGAGTAGGAAGACAGGCCAGCCTCTCTTCTTCCATCTTTATCCTTGCCTGTCACAAAAGTGGGAAACCGTAAATAAGGAATCAAATTATAAAGTTATGGAGCTTTTAGAATATGTTGATATGGGTGCAATCAAAGAGGAGGGGATGAATCATTACCTTAAATGCATTAGTAAGAACTCCATCTTTCCCACAAACACTTCTCCATTTCAAATTTTTCGGACTTTCCTTTCCATGAAGAGTTAACTCTGCCAGGGCTCGTATAGCTTCTAATGATGATCCAAATAAGAGCTTGTCATGTGACAATGAAGTCTTACGGCGTTGTAAACTATAAAGCTCAACAGCATTCAGGCCATGCATTAACCAATCAACAGGAGCTACATTCACTGCTTCTGCACAGTTGAAACCACAATTGAACCCAGAGTGGTACCCCCTTGGAAAGGTAATGACGAATTCCCCAGCATGCTGAACAGTGCGATAAACAGGAACTCCCTCAGATTGAAGAATTGATGGAGATAACTGAGTAACCTGCACAAAGATGAAAATCAAAATTTCTGTTGAGCAAACTTCACCGATAAAGTATACATTTTACACATGGAACCAATAAAGGAACCAGTAAAGTTTTGCTAAAGCAACCAACAACTAAAAGTACTAGTCAATAACTGAAACAATAACAATTAAGGAAAGTGCAAGGCAGAGCATTATACCAGATCATTGAGTAGATTAGGTTGTTCTTCAAACAAATCAGGCAAGTGCTTCTTCATTGCATCTTCAAAAGGAGAAGCATGGGTTCCAGGTACTCCATACCATATTTTTGGGTCACCCCAATGTAGATAATTAAGCGAATAGAGGTGATGATCCTCAACATGCTGTAACAAGCAGGAAATGGTGACAATGTGTTATCTTTCTAGGAAACTATTTGGGTTGGAAACACAAAAAAATGTAAAATCCAAGATAAAGACACACTATTTTCTATTATGAATGGCAAAGACACGCTATTATAAAGGTAAATAAAAATTGTTGAAACTTATAAGGAAAAATAATTCTCAACACTTACCCAGCAAAATGATGAAAAGCACATGCCAACATACAGCCATGGAACTAATACTCCAGAGATGTCACTTCCTTCGAAACTTAGTACAGAACCTGGTAGTCGTGGGAAGTTATTTAGATTCCAACCAGAAAGAGCATACTGATCTGGATAACCCTTAGTTAAGGATGATGCCTTAGGAAAACCACTTCCAAATACTCCAGTTTCCAAGTCAGCTCCATAAAACACCTACAATATAAGAGTGTGTCATTTATTTTGTTTGCACATTTACAAAACAACAAAGAATGATAAGAAATAATACCTCAACTTCATCAGTTGGTTGCTCAACTATCCGCCAGTATTCACCTTCAATTTCCTCCTCAGAGGGCTGCGGTCTCTTTTGGTGGTTACTATCACAGAGTTTGTCGCTATCAATGACATCTTTCAACCCAAAGTAGCATTCCTTAAAGTAACTAGCATATTGCTGAAAGTCTTTAAACGTGAAGTCCGACCCGGATTGGAATCCGTATTTCTCTTCAGCTTCACAAGCTTTATTAGCCTCAGAAGCAGAATCGGAAACTCTCCTACATGTTCCTGTTTTGGAGTTCTTTCTACGTTTTCGTTTCCTTCCCTTACTTTTTTTCCTCATAGGTTCTCTATTTTGAAGTAAATCAATTTGCTGAATACGGGTTGAAAATTCAGCATTTTCCCATATATCTTTCTCCTTAAGAAGGCAAGGTGGAACCCAGCAAGGTGGTGGGACAATCCTACATATGCCATAAGGTTCAGCTAGGGGGCGTATCTTCGCAATATAACTCAGAGTATCTTCAAACTCCTACATAAAAATAGTAAAACTAAGAAGCCATAGATTTAACAGAGTACAATAGTACTTCCATACAAACAATATAAAAAAAGTACTTCAATAGTCGGATGAAACACAGGTGCTTCGTCTATTATTGGCCGACATGCTTCGGCTGGATCCCATCTAGCAGATATCTGCAACATGACAACAATAATCCAACATAAGAATAGCAAGAAAAACACAAATTGCTCAACACAACAAACAGAAAAACATACCTTTTTATTTCTCAGACTTTCAGAAGCCTCGAGAGCATTGTTCTTTTTCTGCTTGTGCTGAAAAACAAGTAAAAACTCTAAATCAATGGTTGCTATGCTACTCAAATCACTTTGCATAAGAACCCAATTCCATTAAAAGAAATAGCTTTGAATCTCAAACACAACAAAATAACGATTTCGAATAAAAAAAACCAAAGAGATAACCAAATGATTAAGAGATAACGATGACACATATCAAAGGCATTACATGTAAAATTTCTAAGCTTTTCAAACCCTATTAGAGAAAAAAAAACTCACATAGCTATAGAAAAAGATCAAGAGGGTTTAGAAAGACTCTCATCAATTAATCCAGAAACATAGATACAATGTTATAAACAGAATAGAACAAAAACAGAACAAAACAAAAAAACAGCAAACAATTTTCCAAATCCCATAAACAAGATCATAAACAATTGTGATCCACAAAATCAAGGATAAGAGATTCATAATAACATAGAATCTATAGATATATACAAATTCAAAACAGATCATACATTATTAGGGTTTGAAAATCCAACCTCTTTAGCATCAGAATTTGCATCCAATTTCAACTGTTCCATTCAATGAAAGATTTTGATAAAAAAATCAAATTCAATAAATTATCTATCCCTGCAACAAAAATCAAATACCCTTTAAACCATCATCATCATATATCATCAAAGAACAAAAAGATTAATTTTTTTTTTACAAATGATCAAAAAAACAAAACCCAGAAACGGTTTTCAACTTCTCTTATAGCAAAATAACTGTCCATAAAGGGAAAAAAAACAAAAAGATTAAATTTTTACAAAAAGGAAAAAAATGAAGAAATTATGAAACCCACCCAATGTAGCAAAAGAGAGTTTTGTGTTACTTGGAGGTTGTGATTTGCGTATAAATTGATAAAGGGAAAAATTTTCATGAGGAAATTAACAGAGTGAAGAAAACCTAAATGCAAAATTGAATTTGCATGTGTGTGGAAATTTGTGTGAGAAGTTGTAACAAATTACCTAAAAATTGGCAATAAAATACTATAAAGTATGAAAAAATTATCTTATGAGTTTTGGAATCTAATGCTCATATAGTAGTACCTGAAAATAAAAACAGAAAATTAGAAATAGGAATTGACTAAGTAAAAGAATTTTTATTTGTATTAATAAGTGATTAATAGGTGATATAGGAAAATATATTAAAGTTGTTAAATATAAAATATGGAATATATAGTTTATAAGGTTGAGAGAATAGGATACTTTTAAAAAATTGAGAGAACCGAATTGGACCACTTTTAAATAATTAAACAATTTTTTTTATTATTGAACCAAATTAA
The DNA here is from genome assembly GCA_021764765.1 of Vicia sativa. Classification (NCBI taxonomy): domain Eukaryota; kingdom Viridiplantae; phylum Streptophyta; class Magnoliopsida; order Fabales; family Fabaceae; genus Vicia; species Vicia sativa. The sequence goes on along the minus strand of CM038793.1, from coordinate 38,547,337 downwards.
TGTTTTTCAAATAGTTCAAAATAAAATCTAATTAATCTAATCAAAATTAAAATAATTAAATTAAAGTTAATGTATTTATAGGGAGTTCACGTAAGTTATTAAACTCAATCGAATAAAATAAAAACTTTAAAGGTTATAAGAATTTGATTTTGAAAATATTACTAAGAAAGTTTGGTTTAGTTTGAGATAACTAAAGCACTTCGGTTTGAATCTTTAAATTTTTTGTTACAACATAATTCAATTCTATTTAGTTTGTTAATTTGTTTTAATAATATTATGAACAATTTTTTTATAAATAGTTTATTAGTTGAAATTCTATCTCTTAAAAATAAATTAATGGGGTATCACATATTTAAATTATGTTTTTTTTTGCATGTGATATTCCTACACATACACAAATATCAATTAAATTCATTTAATTGTAATGGATTTCTTATTTCATCCCATATTTTTCTTAGGCATCACGTGAAATTTTAAAAATATCTCTATAATCAGAAATATATTTTTGATGCGCACCATTTTAAAATTGTATTTATCAAAAATCAGAAATGTACTTCCGGTACAAATCAAAAATATATTTCTGATTTCTTATATAAGTAATTTGTTACCAAAACAACACAAAAAGTGTCAAGAACCACTTGGTGCATGGGTTTTGTTTTGTTGAAAACCGGAAATATATTTTTGATTTGTAACGGAAGTGCATTTCGATTCTATTTCTTACCTTTTAAATGGTGTATCTCAAAACGAATGAATTATAAGTGTATAGGATGCGAACCGGAAGTATATTTTTAGTTTTTCAGGAGCATTTTTCAGAATTGCATAGGGTGTTTTTCACCCCAATGTGATGGAATAAGAAATCCCCTAATTATATCATGAACCACTCTAATTGAGAATAATCCTCACCTTAATTCTTAAAAGTATGGTCGAAAATTTTAGACTTAATTACAGTTTGGTCCCCCTATTTTTTATTAGGGTTAAATATGTTATTAGTCCCTATAAATATAGTGATTTTCATTTTTAGTCCCTCTAAAAATTTTCTTCAAAGAATGGTCATTTTAAAATTTCTCATCCACGCAATTGATCTCTAATAGTAAATGACACTAACGTGGATGACGTGACATGACAAATGGAATAAAATATTAATTTTTCTGATAAAAATCTGAAAATTCTTTAGATTAAGGAGGTTACAAACCTCCTCCAAACAAACCTAAACAAACCCAAAAATTTTAACATTCTAAAATCAAAACAAAATTACAAATATATTTTTCTCTTATATCAATTCTAACAAAATCAATTATGAGATTCCTCTCTTATATCAAATAGAATAAAACATTAACCTCGTCGAATCGTTCTAAACCAGGCCATGCTTTTCAATCAGCATACTAAAAACATGAAACAAAAGTGCTCTTATGGAAAATCTAATGGTGTTGCAATGTTTTGAAATATGAAACAAAACGGGCCTCACTTTGATTTCCATTACAAGACCAATCAATTAGTAGCCCAAGAATAGTTCAATGTTACACGGTGAGAGAGAAAGAAATAAGTATACACACAAACTGTTGAGAGTAATTCATATCCAGAACTTCTGAGGGTCAGTCAGAAGTTCTGATGATCAGAAGCAGAAGCTTCTGATATTGCGTCCAGACGGAATTGAACTTCTGAAGGATAATTTAGTATTTGCTATTTTTAGAGATAACTTAGCTATGAAGTTATCTTCTTTTAGGGATTACTTGACATCCTTATTTTTTGCTACTTTTGTGTATAAATAAGTGTTCTTATGTTCCATTAATATCAATTCGTTCCTTTTACCAATCAATTGCAGTCATCTTTATCATTTATTATTTCTCTCTTCTTCCTCCACTTTCATCACCTTGCACCAACAATTGGTATTTAGAGCTCTTGGTTGTTCTTGAAATTCCTGGGAAACACGAGTGATTGTGAGCTGTGTGTTTGAACATAATCATATTGATTTTATGGGTTTTGGGAAACACTGAGTGAGAATTGAAATTTCTAAGAAATTTTTCTGCAAGGTTTAAGATGAGTGGAAGCAGTAGTTTGAACACTAAACTTCCAGTTTTTAATGGTAAAAACTGGAACAGATGGATGATACAAATGCGAGTTCTGCTTGGTGCTCAAGATGTTCCTGAGCTGATAACAGATGGTTATGTTTCAGTAGCAGCAGATGAAGAACAGAAAACTGAAGAAAGAGGTATGAGGAAGAAGGATCAGAAAGCCATGTTCTATATTCATCAGTGTGTGGATGAAAACGTGTTTGAGAAGATTGGTGATTCGATGACGTCAAAGGAGGCATGGAATATACTAGTCAGACGTTATGATGGTGACGCATCAGTGAAGAAGGTGAAGCTTCAGTCCCTGCGAAAGCAATATGAGAATCTCAACATGAAAACAGTGAGAAAGTTTCTAAGTACATTTCCAGAGTGATTCTGATCACTAATGAAATGAAATCTTGTGGAGAAACACTTTCTGAACAAGTAATCATAGAGAAAGTTCTGAGGTCGCTTACTCCTAAGTTTGATTACATTGTTGTTTCTATTGAACATTCTAAAGATCTGGAAACCATGAGAATAGAAGAGTTGCAAAGCAGTCTAGAAGCACAAGAGTTGCGTCTGATTGAGAGAACTTCTAAGAGGGAAGTTGAGCAAGCTCTGAAGGCTTCTTTTGTCAAGAAGGACCAGAAGCCGAATATAAGTGGTGATAGATTCCAAAAGTCAGAAACCTCAACTTCTAATGAAAAGAAATATTAGAAGGGAAATGAGAGATATGACAAGAAAAAGGTTCAATGTTAATATTGTAAACAGTATGGATATTTTGCCAGAGATTGTAGAAACAAAGGAAGGAAATCAGAAGACGCGAATATAGCCAGAGGAGACTCGAATGATGAACATGTGCTATTGATGGCTTCTGATTCTGATTGTAAGCGGTCAAAAGATTGGTGGTATATGGACATTGGGTGTTCAAATCACTTGACTGGAAAAAAATAATGGATGATAGACTTTGACTCCAGAAGGAGAACAAATATCAGATGTGATGATGATAAGTACCTTAATGCAGAAGGTATGGGAAATGTCAGAGTCAAGGTGAAGAATGGGAAAAACATTCTGATCAAAGATGTTTGGTATATTCTTGGAATTAAAAGAAATATGATGAGTGTATGTTAGCTCATTGAGAAAGGTTTCTTAGTTGTAATGAAGGACAACCTCTTGAAGTTATATGATTCCCATCAGAAGTTGATTATGAAGTCTGAGCAGGGAAGCAACAAAACATTTAAGGTGAATGTTAATTGATCGCAGGACTTAACGTCTATAAATCGGGAGACCGCAAGTGCACAGTCCTATCGCGTAGTTTTAAAAAGATATCGAACCCACAGAGACTATAAATCGATCTATTGTTATCCTAAGTTACGGACTACCAAGGCGAATAATTCTTTTGGATTTTGGTTTAAGGAAAATAGAAATATAAATAAAGCGGATATCGGTACGTAACGTAGTGAACCTAAGCGGATTAAATTGAACCTAAGCGTATAAAGATGGTTAACTTAATTTATCAGAATTAATCGTTTAAAACCCTCAACTCACACTTTCGTGGTCTTATCTCGGATTACACGCCTAAAGCCCTATACCGCTTTCGCTAGCCTATAAGTGTTTAGAACATACTTTTGGAAACTTAATTAATTCTAATTTGTTTTAAAGCGCTTTCAATTTAAATCAAATGCCTAACTTTAGCTATCCGGTTAAAACCTCACACTTTCGTGGTCTCGATCCTAACCTATTCTACTTAACTTACTTGAACGAAAAGATAGATTTTAATTATAAAAAGTCATAACCGAAATTATGTTAATTAATATCTTAGCTTAGAAACAATTTAATTCCTACTTTTACTACTATTACTTACCGATACCTAAACGGTTTAGCCGGACATATTTATTAATTCGGATTTGCCTAAATAATAAGGTTCAATATATTTAAACATTCCCATAATTAAATAAATAAATATCAAGCAACAATATTTAAAACAAAATAAAATAATTATATTAAGAACCTGGAAATAATAATACTTGAATAATCTTGTTCTTCACTTGAATCGAAAAGAAAAATGCAACAAGGAAATAAAAAGGCACTAGATCTAACGTAAGGTTAGATCAGTGAAAATTACACAACAATTTCCGGTGTAGAAATTGTTGTGAGAAAATTACAAAGACTTAAAATTAAAATAAAAACTAAACAAGAAACTGAAATAGAAAATAAAAGTACAAAAACTGAAAAGAAAATAAATGAAAGAAAAACGGAGTAACGGTTGTTCGGGAAGAAATCTCCGACCCTTGCACTGAATGCTTGAAGCTGTATTTATAGGCTTCATTTGTAACTTCCCTTTTCCAATTTCATACGAAGAGTTAGTGGAGATCATGTGCTTAACTGCCAGAAAGTGGGAGAACATGGGACAGAAGAAGGAAGTGGGTTGAACGTGGCATGAGTGGGTGGTTGAGAAGTTTCTCTGCTTTTCCACGCTCGCACTTGTTCAGAATCGATATTAGGCGCATTACGGTCGTCACAAGTGCGTTACGAGGTTTCATGTTTTCCGTGTTACGGTCGTGGCCATGGTGTTACGGTCGCCGCTTCATGGATGTCTTACGGTCGTGGCAGATGGCTGACGACCGCTAGTGGACTAAACTTCTACTGGGCTTTTCTCTTCTGGGCTTAGTCTTATAATTATTTCTTTCTTCTTAACTCCTCCTTTTTTGCTATATCACCCTTTTGCTTCATTTCTTTATCTTTTTAATCCGATTTTCCCTCGATTTTATTCCTTTGCTCAATTAATCTTTATTTAATGCAAATTCCTGAAACGAAAGAAATACCAACATAATACGGAAATAAAATAGAATAATTAAATAAAAATAGTAATATTGTCTATGAAAATTACGTCAAATATGTTATATAAATTCGTGTTATCAAACTCCCCTATACTTAAACCTTTGCTTGTCCTCAAGCAAAAATTAGAAATTAAAAATCAAGCAAGGAATAGTCAAACGCAAATATAAAACACAATTCAATTCATATTTGGTTGCTATTCACTTCTTTTTGTTGGATAACTCAAGTTTAGACTTCGACATTAAAATTACCGTAATAACACTAGATAACCTTATTTATGTAGACCAAATTAAGTCATGAATTATAACTCGACCTAATACTTTCGTTTTGTTTCACCCGTTTTCATTCTTGCGCAATCACATTAAGCCCTTTACCTTACGCGCACATAGTGGAGTAACCGGTTAGTGACTTTGATCTTATAATCCAGCTTGGAGTTCTGGTACTTATATTTGGTACTCCTTTATCCAATTACAAATTGCGGGGGATCGGACCGTCGTCCGCCCTACCAAGTTCAGCACCAGAAACCACTGAACCAATTCATAATGGTTTATTTGCATAAATATTTATAGCTTCTGCAACTGTTGGATTAAATGATCTGGTAAGGACCATCTAACTTAATAAGTGCATCTTCTAGAAATTTCTCTTAAAAACTCTTGATCAATCACTTATATTCATCGATCCTCCACGTAGTTTGTCGTTTAAGGCGGTGCCGACTGCTTTTATAAACTACTCGGGATTAGTTTAAAACTAAGTCTTAAGGTGTTGGTATAATAAGTACTTAAACTAATCTAACGCGTTGGGGTTTTTGAAGTGTTATGACGATAATAATTTTGTTTTGGTCGCGCTCGAGTTCTTATTTATAAAAATAATCAACCTTAATACTAGTTGAATATGTTAATATAACGTTTGAATTTTTTCGTTATGGCTCAAGAAAATAGAGGAATTCGGATAAGCACGAGAATTAAACATAAAAGAGTAAAATTTCATAAAGATGTATTTTATTGAATGGAAATTTTGCAATACATGGAAAAGGAAACAGAAAGGAAATACTAACTAGAGCAAAGAACATAAAAACGAGTTAAGAAATGTTCTGACTCCCCTAAACTTAAATTAAGCATTGTCCTCAATGCGATAGAACCGGGAGAAATCAGAAAGGAGTAGGGTAATCACTCTTCGCTTGGAAAATTTCGTCCTCTTGCTTTTCTACCTCTAGTACGAGGTCGGTCGGGTTTCACTTGACGATTGGTGTTTCGTGGAGCCATGATAAGAGTAGGAGTAGAAAATGAAATGGATGAGAGAAAGTATATGAGAATTAGATGGATAAATTATAATTAATTTATGTTGGGAAATGAAAGAGAAGAGTTTGAATGTATTTTATGGTGGGAAATGAAAAGAAGAGAAACGGACGAAACATAATCAGTCAAGGAGACAGAAGACAAAACAATGGGAGGCGATCGTTTTGGGCAGCGAGATGTGAATTTAGGCAGAATCTAAATCTTGGCATGTGAAGAATTTGCAGGGAATTGTAATTACATGCCTTTCTAGTAATACATGTGACTTGGGGTATGAGATAGGGAATTGATTTGTAGATCACATGCATATATAATAGATACTTGTATATATATATAATATAGATAATTTCAAACAATAGGATATAAATATATATATATATATATATATATATATATAATACTAGTATATATAATGTCTTATAAGCAAGGTAATATTACTGGTGGGGTACCACAGTACAGGTGCATATAAGCTCTATTGTCCAGAAACCAACAAATTTGAAATCAGCAAAGACATTGTTGTAAAATAGTCAGAAACATGGGATTGGAGCAAGTCTCAATCAGATTCTGGTGTAGCGTCAACACCAGAGTTAGTTTCTGAAGATCCTTCAGCAAGTTCTGAAGATAAGTCAGAGTCAGAAGATGAATCTGATTCTGAAGACTTAGAAGATGAGTCAGAATCTCAGGGAGATTCTGATAGTGGATCTGATTTTGATCCAAATTCTGATAATGATCCAGAATCTGGTGGTGATCATACTTTTGGAAGGGAAAACTATGAAGACGGAGAGTTTAAAGGACAAGCTTCCAGAAACTCAGAAGGTGGTAATTCTGAAGGAAGTAGTTCTAGACAAGGTCCAGAAGTTGACATTCCAAGTTCTAGAGAAGTTCCAGAACAAGTTCAGAGGCCACATAGGATTAGATAAATACCAAGAAGGTTTGGATATTTTAACATGTTGCAAGACACTGAAGTAGACTTTGAAGGAGAAGTTGTTCAGTGTGCCATGTTAGTAGATTCTGAACCAATTGGTATTGAAGAAGCTCTCAAGAAGAAAGTATGGCTAAATGCCATGAAAGAAGAACTTGAGGCTATAGAGAGGAACAAAACGTGGAAGTTGACAAAACTTCCAGAAAAGAAGAAAGCCATCAACGTCATATGGGTTTTCAAGGTAAAGCTTGGCCAGATGGATCAATTGGCAAACACAAAGCAAGACTAGTGGCTAGAGGTTTTCTTCAGAAACTTGGACTAGATTAATTTGAGGTGTTTGCTCCTGTAGATAGGCATGAAACAATCAGATTGGTGATTGCTTTAGCTGCAAACAGAAGTTGGCCTTTGATACATCTGGATGTGAAGTCAACATTTATGAATGGTCCATTACAAGAAGAGGTATATGTGTTACAAACTCTTGGGTTTGTGAAAAAGAATCAGAAAGGGATGGTATACAAGTTACATAAAGCCTTGTATGGATTGAAACAAGTGCTCGGAGCTTGGAATCTGAAAATTGATTCATTTTTCAAGAGGCAGAAGTTTCAGAAATGTCAAATGGAGTATGGCGTTTATGTGCAGCATTCTGATAGCAATATAATTCTGGTGTGTCTTTATGTTGACGACATATTACTAACAAGAAGTTGTCCAAAAGATATAGTCAATTTCAAAGGAGTTCTAATGAATGAGTTTGAGATGACAGATCTAGGAAATATGGTGTATTTTCTAGGGATGGAGATTTTGTACTCAAAGAAGGGTATCATTCTACATCAGTTGAATTATGAACTTGAACTTCTGAAGAGATTTAAGTTGCAGAATTGTAAAGTTGCTGTGACACCATCAGAAACCAATCATAAATTGGATTTTGACACTGATGGTGATTATGTGGATGCTACAACCTTCAAGCAGTTGGTTGGTTCTCTTAGGTATTTGGGCAATACCAGACCTGACATTTGCTATGCAGTTGGAATGGTCGGCAGATTTATGAGTAATTCAAAGTGGTCCCATTATCAATCTGCCGTCAGGATTCTGAGGTATATAAAGGGAACTCTGAAATATGAAGTGTTATTTCCCTCTGGAAGAAAGACAAAACCAGAATTAGTGAGTTATTCTGATTCTGACTGGTGTGGAGATAGAGTTGACAGAAGAAGTACCTCTGGTTACTTGTTCAAGTTTCTGGAAGGTCCTATTTCTTGGAGTTCCAAGAAACAACATGTTGTGGCTTTGTCAACGTGTGAAGCTGAGTATATTGCAGGCGTTGTAGCTGCATGTCAAGTTGTTTGGCTTCTGAATCTTCTGGAGGATTTGAAGATTGTGATAGAGAAACCTCTGAAGCTGTTGATTGATAACAAGTCTGCAATCAATCTTGCCAAGAATCTAGTGTTGCATGGAAGAAGCAAGCATATTAAGACGAAATATCATTTTCTCAGAAGTCAAGTGCAGAAAGGAGTGTCAGAAGTTATGCACTACAACACCCAAAAGCAGTTGGCAGATGTTCTGACAAAGGCTATCAAAACAGACCAGTTTCTTCGTTTAAGAAATGAAATTGGTGTTGTTAGTTTATGATGAATATGAATTAAGGGATGGTGTTGAGAGTAATTCATATCTAGAACTTCTGAGGGTCAGTCAGAAGTTCTGATGATCAGAAGCAGAAGCTTCTGATATTGCGTCCAGAAGGAATTGAACTTCTGGAGGATAATTTAATATTTGCTATTTTTAGAGATAACTTAGCTGTAAAGTTATCTTCTTTTAGGACTTACATGGCATCCTTATTTTTTGCTACTTTTATGTATAAATAGGTGTTTCCTATGTTTCATTAATATCAATTCATTTCTTTTACCAATCAGTTGTAGCCATCTTTATCATTTATTATTTCTCTCTTCTTCCTCCACTTTCATCACCTTGCACCAACACAAACCTGGGTATTTTTAGCATGAGGTTGAAAACCACATTTTTCAACAACAGAGGACCGTACAATTTTAGGTGTTGTTAGTGGAGTAAAGCCTCTCTTCATCACTTTTGAGAGTGTCCAATTGAGAAGAGTCATTTCTAATAAAACTGCTTCATTTGTTAGGTAGTTAAACTTTGAGCCACTTACCTGTGATGTAGAAGGTTAGATTCACGAGACAGAACAACTGAAGTCAAAGCCTATTATATTATCTCTTTTGAATATCCAAACTTTAGGTGTACCTTTTAGCCCCGACACATAATCGCTTTTTATTGACATTTGGGATCATACCTATGGAAGTCTTCTTCAATTCAATCGACGCATAAACTATATGTATCTTGATTACCCGTAAATTTGTAACTTCGTGAATACATTCAACTCATGTATTTGTCTAGTATTTAGGAGTTTGGGTGTTTTGACAGGATCTTCTGTATTACTAAGGGAAGTAAAAAGAAGAAAGGTGAACTGACATGGCTCATCATAGTGTAAAACATGGCTCGAGGATGTTGCAGTGTTTGTTGTTGTACACAGGGGCGGAGGCAACCTACAATGAGGGGGTTCAATTGAACCCCCTGGATTTTAAATATTTACATTAGTACCCCTATTAAAATTTTATTTTGAACCCCCTGAAAAAAATCTTTTGCACCTCTAATCCAAGTGACTCAAATATATTTTACTTAATTCATTTTTTTAATTTATTCTTCTCTCTAAATATTTTTCTATCTCTACTCTTTCACTCAAAATACCCATTACTCCTCTCACTTTTGTTCTTCTGTAAAACTTCCTTTCACTATTTCTCCACCCACCACCACCACCACCAGCACCACCACCAATACACTCACTTTGTCATGTTCTACTCTTATTTCAAGACTTAAACACCATTCAAGAAGTTATTAAGGTAATCAATTTTAGAATTTCATTTTAGGGTTTTTTGAATTTTGTTTTCCCCTTTTTGAAATTTGTAACATTAGAGATTAAAGAGAAATTATTAAACATAATTATTAGTATCTATTACTAATGAGTGTTGAATTTGAACCATTGAATATCAAATGGGACTATGTGAAATTGCAATATGGATGTGAATCATATTTATGTATTTTGTTTTTATTATAATATGAATTGTAAAGTTTATTATTGTTTGTGAGTGTGTTATTTGATTAAGATATTGGTTTTGTTTCTTTCCTTAAAATATTGGCTTTTGTCTATTGTGAGTGTGTAGTGTCAATGTGTTAATATTATAAAGTGTTAATGTACTAATATGCTAGAATATTTACTTTTGTCTACTGTCAAAACTATTGGTTTTGTCTATTGTGAGTGTTTTGTTCCTTTGACTCTACCATTAGTTTTGTTTCTTAAATTACAATATTTGTTTTTGTCCATTATAAGTGACTAATGTGAAGTTCTTTGACTACAATATATTAGTTTTGTTGATTTGCTACAATTTAATTAGTCACTTTTATTTTGGTTGTTTTATTTTGGTAGGAGGTTATGGAGAAATTTTTTAAACGGAAATTACCATCCAAGAGCAAGTCTCTATTTCTCAACAAGACTTTAGTTCTCAACATCAACATATTGAGTGTAATTTGGAAGAGTTACCATCGATCCCGAAAACGACCTAAAATGTCAAGATATCATCCGAATGATCAAGAGATAATACGCAACATATTTACTAAGAGGACCATGTCAACCTACTCAACACAATTTTCCCCAAAGAAGAATTGGAAATTTAATGAGAAGATTTTGTTCCTCATGGTTTAATGAATTCGAAATTGGTTAGAGTACAGATAGAAAAAGATGCATTTTGTTTATGTTGTTACCTTTTAGACCCGATTTTGGAAAGCAATCGTGGAGATACATTTGTAAAGAGGGATTCACAAGTTGGAATAAAAAGCTAAACTCGCATCACATGTTGGAGGCCCTAATTGTGCTCATAACATTGCTTGAAAATGTGAAGATTTGATGAATCAAAATCAACATATTGAAGTGGTGATATCTAAACAATCTAAAAAACTCGTGACATGTATCGAAGGCGGTTGTGACTTCACTTGATTGTCTTCGCTATTTATTGAATCAAGGATTGGCTTTTCGTGGTCATGATGAGTCCATTGAGTCTTCTAATCAAGGAAACTTCCTTGAAATGCTTCGATGGTATCGACAAAAAAAAAAGTGAGGCAAGTTGTATTAGAAAATGCTCGAAAATATGAAAATGACTTCTCCATCAATTCAAAAGATATTATTAAAGCCTTTGGAAACTACTAAAGCAATTATTAATGATCTTGAGATGAATTGTTTTCTATTCTTGTTGATGAATCCAGGATATATCTAATAAGGAGCAAATGGTTTATTTTGCGTTATGTTAACAAATATGGAAGTATTGTAGAACGGTTTTGGGTATTGCTCATGTTAAAACTACAACATCCATATCTCGAAAACGCCCATAGATGATCTTTTGTGTAAACATGGACTTACTACTTCAAGAATTCGAGGACAAGGTTATGATGGTGCTAGCAACATGCAAGGTGAGATTTCGGTCTTAAGAGTTTAATTTTAAGGAAAGTCCAAGTGCATTTTATGTACATTGTTTTGCTCATCAATTACAACTTACATTAGTTGCTACGCTAAAGCTCACCTTCAAGTTTGCTCTCTTTTAGTTTGATATCTAATTTAATTAATGTTGTTGGAGGGTCTTGTAAAAGGAATGACATGCTACATGAAAGACAAATGATTAAGGTTCGTGATGCATTGGAAAATGGAGAAATTTCTAGTGGAAAAGGTTTGAATCAAGAAACTAGTCTCAAGCGACCCATACACGTTGGAGTTCTCACTATGCAACTTTGGTGAATTTAATATTGATGTATAGTTCTATTACTGACGTTCTTGAAGTGTTGAAAGAAGATGTATCTGCTCAAGATGCAAGAGCCGAAGCGAATGGTCTTTTATTTTTAATGGATAAATTTGATTTTGCACTCACTTTACACTTGATGAAAAATGTCTTAGGTATTTCAAATGAGTTGTCACAAGCATTGCAAAAGAAAGATCAAGACATTGTCAACGCCATGAAATTGGTTAACATCACAAAGAAACGATTGCAAACTCTAAGAGATGATGGATGGGAACCTTTATTGGAGGAGGTATGTTCGTTTTGCATTGAGCATGATATTCACATTCCGAATATGGATGATATATTTTTTCGTGGAAAATCAAAACGTGGAGGTAATGCTCAATCTATCACAATAAGGAATCATTACCGCATTGAATTATTTTATACAATTGTGGACATGCAACTTCAAGAACTTAACAATCGTTTTAATGAGACGAATAGCCGGTTGCTCATTTGTATGTCTTGTTTGTGTCCAAGTAACTTGTTCTCTACTTTTGACAAGGCAAAGTTAATTGAGTTTGCAAGCTTTTATCCAAGTGAATTTTGTCTTACTAGTTTGGTGATGCTTGATAATCAACTTGAGACTTACATCATTGATATGCGACAGTGTTGAATTTTCATCTTTGAAAGGAATAAGCGATCTTTCAAAAAGTTGGTTGAAACCAAAAGACATATTGTTTATCCATTACTCTACAAGCTTTTGAAGTTAGCATTGATTTTGCTGTCGCCACAAAGAACCGTTGAACGGTCCTTTTCTGCTATGAAGATTTTGAAGACTAGATTGCGTAATAGAATAGGGGATGAATGGATGAACAATTGTCTCGTGACTTATATTGAGAAAGATGTATTCTGTAAAATTGATAATGAATTGATTATTCAACGGTTTCAAAACATGGGACCGCGCAGAGGACAATTGTAAAATATATGCAACTTTTTTTGTATAATGTAAGTTTTTTGAATATATATTATTATACTTTTTAATTAAATTTTAAATATTTGCACCCCCTAGACCAGGGTCCTGGCTCCGCCACTGGTTGTACACCATGTTAAATAATTATTAAAGAAAGTGGCGGAAATATGAATATTGTGCTTATACATGTTTTTTTGCCAAATCTTTATCCAATTTGTGTTTTGTTTTTATTCTATAACTGGAATGAGATCTGAGGCTCATATTGTTAGAACTAGACATTTTTAGCAAATAAAATGAAATATTAAGTTGCATATTTCTTTAAAAGATATAGAACTGTGTTGTTGGCATCAAATTGCTGCAACACTTCAAAAATTATGCCTTAACATCAATTACTTTCTTACAATCTCATTCAATTATAGTAATCATGTTTTCCAATCATACGAACATTGAAGATATGAATCAAAATTTCTTTAACGTTTATGTTATTAACAAAAACTCATCTAAACGTATGAAATTTAACATTTGCATGATGGAGCAGTACTCATGTTCTTCTTAGGTATGTACGATTCCTTCATCAATTTCTTCTTCTTCCTGGCTTAGAACGATTTGGCGGGATTAGCGTTTTATTCTATTTTATAGAAGGGAGGAATAATTATTCATAATTGGTTTTGTTAGAATTGAGAGAAGAGAGAAATTTATTTGTAATTCTGTTTTGATTTTATAGGAAATGAATATTGAAATTTTTGAATTTGTTTAGAGGAGGTTTGTAACCCTCTCAATCTAAAGAATTTTCAGATTTTTATAGAAAAATTAATATTTTAATCCATTTGTCATGCCACGTTATCCTCCGTTAGTGCCATTTAACGTCATGGACCAATTGCGTGGATGAAAAATTTTAGAGGGACCATTCTTTGAAAGAAATTTTTAGAAAGACTAAAAGTGAAAATAGTTATATTCATAGAGATCAATAACATATTTAACCCTTTTTTTTATTCACGAAATTGATCTTTCTATTTTAAATTTAAATAGTTTTGGTTCTTCTATTTTAAATTTAAACAAATTTGGTCCTCTCTCATATTTTTACACTTAAAATTAACGATATTTTTACTTTTTAAATGACAAAATACTTATAAAATATGACAAATCATCGTATATTAACTTATTATGAATTTCGTAGATAAAAATATAAGTTGAAAAACAAAAAATCTCATAATTTTTATGAAAAAACATGAAAGCGGAGTAAAATTGTTTGAATTTAAAATATGGATACCAAAACTACTTGAATTTAAAATAAGAAGACTAATTTCGTGAATCAAGACAAAATAGAAAGATCAAAATTATAATTTAGTCAAAATTATATTTTGTATTAATAATTATTTTTGCTAGATCTTAAAAAGTTAATGAGACAAAAAAATTCAAGGTATTCACACCTTAATGCAAAGAAAAATGTGAGTCTCCCTTGTTGTTTGAACATTAAAAATATATTATATATATCTATCTCTTTTATAAATTTAATTGATATTTATGGATGATATAAAATATTTTATATTGTTTAATCCTAATCGTTAAATTTCTATATATATTTTATTTTTTCTTTAATTATTTATAAATAATTTTGATGGGTTGATAGTATAAATTTTTTATACCAACAATCCATATTAATTAATCACCTTCGTTATTTAACACTCTCACTTCGTACTTAAATTCTTACTTATACTCATCAAATTTAATTATTTAAGTTTATAAATTTAAAAAATTTAATTTATATCTACTCATATTACTAGATAGATATTTATGAAGTTATTTTAAACTAACTTTTAAATATGTATGTGATTCAATTTCAAAATATTTACATTACAATCATTTCAAACATTCTCAAATTTTTAAATATAAAAAATAAAAGTGGATTTCTTAACTCCCTCTATAAGGTACGGGGTGAGGCGCATTTCGTGAAAATTTTAAAATATTTTTAGAAATCGAAAATATATTTTCGATACGTACTATATTTTAAAATATTTGAGTAAAAATCAGAAATATATTTTCGGTTTCAAATTTAGAAATGTCACATATACGCTTTATTGAAATATTACATAGAATTTAAAACCGAAAATACAATTTTGATTTATACCCAACTCTTTTCAACGTGATTTACATGATATAGAGTGTCAATCAAAAATTTATTTTTAATTTTCTAAAAATAAAAATAAAATTTCACAAGAATGAATAAGAAGGTCGTGAAATGGATTAAGATATCCACAAATTAAATTATATGGAAGTTAACAAAAGAAATTGTGCATCCTTGTTGTGGCAGATTTCTACGTTAAAAGACGTGTAAATGGGCTACTTGAACTTTTTTTGACTAAAATATCTTGAACCCTTCTATTATATATTGTTGTAATTGATTTTTCTATTATTATGAAAAATATAATGTTACGGCATTCGAATGCAAGTATTATTTTATCAAGGATCAAATCTTTTTCAACGGAATATGATAAGGTCAAATAAAATATTAACAAATGCTAAATAAAGTAATAAACAAAAAAAATATATTAAAAAGATAAGAAGAAAATAAAAAAGAAAGGATGTAACAAAAAAAAGAGAAAGACCACACTAGAACCATCGTGTTGCTTCACAACATAAGCACGTTAAAAGACAATCGCATCATGTCTGTTTATTAAATTTTCATCTTATATACAATTAAAAGCAATAAGTAGTGAAGTGTATTCCCTCTAAAAAATAGTTTGGCTATGCATTTCCAGATTTACCATATATAATTCTCATACATTTTTAATTGAAATACATTTATTTTGTCATAAATTGATATGAAGATGTATTTTACGAATAAATACTTTTGAATATATTTTATAGAATAGATTTTACTTTCTTTTAAAAATATGTAGTTGCAATAGATTATATATTATAATTATACTATCATAATAAAAAAATTATAAATAAAATCATACAATTAATGCAAAAGATAAAAATATATTATAATTATACTATCATAATAAAAAAATTATAAATAAAATCATACAATTAATGCAAAAGATGAAAATGGAATATAAATTAATCAAATCCATAATACAATCAAAATAACAAATTGATAATAATATTCATAATTCCTAATATAAATACTATATTGTTATGAATGTTGGCAGGACCGACTCAATTAAATCGGAGGTTCCGTTTTAATTTTAAAAATAGGCTTAAATTTAATTAAAAAATACAATTATAATAAATTAAAAATAAAATATAAAAATATAATTATATATTTTTTAAAAATATTTAATTAGAATTATTTTGATTTTAATCAATCTCATTTTTATAATGTATTGAATTTTTATTATAATATTTTTTATTTATTGAACTTTTTATAACATTTTTATTTTTATTAATATTAATGTAAAAAAAAATTGATTTTTTCAAAATTTTGAGCCCCTTAAAATATGAGGCCCTGTGTTGTAGAGCCTGCTACTCATGCACAGGGCCGACCCTGTATGTTGGACCCATGTTTTTTCGTTGCATCCTGTAATGCGTTGGACCCCATGTTTTTTCGTTGCATCCTGTAATGCACAGTCGTTTGTGTCTTAGTAAAAATGACATCTACAATGTCCTTTCAAAGAGAATCTTCCAAAAGGTATCTTTTGCCTATCCTCGCTCGCGCAAGATTCATAATACATCAACAAGCCTAAAACACATCAACATCATGATTTAACCATTCATGCTCCTCTTATAATATCTCTTGATGAGCTGGCCTAGGTGGATCTCCCAGAACATCCAGTGCCATATAAGGATTTGAAACTTTGTAATACCACTAGACATAGGTGTATGCCCAACTCCAGGCATTAGGAGCTACGATACCTCGTAATTCAACTTCTATTAGATGATTAAGGAAATCATCATACATGGCATCTACACCTATGTGGGACATAACAGAAGGAGCAACATCAGAAGGGTCTCTTGGAACAAATTGCATATATCTGAACTGACATATGACTCGCTCAAGCAGATGTGGATACATCAGACATGACCCATAAGCCAACCATCCAGAGTAGAAGGTTATGTCATCCAAGAGACGCGTCTGACAATGATCGTGGTATGTCTAGAAGTGTATATTATTTGCTATTATATAGTCAAGATACCCTTTAAATGAATCGATAACTTGATTCTCTCTAAGCGAGACAAATTGAAATTCTGGTATCAAATATGAGATGTTGGAGGTAATGTCACGACACTAATATCTGTTATATGGACAACTAACAGTGCAGAATTTTAAAGACAAAAAACTAAATAACATAGTGAATTGTTTACCCAGTTCGGTGCTACACACCTACGTTTGGAGGCTACCAAGTCAGGGATGAAGTCCACTATTAGCAGTATTAATTCAGAGTTAAACTTCCCCGTTTACACCCCTCACTTAATCACTACCCAATGATCCTTCTACCTAAGAAAACCATCCTAGATATGAGAACCTCTGCTCGCTCCCCACATTCACTCGCGGTGACAATTAAAAAAGAAAAATATTGAAGATACTCTTCAAAGACATATAATCATCCTTGCTTCAAAGATTATGATGATTAACAAATTACAACTCTACTAACGTCCTACTCAAGTATCAAATAATACTAGAGAGGCTCACAATGAATAACCAATAAAACTAACAATCATCAATGAAAATAATACGTTTAAGTTCTTCTAGAATGGCCAACTCTGAAAAACATGGTTAGCAACCTATTTATAGAATTACAGCAGCTAGGGTGGCTTCACTCTTTAGTCTTCAGCAAATCATAATCTTTCTCCATGAAAGTAGGACAAAAGCTCTCCAATAATATTGCAGAAGATCGTTCTAATGCTTGCTTAATCGAAGCATAATTAAAAACAAACTGACTCCTAAAATATCTGAACTTAAAAACCAGTTCAGTTTAGTTTCACATGCCAGGACATCTGTTGTGACATCTTCATAAAACTGTTGTTTCAGTAAACTTTATGGCATTTTTCTGAGCATAATGTTTTACCAAAATTACTGCCAATCAACAGAATCAACAAACTCCTCCTTTGGAAAATTTTGGCTAAAACATTACTTGGGGTACAAGCCATACAATTAACAACAGTATCACAATCAGCATTAACAGTTAAGCACATATAGCAGTTAAGCACATATAGCCGAGCATCACAGTAAAATCCGCATCACAGACTATCAGAGATACAACAGCGGAAGAAATAGATGTTCAAACATCAATTAGAACATTCGCAGATGCAACATTTCCCCTACACACAGCATCAGTATTCACAGATGCACACACAATGTCACATAATGTCATTTTCTCCCCATGCACACAACATCGTATTTGGAAACACGCACTTTAGCACAGATAGCAGTAGCAACAACTTCTCCCCCTCAACATCATCATCAGTCCACCCCAGTCATTAGGAGCACCAATACATTTACTCCCCCTTTTTAGCCATAATATGCCAAAGTTGGTGTAGGTGGGAGAAATCAGTAATTGCTATATTTCTTCATGGATGCAGATGCCAAGTTTCCCTCTCAAGGTTTCAGATTGATTTGCATCTAGTTCTTTGGTGAAAATATCTGCCAACTGTCTTTCAGTAGTTACATGTGTTAGTTCTATGGATTGGCAGCAATTTTGGTAAAATATTCTGCTTAGAAAATGCCATGAAAATACAGAAGTAGCATATGTCACAACAGATGTCCTGACATGTGAAACTGACAGAAATAATTCAAGTGCAGATTTTTTAGGAAGTCAGTATGTTTGTTATTTGTATGCTTCTACTAAGGAAGCTTGAGAATGCCTTCATTAATATAATTGGAGATTTAATATCCTTCATTCATGGAGAAAAGAAACCCTAGTTGCTGTTACTCTATTTAAAGGCTACAAACCTTGTTTCACAGCTTGGTCGTTCCAGATTTAGAAGTCTAGATTTTAATTGTTGGTTGTTTATTATTTTGGTTGTTAATTGTTCATTGTGAGCCTTTCTCGTATTTCTACTTGAGTATGACATTTTCTTTGAGTTTTAAGTTGTCAATCACCATAAGCTTTGAAGCGAGTGTGATTGTGTGTCCTTGAAGAGTGTCTTCAATTTTGATTTTGTTGAGTGTCACAGTGTGTGACTTAGGGAGTGAGCAGAGGTTCTCATATCTAAGTGTGATATCTTAGGTAGAAGGGTCATTGGGTAGTTTGATTAAGTAAGAAGTGTAAATAGGGAAGATTTACTCCGAATTAATACTGCTGATAGTGAACTTCATCCCTGGCTTGGAAGCCCCCAGACGTAGGTTGGTTAGAACCGAACTGGGTTAACAATTCTCTGTTTTTATTGTTTTCTGCACTCTTTAAACTCAGTTCTGTTTAGTTGTGTTCATAAAAGATATTAGCGTCGTGACATTACATTCGACATCTCATATCTGATACCAGAATTTCAATTGGTATTAGAGCAAGCATCTTGCTCTGTCTCTTGGTGAGATAAGGAAGATACTTTCTGGTAACATGGACAAGGAGAAAATATTTTTGATTAGACCACCCATTATGTATGGTTCTAACTATGATCTCTAGAATCCTTGCATGGCAGCTTATATAAAGTCCTTAGTCAGCAGGGCTTGGAAGGCTATTCTGAAAGGATGGACACATCCTGTCATTATTGGAGCTGATAATCAACCTACTGGTAAGCTAAAGCCTGAAGAAAACGGGTCAAAGGAAGATGATGAATTGGCTCTTGCCAACTCAAAGGCTTCAAATGCTATACTCGGTGGAGTTAACAGAAACATCTTAAGACTGATCAATACATGTGAGGTGGCCAAAGATGCATGGGAAATTTTTAGAACTACTCATGAAGGCACTTCCAAAGTTAAAATGTCAAAACTACAGTTACTCACAACTAAGTTTGAGAACTTGAGAATGAAAAAAGAAGAAAGCATTCAAGAATTTCATATGAGTGTTCTTGAAATAGCTAGTTCTTGCAGTGCCTTGGGTGAGAAGATACCGGAAGAGAAGCTGGTAAGAAAGATGCTCAGATCTCTACCTAAGAGATTTGAAATAAAAGTAACAGCTATTGAAGAAGCTCAGGAAATCAACAACATGAAACTGGATGAACTAGTGGGTTCACTCCAAACATTTGAGCTGAGTATTAATGAGAGGTTTGAGAAGAAGCCTAAAAGCATAACATTCAAGTCCAAATCTGAAGAGAAAGGTGAGGAATATGATATGAACACCGAAGAAGGATTGTCAAACACCATAGTCATGCTTGGAAGACAATTCAATAAAGTACTGAAAAGGATGGAAGGTAGCTCAAGATCAAATGTCTGAACATCCCATATGACATCAGTAGGACAAATAATTTTGGGAAGAAAGTAGAAGCTAGGGATAGACCTACTTATGGTAAGGAGTTAAGGTGTTATGAATATGGAGGATTTGGCCACATCAAATGGGACTGTCCAACCTTTCTCAAAAGACAAGAGAAATGATTGAATGTATTATGGTCAGATGAAGACTTTGAGAGTGAGGCAAGCGAGGAATCAGCCAAATATGTAATAGCTCTGACTGGTACATGTATTTCTGATGGAGACTCAAGTGATGAATAACTGACCTTTGAGGAACTAGCTGCTACATACAAAGAACTATGCATCAAAAGTGTTGAAGTATGCCAGGAGAATGAGAAGCAGAAGAAGCTTATAATACAATTGCAAGACATAAAGAAGGAGAATCTAGAGATAATTAAGAATACGAAAAGTGAAGTAACTGTGCTAAAGAGTGACCTTGATAAGATGACCAAATCTGTCAAGATGCTAAACAGTGGATCTGAGACACTGGATAAGATACTTCAAGCTAGAAGAGCAGCAAGAGACATGAGTGGTCTGGGATACAATGGCACAAAGTAGTTTTCTGCAGAATCTACTCAAATTCAAGCTAAATCAAGGATGTCAAATCAAATGTTTCAACATCACAGAAGAAACAACTACAGACAGCCTAACAGAAGACCTCAACACTAGAGATGTCATTACTGTGGAAGACATGGTCACATAAAGCCATTTTGTTTTAAGCTGTATGGTTACCCCAACCCTACACACCAATCAAATGTGACTCAAGCCAGCCCAAAGAAATTGTTGATTCCAAAAGTTAAAATCTCATGTTTCTTAGCTCACACGTCATCTACAATGAAGACCACAGAAGACTGGTATTTTGATAGTGGATGCTCAAGGCATATGACAGGAGACCAAAATTTTCTGGTAGATTTTCAAGATCATCCAACTAGTTATGTCAAATTTGGAGATGGAATGATGGGTGAAATCAAGGGAACAAGGAAGATACTCAACACAAAGTCTCTAAACATCGAAGGTGAACTATGTGATCAAGGATTTAATGTGAACTTCACAAGAGCTGAATGTATTACTAACAAGAAAGGTGAAGTCACTATGAAGGGAATAAGGAACAAAGACAATTGTTATCTTTAGGTCCCCCTATATGCAAATCTTACTACATGTGTGAAGGTCAATCAAGTTGAAGGTAGAAGTGTTCAGAAAGAAAAGAAGAGTCTGAGGTCAACTGATCAAAATTTTGCAATAAATGTCATGACATCAGTTAACTTTACTAAAGCTAATGACCAGTCTGCTGAAAGAAGAACTATGAATCTGGTCCGTAAATTCTCTGAATTGAAGTTGGTCAATTGTCATTCAAGAGGATGTGATGTATTTAAATGCCCAAGAAGAGAGAAAGGGGCCTGTTTGCTAAGGAAATTATAACAATTAAAAGCGTGTGGGAATGTTATTAAGGGGCTTAAATTTTTAAAATATCACTCAACGATATTACATCATAAGATGCAACATATAAAAGGCCTACCCCAAGTTCAAGTATTTCACAGTCTCCCCACACGCTATAATCTCCCCGAGAACCACAAAATCTTCACCTTTAATTCTAAAAAAAAACAATCTTCAACGCTTCTCCATCAAAATGTCTCAACATACTACTTCAGGACCAAGAAACATCGACGAAAGTGTTCAAACTAAAGAAGCCCTCAACATTGTTCCTCTTTCAATGATTCCATTCCCGGACGCAAGACCTAAAAAGCTTTGCACCCTCCGTGCAAGAAGACCAAGAGAAACACCTATTCTAGTTGGAGGTAATGTATCTGAACCTATTGAGGTTGAAGCTGATCAAGATAGAGTAGATGTAGACAGGGTCATAAGGAAATTAGTTGCTGATACCCTAAGAGTGGGCTTACCTATTGAAGGGATCACAATCCCTCTTGCCAAACGCCTAGTGAAGTTTCCCCAAAAGAGCACACTGAACCATCCATGAGGGAAGAAGATATTCCTCAAGAAAATCTTGAAAAAGAAACAGTTCTTGATGAAGTCATAACTAATGTTGGAACATCATTCTTGAAGAAAACTCCTCAAGATAAACAAGTTGATTCAACTATGGAAAGGACTAGAGAAAATGTAGATGAGACTGTGATGGATGTAGATACTCTGTCTGATAATGAGCTGATCGTTAATGTTAACCCTAGGATAGCCAAAAGGCTAAAAACAAGAAAAGGCAAAGTCGTTGCTTCCAGTACTTCATCCAAACTTGTCAAGAAGAAGGTTATGTATGGACCTTCAAAAGCATAGAGCAAAGCTACTCCATCATTCAGCAAAAGGAAAATCAGATCAATATCTGATTCTGATTATGATGTCGAGAATGATGTCCTAGACATCTCACCAATAAAGAAGTCTATTGGTCAGAGGTCCACTGACAATGTCCCTGATGCTCCAACTGATAACATTTTATTCTATCAAGTTTGCTGCAAGATGGAAATACATATATTAGAGGAGACTGGCCTTGGATAGAGAGTTAGGAAAAGATGCCTTGGCATGTAAGGAAGCCATCAACTTGATTTCTGAAGCTTGGCTGATGAAGACTGTGACAAAGTTGCCAAAGTGCTATGAAATAATTGTCAAGGAGTTCATTGTAAACATCCCAGAAGATTGTGATGACAAAAGAAGCCAAGAATTTCAGAAGGTCTATGTAAGAGGAAAATGTGTGAATTTCTCACCTGCCATCATCAATCAATATCTAGGAAGGAGTGAGAAGGAAGAAAGTGAGCTTGAAATCACTAATGACCAGCTATGAAGGACTATCACTGCAAATCAAGAATGGCGTATAAAGGAGAAGCTGTCTGCTAGAAAGCTAAGTGTTAAGTATGTTATTCTACACATAGTAGGTGCAACAAACTGGGTGCCAACAAACCACACTTCAACAATCTCAGTAGGATTGGGAAAATTTATTTATGCAGTTGGCATGAAGATACCATTTGACTACGGTACTTACATTTTTGATCAGACTCTAAAACATGCTGACAGTTGTGTAACAAAGCTTCCTATAGATTTCACCACTTTCATATGTGGAATAATTATTCATCAACATCCTAGAATTCTGTCTACAACCTTGGATGCTGAATGTTAAAGAGCAACCCCTCTGTCTCTACATCATAAGTTGTTTGCAGGAGCACATGTCTCAGACATTGTCTCAACATCTGCAGGTGCTGAACAGAAAACAACCAATAAAGGGGATTTGATTGGTGAACTCACTGAGACTTGTAGATAATTGGATGAGTTCATATGCGTTAGCACAACAAGGAAGCTAAAACTTAAAGAGACCATCCTAGCTTTGAAGAGGAATGTTGTTGCAAGTGCAGCTGAAGAGATACAAGAAGAAGAAGTAATCAGCTCAACAACTCACGGCTCTTCTGAAGCTGTCTCAAAAGAAGAAGGAAGTGAAGGAAGTGGAGAGTCTGCAAGTTATGCAGAACACTTACTGTGGTTGAAGATGTCAATTGTGTTTCCATATGTTATTTGTGTTTATCCATCTTTTATGTATTTTGGCACCTAAGTGCATAACATCTGTTTTATTTTGGGTTGTACCTAACAATAGATATTAGTGACTTAGTTGAACCTAATATTTATTTCTGTCACTCTCCATGAATTTTTCTTAGTGGTTTGGCCAATTATGGCTAAAAGGGGGAGAGTGTGTGTGTTCTTTTTGAGGGGGAGCAGCTGTGAATTATTGCAGTTGTGAGTGATTGTATGTTTTTTTTTATGATTCCACTTGTGTGTGCAGCTGATGTGATGATTGTGCTAAGGGGGAGCTGTTGCTGCTATGTGTTAAGTGTTAACTGTGTGTTTCTGTATCTCTGAAGATACTATGTGTTTCAAAAAGAGAAGAAGTTGTTGTACAGGGGGAGCTAAAATTTTGATTGGCAATTGTGCATCTGTGTGTACTATACGCAAGAGGAGTAAAATGTTGCATTTGTGAATATTCTAACTGATGTTTGAACATTTGTGTTATTTATCCGCTGCTATCTCTGTTTTGAGTGTGATGCTGCTTTTACTGTGCTGCTCTGATATGCGTGCTTAAATGCCTATTTTAATTGTGATGATGTTTTAATTGTATGGTGTCTACTCAAATAATGTTTTAGCCAAAATTTGTCAAAGGGGAAGTTTGTTAGTTCTATGGATTGGTAGCAAGTTTGGTAAAACATTCTGCTCAGAAAATGCCATGAAAAATACTGAAGTAGTAGATGTCACAACAAATGTCCTGACATGTGAAACTGAAAAAATTAATTCAAGTGCAGATTTTTTAGGAAGTCAGTTTGTTTCTTATTTGTATGCTTCGACTAAAGAAGCTTGAGAATGCCTTCAGCAATATAATTGCAGATTTAATATCCTGCTTTCATGGAGAAAAGACAGGAGGCACTGAAGACTTATGAGTAAAGCAACCCTAGTTTTTGTTACTCTATTTAAAGGCTGCAAACCTTGTTTTGCAGCTTGGCCATTCCAGATTTAGAAGTCCAGATTTTAATTGTTGGTTGTTTATTATTTTGGTTGTTAATTGTTCATTGTGAGCCTCTCTCGTATTTCTACTTGAGTAGGACATTTTATTTGTGTTGTAAGTTGTCAATCACCATAAGCTTTGAAGCGAGTGTGATTGTGTGTCCCTGAAGAGTGTCTTCAGTTTTGATTTTGTTGAGTGTCACAGTATGTGACTTTGGGAGTGCGCAGAGGTTCTCATATCCAAGTGTGGTATCTTAGGTAGAAGGGTCATTGGTAGTTTGATTAAGTGAGGAGTGTAAACAGGGAAGACTTACTCCAAATTAATACTACTGATAGTGAACTTCATCCCTGGCTTGGAAGCCCCTAAACGTAGGTTGGTTAGAACCGAACTGGGTTAACAATTCTCTATGTTTTTATTATTTTCTACACTCTTTAAAATCTGTTTTATTTAGCTGTGTTCATAGCAGATATTAGTGTCGTGACATTACATTCGACATCTCATATCTGATACCAAAACTCAACATGTTCCAATGTAACTGTTTTATCTTCAATAAGATCTCTTATAAAGTGGTGACGAATATCAATGTGTTTGGTTCTGCTGTGTTGAATAGGATTCTTGGATATGTTGATAACACTTAGATTTTCATAGTATAGTGTCATGACATCTTGTTTGACATTGTATTATATCAACATTTGTTTCATCCAAACTATCCGAGAACAACTGCTTCCTGCAGCTATATATCCAGCTTCAGCAGTTGATAGGGAGACACAATTTTGTTTCTTGCTAAACCATGAGATAAGATTGTTTCCCAAAAAGAAGCATCCTCCAGATGTACTTTTTCTATCATATGCACTTCTTGCCAATCAACATCATAATATCCACTTAGGACATAGTTGGATCCGTGAAAGTATAGCATGAAATAGTCAGATGTCCCATTGATGTATTTCAGTATCCTCTTCACTTGATTGATATGAATCACTTTAGGTTCAGCTTGGTATCCGGTGCAAACTCCAACAACAAAGGCAATGTCTGGCCTGCTAGCTGTGAGATACAGTAAGCTACCTATCATACTCCGATAGAGACTTTGATAAATATTAACACCTTTTTCATTTTTAGTCAACTTTAAATGAGTAGGAGCAGGTGTTCTTTTGTGACTTGTATTTTCCATTCTGAATTTCTTGACTATATTCCTGGCATATTTACTCTGAGATAGGAATATGGAGTCTTCCATTTGTTTAACTTGTAGACCAAGGAAGTAAGTTAATTCCCTAACAAGACTCATTTCAAACTCTGACTGCATTTGTTTGACAAAATGTTGGACCATTTCATCAGACATTCCACCCAAAACAATGTCATTAACATAGATATGAGAAATCACGAGTCCTCGTGATTATTTGTGGTATCTGCTGAGTGTCTTCTAGAGATGTTTCGACATTTCCTAAGACATCATCTTCCTCATTCCATCTTCTATCATCAACAACGACATTTATGGATTCCATCATAACTTTAGTTCTGGAGTTGTAGACTCTATAGAATTTGCTGTTTGAAGAGTATCCTAGAAATATTCCTTCATCACTCTTGGGGTCCATCTTCCTCCTTTGTTCACGATCAACTAGAATATAACATCTACATACAAATATGTGAAAGTATTTGACAGTAGGCTTTCTTCCCTTCCACATTTCATATATAGTTGTTGATGTACCTTTTCTCAGAGTTACTCTGTTGTGAATATAGCATGCAGTGTTCATGGCTTTAACCAAAAAGTGGTAGGATAACTTCATAGCATTAATCATTGCTCTTGCAGATTCTTGGAGGGTTCTATTTTTTTGTTCCACAATTCCATTTTGTTGAGGATTAATGGGAGATGTGAATTCATGATTGATTCCTTCAGAGGAACAGAATTCAACAAATTTGCTATTTTCAAAGTCTTTTCCATGATCACTTCTAATCCTAATCACATAGTTGTATTTTTGGATCCTTTGGCAAAAGTCTTTGAAGACACCAAATACCTTTGTTTTATCTTTGATAAAGTTTACCCAGGTATATCTAGAATAATCATCCACCACCACATAAGCATTCTTCTTTCCACCAAAACTTTCTACTTGCATTGGTTCCATTAAATCTATGTGATGGAGTTCTAGGACTTTTGTTGTAGTGAGATGTTAAAACTTTTGATGTGACATCTTAGTTTGTTTTCCAATTTGGAATTCTCCACACACTCTTCCTTCTTCAATCTTCAGCTTAGGGATTCCTCTTACTACTTCCCTAGAGACGATTCTCTTCATTCCCTCTAGGTGTAGGTGTCCCAAATTTTGATGCCATTTTTTAACTTTGTATTCCTTTTCTAGAGAGAAAATTGAAGAGAAGCTTAAGTCTTCAGGTAAGTAACAATTATCTTTTGATCTTACACCTTTCATTATAACTTCACCCTTCGCATTTGTTACACATTCAGATTTTGTGAAGTTTACCTTAAATTCCTGACCATAGAGTTGACTAATACTTATCAGATTTGCAGTTAAATCTTTGACAAGTAGCACATTTTCAAGATTTGGAATTCCTGGACAATCAAGTTTTCCAACTCCTTTGATTTCTCCTTTGGCTCAATCTCCAAAGGTCGCATAGCTTGTAGAATGGGATCTGATATCCACCAATAAGTTTTTTAACTCCAGTCACGTGTTTTGAGCATCCACTGTCAAATTACCATTCCACTTTAGTCGAGGCTCTAAGAGAAGTATGAGCTATGAGACTGTTAATAGCATCTTTGGGAACCCATTCTTTCTTTTTACGTATAGTGGGCATAATTGGATGGATCTTGGATTGAGAGACAAGCTTTGGATATCCAAGCAGCTTATAATAAAATGACTTTATATGACCAAATCTTCCTGTTGTACCCCAATTTTTGCACCTAAGATTCACTCATACTTCATACCATTGCATGGCACAAAGATCACAATTTGAATCTACCTCTCTCTCCTATCTTTGGCTTTTCCCTTAGGAGATCACCAAGCACCTTATGTATGAGTTCATTTATTGTGTGTGGTGATTAATACTTGGCTAACAATGATATGTGTACACTTTGCTTGCTAAATGTTGTAGGTGAATGGTGCACAAGTCTCTTATTCAAGGAATCAATAGGTTCATGTGTTTATTTCCATGCCTTATCTCCTCAATTCTCAAGATTTTGAAAGTATTGTATCATTGAAGATTTCTCTTGTCATCAACCATGGTCTTTTATCTTGAGTTTATGCTTCATATTTGAAAAATATCATCAAGTTCAAAGAATTAATCATTTTATGGCCATCTACCTTGAAGTAGGGTTTTGGACTTCTGAGGATCATATCTGGTATTTGTAGGAAGTTTGTGGATGTTTTCAAAGTCATTTGGTTCTTAAGAGGACTTCTAATATGAATATTCTTGGATCCAAATAGTTTGATTGAGGAAAATATTGTTTTAGAAGTCTATGATTTCCAACTCTCTAGGTTGATGCTTCATCTATCTTGTATGACTTCAGAGGATCATAACTTGGTCATCCCTTGTCTTCTTGAGCCCATTTTTCTTTCACAATGAACCTAAGGATGTATAATACAACTTAGTTTAATTGGTGAGAAGAGAAAATTCTTGGAAATTGGCCTATGAAGTCAAAAGATTACAAGTCCTTGATGAATTTCTCAATTGTTGGTCAATCAACTTCAAAAGAGCATATCTTGATCATCAATTATTACCTTGAGGTCATTCTTTTTGCATAACAATCTCGAAGATGTGAAATTTATCTCCATATAAGTTTTGAAGATTGAAAGTATTTGGAAGTTGCTTGAAGAAATCAAAAGATTATAGGTCACTTCACAAATTTTCATCAAGTTCACAAGATCATAACTTTCTCAATTTTTGGAAATTTTGAGTGATTCTTTTTGCGAAATTTTCCTTGAGAGTTCTAATTCATATCATATTTGAAAATCAAGAGAAAATTTTGAGTGGAAGAGTAAGTTTGAAGAAGAAACATTATAGGTCATTTTTAGAAAGTGACATGTTTGACCAAGGCCTGACCAGGAAAATCAATGATTTTTCAAGAATCCTAAAGGCTCAATCTCTCAACTTAAGCATCCATTTGATCTGATTCTTTTTACATTGTGTTCTACTATTTTAATACTTCATTTGGCTCAAGGAAAATCAGAAAACGCACGAGGAAATTGGATTTGGCCTCAGCTCAAAGTTTGTGCAAAATTTTGGTTCGAGCTCACCATCAGTTTGTGCATTTGCGAGTGTAACTTATTTTTAAGCCAAGTTAAGCTTTGCTTTCGTGACTAATTGTGATTAGGAACTTCCCAGGATTAATTAGCACATCAAAACGCAAGGAATGATTAAGTTTTGATGCACATAAGGTCACACTATCTTCATGAACACAGGTGTGCACGATTTCCACTAAAAAGTCATCATTCACCCCTCATTTTGATTCCATTCGCATCTCCTATAAATAAGGGAAACATTTCACTCATTTACTCAAGCTTTGATAGCCAGAAAACCCCTGCCAAACTCTCTCTCGAATCTAATTTTCTGCACCTTCGTTTTCACTCTCAAAGTCATTCCAGTTTGAAATTAACCATTCATTCTTCTTCCCTGAACCTCACTGAAGCTAACAGAATAAAAATCGTGCCTTGAAGCTTCCTGTATCGTGCTATCCAAGTCCAATTTCAGAGCTCTAAAAGTGAACTTCGTTCAGGTAGGAATCTCCATCAAACCTTGTAAAATAAAGCATCATTGTACTCTCCTCATCTCCTTGATCCTTGTGATCATCACCATTTGGATTTTCAATGAGAATTGACTGAGAATTTCTAAGAATAAGTGCTCTCTATTTTTCCTATTTTTTCAAATTGTTCATGGCACAAGTGAAATAAATTTTTCGCGATGGTACCATTAGAATCTTCTTGAAGAGACGAATCCAATGGTACCGGTCTGAAGAATTTATTTCACAGTTGGTGGAACTCCAATTTTGGAGAGGCTGGAGGTTGAAGACAATGACATGGACATCTTCAATAAATGAGAGCGTGCCATGTAATTTTTTTGAAATAAATACCAAGTGTTAGCTTCACCGTGCACGCGTCTCTGGAGCCCTTGGATCTGATTACTTTTATTAGTCAGCATCGATCCAACGCGTGATATTATTTCTTGTTTTATTTTTTAATTTCGTAATCCGGTGTGAAAACCAAGGAGGTCCATATCAAGCACAACGCGCGATGTCCATTGGATGTGATTACTAACGCGTTTTGACTATGATCAGATGGTCCACAATTTTTTTGACTTTTATTTTATTTTCTGATTTTATATTTTAAATGTTTTAAACTTTAAAAAATCATAGAAAATTCATTTCTGACCCAAAAATAATGAAAAAAATCACAAAAATATTTTGAAATATTATCTTTCTGAATTTTATTTTTTCATAATTTTATTTTCAGATTTGATATTTTTATGACTTTTCTCTTTTATTTGAGGTTTTTGATTATTTTAAAATACTTTTTGACATTTCAAAATTCTGAAAAAATTCTGGAAGGATCCAATGATCATTTGACAAATATTGGTGACTTTATTTTATTTTTATTTCTGACTTTTCTATTTTTTGTTCCATTTTTGGTTTATTTAACCATTTTCTCTTTATTTTAAAAATAGTTTTTGATTTATAAAAAATCTGAAAAATTTTTGTCTTAGGCAATTTTCTTGAAATTTTATTTTGATAAAAAAAATAATATTTATGTATTTTGTCAATAAAATCCAATTAAATGACCTAATTTCAAATTATATTTTATCCATCATTGAAATTACTTTTAATTCCTTTTTTGCAGATTTTTGAACTTATTTGGAGTCACAAGTTTCCTCAACATCAATTGAATTTGGGTGTTGATAGGTCTCTTGACTATATCCACCAAGAGAGTTGATTGATTTTGACGAAGTTAGACCGAATAAATTCATCTGATGCAAAATAAACTTGGAAATTATTTTTTCTTCTTCATCTTATTTTTCTTTTGTCCCGACTCAGAAAAAGTGATCAATTGGCAGCATGAACTTTAATGTTCTAACATAATCCCCAAAAGATGACTTGAGCTTTGATCTTGGTTCAATACTTGTGGCGCTTGTCGTGTGGTCGCGTTGATTTCTAATCAAGCTTCTGGCAAGTTCCCACTAACCTTGTCAATTTGAAATTCTCAATCACTTTTGATCAAGTGATGTGATAATTCCAAAACTGGTGATATACTTGTTGTGTGGTCGCGTTGATTCTATCAAGCTTCTGGCAAGTCTTCATGCGTAAGATTCAAGATGGTCACCTTGCTGACGACTAACAATTAACAATTCGATGATATACTTGACAAGTTTCAAGATGGTTATCTTGCTAACCTTTATTAATTGTTTTTATTTTCTGCTCTTTACTTTCCACTTTTACTTTTATGCTCTTTATTTTTCATGTACTTTAATTTTAGCATTTACATTTCATGTCATTTTTTTCCTTCTTTGCTCACTTGAGCATTTTATTTTCTATGTTATTTTCCCTTTGCTCACTTGAGCATTTCATTTTCTTGTCATTTTGAATTTGCTCACTTGAGCTTTATTTTCCTTTTCCAAAATACTTAATAATTCAACCTAAACATAAAAACTCTTAATCTGGCTTGGTTACTATCCTTATGCTTGGAGCTTGATCTTTGGACTTAGGATTAGGACCCTTACCTCAGCTTGGAGATCTCTGGGCCCTCAGTGTTATTCTGTCTTGTTTGGTTATTATCTTTGTATGCAGGTTATTCTGTTATACTCGATTAAGAGTGGATTTCCTCCAAATACTTTTGTTACTCTGCCCATTTTTCTTAAGACAAGAGTTTATTTGAGGTATTGATTTATCTGAAGCTTGATTTTTTGTCTAGTTATTTGTTGTTTATGTGGTAATCTAAAGGATGGGATATGATATTGGCTCTTGATGTCAAGTACTATTCTTCTCACTCGGTTAGATATTTCTTTACCCTTACCTTTTACTTTATGCACTTAGGTTAGCCTCTTCATCTCCTCCCCATTCTTTAATTTTCAAAATCTCCCTTTTTTTTCAAAGGATTCTTGTTTTTTTCAAACTCGAACTGCTTTTAAAAAAAACTTGGACTTAGTCCATGCATTTTTCAAAATTTCTTTTCCTAATAAACTTCCAATCCATTTAATAATACTTTGACTTTTCTTTTCATAAGAGTAAAAAACACCTAAACTCATTTAAACTTTTTTTGAGCTCTTTGTGGCTTTTCTAAACTAACATTTTCTTAAAATCAACCAACACACAATTTTGGTATTTTTTAGTCTAACTACTTGATTTTGATTTCAACATTGCACATTGTTGGTATGTAGGCCTAGAACTTATTGGAAGTTCTATCAAACCAAAAATTATAAAAAATACTTCTTTTCTCCCCCCACCATCCATTTTGTACATATACTCTTTTTAAACACACATATACAAATTTTCAAAAAGGTTCCCGCGGAGTACTGTAGATGCTATGGGTGCCTAACACCTTCCCTTTGCATAACTAACTTTCGGTCACAGATCTATGATCTTTTTGTTAGGATTTTATTTGCTCTTTTTCCTAGTCCTTTGGATAAAATAAAAGTGCGGTGGCGACTCTTTTGTTACTTTTTGAGTTAAGTCAATTCAATGGCTTATACTCGCAGTTTTTGCCGCCACACTTCCATAGTGGTGACATCTCGAGTGGTGGTATCTTCTTTTGGAGTGTCTTGTATTCCTACTTCTATGATGTTGAGATATATGTTTCAACATCCGCGGTTTAGTCTGAATATTATTCAGGTTTGAATGAGGTTCATTATTGGTCATTTCATTAAAGCCCAGACCACTAATATCATTTGTCACTCTTCTAGTCTGAAGTATTTTGTCCAATGTGTCAGATCCACTATTGAGCATTCTAACAGATTTGGATAAGTTGGCAAGTTCAAATTTGAGCAGAATTACTTCATGTTCTAACTTGGGAATGGTTTTCAAGTGCTTTTTCTTTTCAGTTTTCAAGTGAGTTGTAACTTTCTTCTGATCCTCCAGTTCTTGATAAACCTAGTCATTTCTGATGCATTCCTTTTTATGGGAAACAGTCAGATCATTATAAGCTTCTTCTTTTCTGTCAGTATCTTCACCCGTTTTGTATATCCCAGTTAAGGTTGTCACTTGTTTGAATGTCTCTTCCTCACCTTCACTTTCAGAGTCTTCATTTTACCAGGCCACTGCAAGTCCCTTTGTTCTTCTGTTGTGAAATTTAGGGCATTCAGTTATGGCATGACCAAAGCCTTCGCATCCAAGATATTTTATTCTTCTATCTTGAGTGAATTTATCAACTGGCCTAACTTTTCTACTAAAATCTCCAGATTTTCTGATGTCGTGTGAGATGTTCCTGACATTAGGTCTTGAATCTTCTTCCATTTTCTTCAGAATTTTATTGAGTTGTCTTCCAAGAAATACTATAGTATTAGATAATCCTTCCTCAGTGTCCAGGTCATATTTATCGTCTCTTTCTTCAGTGTTTGACTTGAAGGCTATATTTTTGTTTTTCTTTTCAAATCTCTCATTGATGCCCAGCTCAAAAGTTTGGAGAGAACCAACTAGTTCACCCACTTTCATGTTGTTGATATATTGAGATTCTTCTATGGCTGTCACTTTCATGTCAAATCTCTTAGGTAGAGATCTGAGAATCTTCTTCACCAGCTTCTCCTCAGGTATCTTTTCACCTAAGGCACTGCATGCATTAACTACCTCAAGGATGTTCATGTGAAATTCTTGAATGCTCTTCTCTTCTTTCATTCTTAGATTTCAAAATTTTGTGGTGAATAGTTGCAAGCTTGACATCTTAACTTTTAAAGTGCCTTCATGAGTAGTTCTAAGTATTTCCCAAGCATCCTTTGCCACTTCACAAGGATCAATCAATCTGAAGATGTTTCTGTCAACTCCATTCAATATAGCATTCAAGGCTTTTGAATGTCCATGAGCTAGTTTATCATCTTCCTTTGAACAGTTTTCTTCAGGCTTCAACTCATCAGTAGGTTGATCATCTTCCCCAACAATGAAAGGATGTGTGCATCTTTTCAAAATAGCCTTCCAAGCCCTACTGTCCAAGGGCTTTATGAAAGCTTCCATACGAGTCTTCCATAGATCATAGTTAGAACCATCTAGAATGGGCGGTCTGTTCATAAATACTCCTTCCTTGTCCATGTTACCAGAAAATATCTTCCCTAGATCTCACCCAGAGACAGAGTAGGATGCCTGCTCTGATACCTATTGAAATTCTGGATTCTTGATGAGGAATGAAGACGGGAAAGATAGTTTCCTACAAACGCCGCCGCTGATCTGAACAAGTGATCAGAATTGGAGATGGTCGGAGCGAACAGAGGTCCTTCAAGAAATGTTGATGTTGAGGAGGGGTGGTGTACCTGCAAGACACTCTGATGCTAAAGTTAACAAATATTCAAAGAAGATGATAGAAAATATTAGGGTTGTTAGAGTAAGAATGTGATACCTTGCCCTCAAAGGTATGAGGATTTATATAATGATCTTAAGAGGACTCTTATTGGTTGCTATATTCGGGCTGAGATATGCGGATCCGCGAATATAGTTGTCCAAGCTGACTAGGTCAAATCGGGCGATGGTGCCCGAAACTAGCCGTTATGTCGACCAGATTGGGACATAACGGGCATGGCCCTCGATGAGGAGAGTTGGTCTGATCTACTCGACATCCGTCGAGCAAAAGGGTTCTGGCCATGTCCAGAACGGGCAAATGATGCCCTTTGAAGGCCTTTCGGTCTGTTCGACTCGTCACAGGGCTCGAAGAGATGGCTTGCCCGACAGCCATTCGGGCTATCCAGAATAATAACCCATAGCTTCCACAACTTCCAAGTCTGACATCATTTACAGGTCGCGCTCAGCGCGGTTCCAGCATGAGTGCGCTCAGCGCGACTTAACCGCGCTCAGCGCGGTCTGCGAAATTCAGAAAAAAGGACAACCCATGCTTTCACCTTTTGAGCCACCAACCCATCACTTCACCTGATCTTTTTGGCTTGTAAAAGGAAGCAAGAAACACATACCATGATTATCTTTCATTTTTGTAAATCTAGGACAAGTTTAGGAAGAAAAACCATAGCTTTTCCTTCTTGATTTTCTTGGATTTTCATCATCACTACCAACAATCTTGAGAGCAAGCAACCATGGAAAGGAGTGGCTAAGCTCTTTTTGTGTCAAGATTAGAGGTAGTTGATCTATATAGTATGTATTTCTATTAATCCATTTGTGTATGAACATGGTTGATGATTAATATAGTTGAATATCTTTGTTCTTCATCTTTATGCTTTGAGTTTTGCTTGGAAAAGAATATTTCAAAGTGACCTAGGATATTCATCCTCTAATAAACAAATGCTAGGAATAGATTTGTGTGTTAGAGTTTACAAAATATTGAACTTAATGATTATCATGCTAATAGTTGTAGTGAGGAATCATGCAAGGATTAACATGATAACATTCACAATCTTGGTGGGAAATCTACAAGATTGAGAGGATATGTATTTGTAGAAATCATCTATTATGTTCATCACTTGATTAAATGAATATGTATGAAACTAGATCAATGAAACTAATCTTGACATGCCTTCTTAACTTGAAAACAATCTCAAACTCTCTAATCCAAACTATAACTCTCTTTGAAAGAATTAATCTAGTTATTGTTTGGAAACTCATGGTTCTAGTAGAGTAGATAACAAACCCATTGGTTACATCATCTTAAAACATACTTTTCTATTGAAAGACTATAACATGCACCAATCCCTATGGAATCGATAATTAAAAATACTTGTTTACGGAAGAATCCTACAACAAAATGGCGCCGTTGCCGGGGATTGGCGTTTGATGTTGTTAGTATAGCAATAGTTGTGTGTTTTAAGACTTTTTCTACTAATCTCTCTTTGTTTCTTTTGTGTGGCTAGACTTTTTCAGGAATTAGTTTATGCGAGGAAGTATTCCGGTCGACCAACTCCTTTTCGATCCCGAAATTGAAAGGACGGCTATGAGACTTAATAGTAGTGCTAAAAGAAGAAAAAGACTAGCTCGACAAAGGCAAGAAAGAGGAGAAAGAGGAGAAGCATATACTTCTTCAACACCACCCGTGTTTGGAGAAGTCACCACTATGGCGGAGAATCAACCACCACCACCACCACCACCGGGTGTGTCAATAGCCCCGCCATAATGCTCAATTTGCCGACAAGCAAATGCAAGGGTTGGAAATGAAGACGGGCTTGCTTCAACTTCTATGTAAGTCCATTTCATGGCCATGACCATGAAGATCCTTACACTCACCTTACCAAGTTTTATGAGATCGCGGAGCGGGTGCTCTGAAGACCAAGAAGAGCAATATTTCCAAAGGCTTTTCCTCATTCTCTAGTGGGAAGGCAAAGATTGGTATCTTGATCAATTGCAAGAGACAATGACTAATTGGAATGTTTTGGAGGAAAAGTTTCTTGAACGCTTTTTCCCTCAATCACGTTTCATGGAGGCTAAGACGGCTATCTCGGTATTTTCGCAAGGAGTAAACGAGCCTTTGAATCGGGCATGGGAAAGATATAAGTCTATGCTAAGGAAGTGTCCGAGCCACGGTTTTGACGAGCTTACACAAATTCATATTTTCCGAAATGGTCTCCAACCTCAACACAAATTGTTGTTGGATGCCACGGCGGGAGGTTCTTTGATGGCAAAAACACCATATGAAGCAATCCAAATAATTGAGAAGATGGGTAGGAATGATCATCAAACTCAACATGATCAAGGAGGTGTACAAGTGAAAACGGGAGTTTTAGAAATTGGTTCGAGTCATGAAGCACTTGTGCGAAACAAATTGTTTGAAACAAGTTGAAGAATTGACAAAACAAATGGCTAAACTCCCTCAACAAAACATGGAGTTACAAGGAGCATCAAATAAGCAAGCTCACCAAATAGCTTGTTGTGAATTGTGCAAAGGAGATCATAAACCGCTTTTGTCCTCCGAGAATGAGGAAGCTAACTATGTGGCCAACCAAGGCCAAGGGTACCAACAACGAGCTCCTTACCCTTATCAAAATCAAAACCAAGGTTACCAACAAAGGGGTAATCAAGGTTATCAAGGAGGGTGGAGGCAAGATAACAATAACCAAGGAAGGCAAAATCCATATCAAACACAAAATCAAAATCAAAGTCAACAACAAAATCAAGGTCAACAACAAAACCAACCTCAAAATCAAGCGAGATCTTCCAACATTCAAGACACTCTAGCTCAATTTATGCAAGCTTCTATGGCTAATCAAAAGAGCACGGAGGCCCATCAAGAATTTGAGACACAAGTGGACAACTCGCTAAGCAACTTTCCGAACAAAGTGCTTGACATCATTTTCCCAACTACGCAAACAAATCCTAAGGAGCATTGCAAAGCCATAACAACAAGAAGTGGTAGAGTTTGTGATGAGAAAAGGAAAGTAGTTGAAAGAAAAAAAAAAGTGGAGAAGGATGAAGAAGTAATAGTGGAGGAAGAGGTAGTTGAAAAGATGAAGAGGTTGAAGTTGAAAACATGATAATGTTGATGTGGAGGATGATTTAGTTGAAAATGAGGTGTTAGTTGAAAATGAAAAGGAAAATGGTGTAGTTGAAAAGGAGAAAGTAGAGGAGAAAAAGAAGAAAATGAAAAAGTGAAAAGAGAAGGAAGTAACTTATCCATTGAGAAGTTTACCATATCCTCACCTTCCTTCTAAAAAGGATGATGCAAAGCACTATGCTAGGTTTATGGATATTTTCAAGCAATTGCAAATAAATATTCCATTTACCGAAGCATTAGAGCAAATGCCCAAATATGCAAAATTCATGAAGGATATCTTGACAAAAAAGAAGAGATACACGGATCAAGAAACCATAATGGTGGATGCGAGTTGTAGTGCAATAATTCAACGCACTATTCCGAAGAAAGAGAGTGATCCGAGGCGTGTAACTTTGCCCGTTACTATTGGGGATGTATATGTTGGAAACGGATTAATTGATTTGGGATCAAGTATCAACTTGATTCCATTATCCATTGTGAAGAGATTGGGGGAGATTGAATTAAAGTCTACAAAGATGACATTGCAATTAGCGGACAAGTCTATTACTCGCCCGCGGTGTAGCTTTAGATTTGTTGGTAAAAGTGGACAAATTCTTTTTTCCGGTTGACTTTGTTGTCATAGACATGGAGGAAGATGTGGAGGCACCTTTAATTCTTGGAAGACCATTCATGAAGACGGCTAGGATGATGATTGATATAGATGATGGCCTAATGAAGGTGAGAGTTCAAGATGAAGAGATTTGCTTTAATCTTTTTGAAGCAATGAAGCATCCCATGGATAAGAAAGATTGTTTCAAGATTGACGTTATTGAGGAAGCAACACAAGAGGTGAATGATGATGATGATAGTCGAGATATTGAGGAGTGTTTGGAAGGAATGGATATTTCAAAGGAAATGCACCCTTGGGAGGAAGAAGAGGAAAGTTTGAAAAAAGATCTAAAAGATGACGACCAAAAACTTGAGTTGAAAGAGCTACCATCTCATTTAAAGTATGTGTTTCTTGAGGAGGGAGGTAAAAAGCCCGTAATCATTAGCAATACATTGTCGGAGAATGAGGAGGAAAGCTTAATTGAAGTTTTGAAATCGAACAAAAATGCGATTGGTTGGGTCTTCGCCGATTTGAAAGGCATAAGCCCGGCCTATTGTATGCACAACATTATGATGGAGGATGAGTACAAACCGCTAGCCCAACCTCAACGGCGATTGAATCCGGTGATGAAGGAGGTAGTTCAAAGAAGTAGTTAAGATGCTTGAAGCGGGATGATTTACCCGATTTCGGATAGACGTGGGTGAGCCTTCATGTGGTTCCTAAGAAAGGAGGCTTGACGGTTGTATCTAATGATAAGGATGAGCTAGTGCAAACAAGAAAAGTGACGGGTGGAGAATGTGTATTGATTACCGAGGCTTAACAAAGCGACGAGAAAAGATCATTTTCCTCTTCCGCTCATGGACCAAATGTTAGAAAGGCTTGGACAACAATACTATTGTTTCTTGGATGGTTATTCGATATAATCAAATATCGGTGAATCCGGAGGATCATGAGAAAACGGCTTTCACATGTCCGTTTGGGATTTTCGCGATAGGCGATGCCTTTCGCTTATGCAATGCGCCAACATTCCAAAGGTGCATGCAAGCTATATTCACGATTTGATTGAAAAGACAATTGAAGTTTTTATGGATGACTTTTCCGTTTTGGAGCTTCATTTGATTTATGCTTGAAAATTTGGACACCGCCTTGAAGAGGTGTGTGCAAACCAACTTGGTCTTGAATTGGGAAAATGCAACTTTATGGTGACCGAGGGATTGTCCTTGGCCACAAGATATCTTCAAGAGGAATTGAGGTCGACAAAGCAAAATTGATGTTATCGAGACGCTTCCCCTACCAATGTCAAAGGCATTCGAGCTTTTGGGTCATGCGAGATTCTATCAAGATTCATCAAGGACTTCTCCAAAATAGCCAAACCTTTGAGCAACTTGCTCAACAAAGATAAGTCTTTCTTGTTTGATAATGATTGTTTGTTAGATTTTGAAAAATTAAAGGAGAATTTGATAAATGCACCCATCATCGCGCCTAATTGGAAACTTGATTTTGAACTAATGTGTGACGCTAGTGATTATGCGGTAGAGTCAGATAGGCCAAAGGAAGAACAAAATCTTCCATGCTATACATTATGCGAGCAAAGTTTTGAATGATGCTCAAATAAACTATGCAACAACGAAAAGAGTTGCTCGCAATTGTATATGCATTGGAAAAGTTTCGTCCTTACCTAATTGGTTCCAAGGTTGTGGTTTTCACGGATCATTCGCGATAAAATATACCAAACCGACTCTAAACAAAGGCTAATCCGATGGATTCTTCTTTTGCAAGAATTTGATTTAGAGGTCCGTGATAAAAAGGTTCGGAAAATTTGGTAGCGGATCATTTGTCTCGCTTAGTGAACGTAAAATTACGGACAAGGAAAAGAGGTGAAGGAGGAATTCCGGATGAGAAGTTATTTGCAATCCAAGAGCGACCGTGGTTTGCCGACATGGCAAATTACAAGGCCATGGATTAATGCCTAAGATTTAACTTGGAATGAGAAGAGGAAATTTTAGCCGAGTATTATGTGGGATGAACCTTACATTTTAGGTTGAGTAGTGATGGATTGCTAAGAAGGTGTGTGAGTGATGAAGAGGCCAAAACATTCTTTGGCATTGTCACAATTCCCTTGTGGGGACACTATAATGGAATCTTGACGCCACCAAAGTCCTACAATCGGATTTTATTGGCCTTCGCTATTCAAAGATGCGCTCACGGTAAGTCATGTGACAAATGTCAAAGAAGTGGCGGGATAGGAAAAAGAGATGAAATGTCGTTGAACAATATGTTGGAAGTGGAAGTATTTGATTGTTGGGGGATTGATTTTGTCGGTCCTTTTCCATCTTCGTTTTCTAATGAATATATTCTTGTAGCTGTGGATTACGTGTCAAAGTGGGTAGAGGCCATTGCTTCGCCTAAGGCCGACGCCAAAACTGTTATCAAATTTTTGAAAAGAAACATTTTTTCTCGTTTTGGTGTGCCTAGGGTGCTCATTAGTGATGGCGGGTCGCACTTTTGTAATGCATTGTTACAAAAACTTTTGAAACAATTTGGTGTAAAGCATAAAGTGACGACCCCCTATCACCCTCAAGCAAATGGCCAAGCCGAGGTGTCTAATAGGGAAATCAAAAAGATTTTGGAAAAAACTGCTTCGGTTCTAGAAAAGATTGGCCACAAAATTAGATGAAGCTTTGTGGGCGATCGAACCGCCTATAAAGCTCTATCGGACTAACCCGCTTCAGTGTGTATGGAAAAACTTGTCACCTCCGGTAGAGATGGAGCACAAAGCATTATGGGCCCTCCGATTCTTGAATTTTGATCCATCCTTGGCGGGTGAAAAGCGAAAATTACAACTCGTTCAATTGGAAGAAATGCGAGAAGAGGCATACCATTCAAATCAGAGGTACAAAACAAAGGTTAAGGTTTCTCATGATAAGAAGATAAAGATCAAGGAATTTAGGGCGGGACAAAAGGTTCTCTTGTTCAATTCCCGGATGAGGCTTTTTCCGGGAAAACTCAAAACAAAGTGGTCCGGTCCGTTTTTAATCAAAGAGGTAAAAGAGTATGGTGCAATTGTCTTGCAAGATCTTGCACGAACAAAAGAATGGACGGTGAATGGGCAGCAGTTGAACGCAGGCGGAGAGGTGAGCCGCAACATAGCGAATCCTTCTTTGATGATCAATGATCATCATGAACCGTCGAGCTCTACCGACGTTAAACAAAGCGCTTGTTGGGAGGCACCCCAACATTGTAAGTATTCTTCCTTGAACTCATTTGCACTTGCCCGCACTGCTAATTTCTTTAGCGAAAATTCAAAATTGCACCGCTCGCGCACTTTGACCCATCCGGCGAAACTTTCGCTGATAGGATAAGGCCGGTCTGGGATTTAATAAAAAAAAAAATTTGAAAAAAATCAGATTTTTGGAGGCCCATTCGTGGCCTGGTCAGTCTAAATAAGGGTTAGGGTTATTTTCAACCCTTTTTCCCTCTTTTCTTCACAATTCCTCACTCTAAAAATCCCAAAAACCCCCAACCAAAAATCTCTGAATTTTTGCGAATTTCTTTGTCCAATCAATCAACCAAGGCATCCTAGTAAGTATTCTATGTTTTTCCTTTCTCAATTTCGTGTACATTGCATGTTTAGGTTAGATTTTGAAAACCTAGGGTTAGGAATTTTCAATTTTCTCTTAGAATTAGGATGTTTATTTGATAGAGAAGTATTAGAATGTCATTTTCGCTGCTAGGAAGTGTTTTGTGGAGAAAATTACATTTTGCGAAGAATTTTTCGAATCGCAGAGCGCCCATGTCTGTAATTTTGAAAAATTCTTCTGCTGTGTTTTTAGTGTTTCCGATTAGTTGTAATGCTTTGGTTGGTTGGTTTGCTTTGCTGTTTGCATGATTCATTGCTAATGGACACCTCGGTGTCACTTTTCCGATGATTTTGTGTTGAAATTTCGATGGCACCTAAGCGACAAAGAGTTTCCTCTTGGGGCCCTCTCGGCTCTGGACGTGCGATTTTGGGGCTGCTCAGGAGGCTCGCTACAAAGAGCTCGAGGAGCGAAACATCTGGACTGAGCGCACCATCAGCCTCCGTGAGCAAGGGCACTACCACACGCCTCATGTCATCCTTGATAACTACGGGTTGGAAGTTCTTTGTAATCCTCGCAAAGGTGAGCGTGGAGCTTGTTCGAGAGTTCTATGCTAATGCTATTCCCCGAGGGAGCGAATTTAGGTTTGCTTCATTGTTCGGGCAAACTTGTATCTTTCTCTCGACAAGAATCAGCTTTCTAGGCATCAACCGGACAGCCCGAGGACCAATCGGATGTCTACCATGAGCACTGCTCTTGGTAATTGGGATTACAACATGCTGAGGAGTAAGCTCTGTTTGTCTGGGCATTCTTATGAGTTGAATCGGGCTGGTCAACCCTTGAAATTCAACAGGGCCAGTCTAAAAACAAGTGCCCGCGTTATGATGTGTGTGGTTCGCATAACGAAACCTAGGAGCCACACATCTTGATACCCATGGAGACGGTAGGTTTGATTGCTTACATGCTCGATGAGGAGCAAATTGATTTTGGCCGTCTGATCGCGAATGAGCTGAAGAGGGTTACGCTTAGTTATACCTCCAGGGGAGAGTGTATAAAGTGTGCTCTCACATATCCTGGGTTGATCATGGGTTTGCTTAAGAGGGCGAAGGTGGCTTTTCCAGCTGTGGGGCACCTAACCATTGATGGAGTTGTTGATGATCACTACGTGATCGATTTTGTAGGGTCCTTGATAATACCGCCGCTCGTACTACCGGCAACTTCCTCGTGCTAGTCCATCCAAGAATGGAACAGCAGATGCATCTTGCTCATCGAGAGCATTTATGTTTATGCATGAGAGCATGGAGCACCTTGCTCTACAGATTAGAGCCCGAGTGAACCATTTCACTCAGACGGGTGAGCAGGCTTTGGTTGGCGGGTCGGGCCAAATCTTGAGGAGGAGGTGGGAGATGAGGATGATGGTGAAGAGAGTTCGGTTCGTTCGGTTCGACTGGGGTCCAGAGATTCGATTCTCGAGACCACCGATTGATGTTCTTTTTATTTTCTGTTTTATTTTACTTTCAGCATTCTAGTTTTAGATTTTACTTTTGCATTTTAGTTTTTAACTTTGGATTTTGTTGGTTGCCATCCAATTTTGGGGATTGGCTTGTAATTCCAATTAATATTTTGTAGGCATGGAGCCTAAATACTTCTTTTTAAGTTTTAAACACCATTTTGGGGTGTCTTTTCATTTTAAGTTTAGTTTCTTTTATTTTGTTCTATTTTATTTTATTTTTAGATTATAGTATTTAGTTTGAATTTACTTCTTGTGGTTTGTCCGGATTGTTCAAATGGTTCTTCAAAGCTAGTAAGCGTGTTTCACCAAAGTGATGGCGATGATAAAATTCTCGATTCATTCCACGAAGAAGGTACACATTTAATCGTTTTGTAGAAACATAACATGTCTATGAAATTTGTTCTTTATGCAAGATATTTTGGCATGTACAAAAAAATTTGTGTTCACATTCGAATCATTAGGACATAAACCATATATGTGAGAAGCTTCCACTTTTTACCAAATATAGAGTGTCTAATAGTTGTGTTAACTCGTGTGATTCATGCTTAATCTTTACTTGTTTATGATAACTTGGAAACTAGGAAATGATCAAGGCAATTTTTTGTGCATTATGATAAAAACCACCAATTCTAAAAGGGCTTCAATTACCCGTGAGTGAGTAAATCCTTGTGAACCCTTTTGAGCTAAATAGTATTTGTAGGATGAATGCATCAAATCGACTAATTGTTAAGTAGGCCACTTAATAGTTGTTGATGATCTTTGAAAAATTCAATGATAACTCATTCTATAAATTTTCTTGTTTGTGAATACCAACCCTTTTGTTAATTAACCCTTGAAGAACATGTTCTTGAATAAAAAAGGATTGATATAAATGAAGTTGGGGAGGTGGATCAAAAAGAACCTAGAATTGATGGCACAATG
This sequence comes from Vicia sativa, assembly GCA_021764765.1. Lineage (NCBI taxonomy): Eukaryota > Viridiplantae > Streptophyta > Magnoliopsida > Fabales > Fabaceae > Vicia > Vicia sativa. The sequence goes on along the minus strand of CM038793.1, from coordinate 38,503,398 downwards.
ATCCTAAAGAAAGAAAAAGAATAGAGAAAAAGAAAAATACAAAAGAAGAAAGAAATTTGTTATGAAAAGAAATCAAAAGAAAAAAAAAGAGAGGATCATTGTGTGGAAAGAAAAGAGGTTGTGAATAATGAGATGGGAATTAGTTATGAAATGCTCTTCATATCCTTTTACCCGATTCGTTTCAATGGCTTTGTACTTAAATATCCCTTGTTTCTAACCTAAGCCAAGTTACAACCTTGAAAGTCCTTAGTGATCTTCGTTTCCATTTCATCATTTGACTTGTTTCGATGAACGCATGAATTATTCTGGATGTGCATAATTATTAGTGAGAGTGTTTAGTCCTTTGTGAATATGCATTTTGTTCTTCATGAATTGTGAAGAAATGATTAGGTGATTCAAGTGTGAACATATCTTTTATTTTGTTACATGTTTTGAGGTATTGTGTTTAGAATTTAATTTATGGCCATGATATGTTTCGAAGAAGCGATTGATGTATGCTTTTGCCTGGTATGTCGAGTTTGAACCATTACTCTTGTGTGAGTTTACATGCTTGCATTTTGTTTCTTCTAAGCTTTGTAAGATTATTGACCTTTGTTTAGGGACAAACAAAGAAGTAAGTTGGGGAGAGTTGTTAAGGACCAAATTGTAGTTATTTTGTACATTATTTTGTGGTCCTTAACAATGTCTTTCTATTTAATTTGTATATTTATTCTAGTATTTTGTTTTAATTAGGTTTTTATTTAGTTTTCGTTTAATATATATTATTTAACTTATTTTACTCTTATTTGTAGGAATTTATTGTCTAATTCTCCCAAGCTTGGATTCAAGGACACTTGAAGAGCTTTAGGGATGATTCTTTTGAAGATAATTTTGGATGAAGGAAGCATGCTACAGGTCGCGCTCAGCGCGGTGCCAGCATGAGTGCGCTCAACGCGACTTAACCGCGCTCAGCGCGGTCTGCGAAATTCAGAAAAAAGGACAACCCATGCTTTCACCTTTTGAGCCACCAACCCATCACTTCACCTGATCTTTTTGGCTTGTAAAAGGAAGCAAGAAACACATACCATGATTATCTTTCATTTTTGTAAATCTAGGACAAGTTTAGGAAGAAAAACCATAGCTTTTCCTTCTTGATTTTCTTGGATTTTCATCATCACTACCAACAATCTTGAGAGCAAGCAACCATGGAAAGGAGTGGCTAAGCTCTTTTTTGTGTCAAGATTAGAGGTAGTTGATCTATATAGTATGTATTTCTATTAATCCATTTATGTATGAACATGGTTGATGATTAATATAGTTGAATATCTTTGTTCTTCATCTTTATGCTTTGAGTTTTGCTTGGAAAAGAATATTTCAAAGTGACCTAGGATATTCATCCTCTAATAAACAAATGCTAGGAATAGATTTGTGTGTTAGAGTTTACAAAATATTGAACTTAATGATTATCATGCTAATAGTTGTAGTGAGGAATCATGCAAGGATTAACATGATAACATTCACAATCTTGGTGGAAAATCTACAAGATTGAGAGGATATGTATTTGTAGAAATCATCTATTATGTTCATCACTTGATTAAATGAATATGTATGAAACTAGATCAATGAAACTAATCTTGACATGCCTTCTTAACTTGAAAACAATCTCAAACTCTCTCTAATCCAAACTATAACTCTCTTTGAAAGAATTAATCTAGTTATTGTTTGGAAACTCATGGTTCTAGTAGAGTAGATAACAAACCCATTGGTTACATCATCTTAAAACATACTTTTCTATTGAAAGACTATAACATGCACCAATCCCTGTGGAATCGATAATTAAAAATACTTGTTTACGGAAGTATCCTACAACAATTACTTATCCTCCTTGACTACTCGAGTGTGTTCTTTCCTTTCTCTCTCTCTCTCTCACTCCTATTTAGTAGTTATGTCTTTTCATTGAGGAAAATGCTTCTTTTAAGTGTGGGGGGGGGGGGAGAATCTTTTGTTTTATTTGCTTTTGTTCCCTGTTTTCTTGTTTTGTTTTATTTTTAGTTATAAAATAAATTGCATCTGGTTTGAAAGTTCTGGGGTTAGAGATTAATCTGAGGTTAGTTGTGGAGACTTGGGAAAAGTTCATAAGATCGGTATCGTCTTAACACTGCAAGTCTCCTGCATATGGAAATTGATTTGAATTCTTATTATGTTTTAGCCTTGAATTCTCATTCTCGACTCTTGAGTAGTTTATTTCAGATCTACCACTCACACTACGCAGGAAGGCGATGAATATAAGTGAGTGTTCGAAAGAAAAAAATTAAAAGAGAAAGAAAAGGAATGCCTTCTAATTTTGGTGACCTCACCCGGTCACTTAACCCAACGTAGAGCCTACAAAAAAGAGTTGATAATAAGACTCGTTGTTAGTTGGTTCGGTTTCGGTCTTGAACTTGGTAGGAGGATTACGGTCGATCCCCGACTACAACGAGTAAGCAAAGGGTTATGCCACGTAAGTACCAGAACCCCGCGCAAAAAGGATCAGAGTCACTAACCGGTCGCTTTGCTATGAGTGTGTGGAGATAACGGGCTTAATGTGATTGCGCCTGAATGAAAATAGAGCAAAAGGAGGATGAGTAAGTTAGACTTTAGCATAATAATTTAATTCGAATTGGTTTGTATATTCAGGAGGCAAGGTTAGTGTTTCCTACGATATCCTTAGTATGCAAGATTAGTACCTGTCATTGCAATATTAACTGAAGAAGAGTTTGTAGCCTAGAATGAGTAAATGTTGATGTTGTTGAGTTTCTTTTTGAGTTTTAATTTTATTTTGCCCGAGTGATCAGTGCATTTTAATGCACATTCTTCCATATTTGAATTTAATCATTTCTATGCTTTTCTTTCTTTATTTTTATATTTTATAATGTTTTTCGAATTTAGTTTATTTTTGTTTTAATTTAATTTTCGTGCTTTATTTTCAGCATTTGCAGCTTTCGCAGAAACATTTATAACTTGAGCTACAGAAATCGGATTGAGGCGTTTGACCATGCGTTGGAAAGCTAAGAGAAAGATCTAAAACTGTCTAGTTGTGGCCAGAAGCTGATTCGGACTGTAGCAAGGTTGAAAAAGTTGTTGAAGTTGTAGCATTTTTTATATTTAAGTTTTGGGTCATTTGTTTTGGGCCTGAGGTTGTGTTTTTGACCCAGTTGGGTTATGACCCAAATCCTTGTCCTTGCTATACCTAGCAGCCGCTACAGTAATTTGAGAGGACATTTCATTATTCAGAAAAAAATACTTTTTTGCTTTTGATGATTATGATGAGGAACTAAACCTCCAGAGTCGATCTACTGTATTCAGGTTCCAATACTTGAGATTATTATAATGTTAATTTCAGTTTAATTCCTTTCAATAATATTTTGTGTTATTGTATGCTTAATTCAATTGCATAAAATATATTGATTCAATTTGGTTGATTGTATGATTCTAACTTAGACTCATCGCGTTTGCTTAATTCGTTGTTGTGTCTGATCAATCATGTTTGCTTAATCCATGAAAATTTATCCCGTTTGCTTAATTCGGACAATAGGATCGTACATCTCACAAACTTCACTGCGCTTGTCACTGGGTTTGTATCCAAATAGGAATAGACAATCTGCTTCGGGTATTAAAATTATAATAATCGATGATAGTTGGAACTGAATCAGTAGATTGACTTATTTTATAATCACTTATTTTAAGCGCTTATTTTCTGCTTTCTCTTAATCGATCACCAAACCAACCCCCTAATTCGATTTACCTTCTGTTAGTAATAATCAAGAAGCCTTGTGAGACGATTCAAGTCATTGTCGCTATACTACGTTTTCAAAAATTACTCGTTTTGATTCGCGTGCGACAGCGGATCACCCTACATATAACCCAAACTTACATATGTCGGTGTTTCTGCAGTACGTAGACATAGTGAAAGCGAATAGTGTAAACCCTGAGGCGATATGATTGCGCCTTTTCCTTTCTCTCTAAGAGACAACGCTAAAGCACCGCTCCAATCCATGCCTTCAAACTCAATTACCACATGGGATGAGTTGAAGAAAGACTTCTTAGAAAGATACATCCCACCTAGCAAGACAGCTACGCTAAGAGCCAACATCAATGGTTTCAAACAGAAAGAAATCGAATCACTTTTTGAGGCATGGGAGAGATACAAAGACATGTTACAACTCTGTCCACATCAGGGTTTAAAATAATGGGAGATCATTCATGCCTTTTACAATGGTCTCTTGTACAACACAAGATTGACAATAGACGTTGCTGCTGCTAGCGGCGCACTGATGGATAAACCGTATGAAGAAGCCAACCAGCTTATCGAAAGCATGGCTCAAAACCATTACCAATGGGGAAGCGATATGACCATTGTCGAGAAACCTCAGACGAAAGGTGGTGTGCATGAAATTAGTAGTTTGGACCAAGTTAGTGCCAAGGTAGGAGCTCTCACCCAAAAGATAGAGAACCTAACCATAACTCCTGCAGCCACTGTGGCTGCAGTCGCTCCAACTTACGATTTATATGGACTTCATGCACACGCTGCTCCTAAATGTCGACTCTTGACAGGAGTACCAATTGACCAAGTTAACTACGCCCAAGAAAATCCTTATAGCAACACCTATAACCTTGGGTGGAAGAATCATCTAAACTTTTCATACAAAAACAACAATGCATTATATGCACCCAGACAAGCCCCTACTACACTTCCAGGATAATAGAAAGGACCTTCAAATGTTTCGAATGCTCCCAATGTCCCTAGGAGATCTAACCTTGAAATCATGATAAAACATTTCGTAGCCTCACAAGATCAAATGAACAAGTATTTTCTAAATCAGAACATACAATCTAGAAATGATTGTGTCAGTCCCCTGTGGGGGATTTTGTCCCCCATCTTGGTTAGTTGTGTTAACCATTCTTTTAGTATGTTTTCTTCTGGGAATATGTGGGTTACTATTTGTTATTTTACCGCTTCTAAGGTTCATATAACAAAATGCACTCCAAACTCAAAAGATCTTAAAATATTTCTAATGAATTTTAACATAGGAATTTATTCTGACACCGTCCCACCGGGTGTGACAATTTGTTTACGGTGATTTCTCGCAAACAACCGCTAGTCTTCCAGTTACTGGTTACTTATAGGATCGACTAGATTGATCCTAGGACATGTGTCATAATTCACGTCTGAGTTAAATTTCATGATCATATTCATCGTTTTACAGATTTGCATCTTTAATGTACAACACAAGAATCTTAAAGTTATTCTCTGATTTTGTCTAATAAGAAAATGCACTGGCTAAATAATGTCTAGGCTAATGGTTGACTTCGATTCAAATTAAAAGTTTGAAAATTAAACGTAAAACTGTGTAACGTGAAATGGACAAAATGTAAAAGACTTTGACAAGAAAAGTAAAGACTTCTGGAAAAATAAAGTGTTTCAAAGAAATGAACAATAAAGTAAAGTTTTTGGGAAAGTAAAGTGTTTGAACGAAATGAAAAGGAAAACAAAAAGACTTAGAAAAAGGAAAACTATAAAGACAAAATGAATGTAAAATAACTAGAATTTAAATTGCAAGAAAGCATAATGATGATGTTATATACGTACATGGTATCTACAACTCTTTTCCCTAAATCACGGTAATTTGAGTATATGAGATTTTCTAGTATAAAAGAACACACCGAATTCTAACATTAGAACACCTATTTATAGTATTTCGACCCTAACGGTCCTATTCTAAAATCATGCCACGTTCGAAGCATGCATGCTCTCTTCGTTCCCTGACTTCCACGCGTCTTCTGCAAATGGCGCCTTTTATTTGAATTTTGAATCTTGCAATGGGCTTAGTGGATTTCCCTCTTTCGATTTGAAGCACAAATAACCCTTCGTTGAACCGCTTCAGCCCTTGAATTCGAATTCTTATGATTAAAATATAATATTCGAAATCGAAGTCTTTATTGGCCAGACCTCACTCGAAATCAAAAGACTTCAAAGTAACAATTCTGATTCTTCAACCAATCGTCCTTTAATTCGAAACTTCTTGCTGATTAGCCAATTTATTCAACTTTGGACCTCATCTGAATAAATATTTCCTTGATATTAAGCATTTCTTTACCAAAGTGATCCTATCCAAACTACCAGCTAACAACATGTTTGTGTTATTTTCCTATGTGTGTTTTCTGTCACGAACAAACAATTTGAAAATGTTATTTTTTTTGCAATGTTTATGAAGATGTTATTTTGTGATGTTTTTTATGAAGTTGTTAGTGAACAAATGTTTATGAACTAATGTTTATTTTGAACCAAACATTTGCCACAATTTTGAAGATGTTATTGAAGCTTTTATTTTGAACCATTATATATGAACAAATGCTACATTGTTAAACAAAACTCTGTCAAAATATTCATTTCAATTGAACCAATACATCAATTTCATTACAAAGATCTGGTACATCAAAATGACAATTTCAACTAAACCAAAACTACAATTTCATTACAAATATCGATTACATCAAAATGACAACACCAACTTAATGAAAACAACTACTTCATTACATTTGACAACACTAATCCTAATGCAACTACAAATGTTATCGACATAATAAATGTCATCATAAAGTTCATTGAATTCAACTTCATCTTCATTTCTTCAACTTTGATATTGGCTTCATATACTTTTGTTTTTTCTTGATCCAATTTTCGGTGTAGTGAAATAATTAGTTCCTTGGCTCTAGCAGAATTTTCTTCATCATATCATATATAATGTGGTTACAACTTTTATACCACTATAACTAGAATTAAATAACAGAGAGAAGGAATGTCAAAACTTTGAACAAATCCAGATTTTTAAAACTGAAAAATATGAAGGTTACCTTGTACATCTCACATCTAGAATAAACGGCGACCTGGGATTGAATTCGTACATGAAGTCATCAATGGAGCTTTGAGTCCACATCTTCACTCATTTCGAAATGAACGACCAAGTGATTGATTGCTGAATTTCGAGAACTGAGTAATCTCCAACGAAGAAGGGTGATGAAGATGAAAGTTAGGGTTTGTTTGAAAGGAAAAGGGAAGAAACGAAGAAGATAATCTAAAAGTCAGGGTTTTGTGCTTAAAAACGACGAAGTGAACATGAACGAAGTCAACTGAATATAATTTTATAACCCTTTATTTTGTTTTGAATTTATTATAATAATATAAATATTAGTTTCAATTTTAAATTCAAATTAATAACAAAAGATATTTAAATATATTGTTAATAATGAAGTGACAATAAATGAGTTAACTTTTAGGTGCAATGTCAATAAATTTGTCGACGAATGGAATGAGACCACCAAAAATTCATATAATATGATATTGTTGGACCAAAATCTAAATAGGTGATTTTTTTTATAAAAGAAAGAGGAGTACCAAAATAATTATGAAAATCAATATATGAGACCAAACTTACATTTAAGCTTAACTATAATTTATGTTTTTACGAATTCCGTCGGGAATCGTGTCATGCACAAGAGACTTGGATATATGAGTAATTTTATACTAAGAAGGTATTTGTTTCAAGTTTAAGAATTAAATTTGCCAGAATAATATTTAGAAAATAGTTGTACCTATATTTTTAAGAGTTTGAAGAAAATTTATTTCAGGTAGGTATAAAGTAACTTCTATAATTTTAATGATTCTATTCTCATGTAAGAAGATTGGAATGTTCACTCCAATCAAATTTCACATAATTTTTCATTAAAAATTATAATTACTAATTTTTCTAAAAATATTTGAGAATCAAACTTCTTTATATATATATTTTTCGGATAGTTTATTCCTAAAAATCTATTTCGAATCCTTGAATCAAATGCATCATAAATAAAGAACACTTTGAGATATCTGGTTGTGTTTGTGGAATCAACTCTTTAGATTAAAAACAATATTTTAACAATTAAAAAATTAATATTTGAATATCCAAAGATTTTGTTTGTTGTTGTCTTTTTTTTTTTAATAAAAAAACTTCAATATAATAGATAAAACCCTAACCTAGTTGTGTTTTCTCTAATCAACTCCCCGTTGCGCATAACGTCAGCGGAATTCCGATGATGATTACATCCCCAGTTGATTCGCGTCCTAAAACCATCTCCCCATCGCCGATAACCATACCAGACGAACTCATCACGGAGGTCCTATCATTGCTTACAGTGAAATCTCTATTACGACTCAAATGCGTGAGCAAGTCCTGGAACAGTCTCATCTCTGATCCATCCTTCGTCAAAAAGCACCTCCTTAAATCTTCACAAAAAACAGACCTTACTTTATTTTCGACGCATTATTCCGATAATTCAACATATACTCAACTCACTGTCTACCCCGCACATTGTTTTCTTAAAAACAACACCATGGTACCAAGCATGATACAATCTTCACATTGTTTCGTCCACGAATACCATGAGGTTGTTGGTTCCTGCAATGGGTTGTGCTGCTTGTTACAACTTGAGTATAAATATCGAGAATTCTCTTTTCGTTTATGTAACCCAGCCACAAGGTCACTGTCTCATAAACTAGCCTCTTTTTGTATTTCACCTGGTTCCGTTTCTCTTTTCAAATTCTCATTTGGATATGATAATTTTACCGCCAAATATAAAGTGGTGGCTTTCCGTCCCAAGTTGTTCAGAGTTTTCACTTTGGGCGTAAATGGCTGGAGAAATATAGAAAGTTTTCCTATAGATCCTTCTAATTTTATTTGTTCAGGTCCGGATCATGGTGTTTACTTGAGTAATTGTCTTATTTGGCTAGCCGACGGCACTAGAGATCTCAACGGTCATTCAAGGTATCTTAATCTTGAACAATTTGTGATTATCTCCTTCAATTTGGGGACGGAGAATTATACCGAGTTTCTGCCCCCTCAAGATTTTGATGGAAAGTTTCTACATATGCCAAATATTTGTGTGTTGATGGACTGTCTTTGCTTTTATAACCATTCAGATCGGAATAATATTGTTATATGGAAGATGAGAGAGTTTGGAGTTGAAGAGTCTTGGACTAAATTGTTTAACTTTAGTTATCATGATTTTATTCACAAAACCTCATGGTTGGGATATTCCCGGTTGTTGCCATTACTTGTTCTTGAGAATGGTAATACATTGATATTGGAAAATGTTGAAGGACAAGGAATTTGCTATAATAGGAGAGACAATAGAGTAGATCCAATCAGATTTTCCGATACAATATCTTGGTTTTATCCCCACCGTTATGTTGAAAGCTTGGTTTCAATTTGGTGAAAGTAAGTTTCTCTTATTGTTAACTAATTTGAACTTTTGTGTTAGTTCATTTATTATTCAAGGTCTCATGGTTGAAGTTAAAGTTGCTGATAGTAAAATAAGTTACTTCAATGCTAATTATGTTTATGTACCTTTAAATTCTGAAATTATCTTTTTGCATATTAGTTTTCTAGTTTAAAATAACAGAAGTAATTGTTTCTTAATTTTTCAATGTTTAAAAGTTACACGTTGGTTTGTTTTCTTCAATCTTGTTCTAATATTTTTGTTCTTTAAACATGCTTGTTTAGGGGTGAGCTCGGCTATTGCTTTCTTATTGTTTGGTTGTGGAATGAGAACATTTCAAATAGAAGTTCCATCTCTCTCTCTCTCTTCACATTTTTGGGTGTGGAATGACATGAGTTAAACCTCTCCTTCTATCTTGCTGGAAAATAGGATGAAGGAACATGGTTCAACTGACAGCTCCCATGAAAAACCAACAAATATTGGTAAAGAAATTTTCCTTGTTAAGAATAAGTGTGATGACTAAATTCCTTTGATACAAAAAAAATTTGATAAGTATTTTTATATAATGAGGTCATTTTCTTTACTGAGTAGTTGCTTAGATATTAGAGCCATTTTTCATTATTTCAAATAGCTATTTATTTTATAAGTTTATTTCATAAGTTTGTTATTTCTGGTACCATAGGCGACAGATTTTTTTTACAAAAGCTCATGAATATAGTAGTAATGTATAGGGAAATTCTATCGAGCATCCTCATCAGGACACTTTTTTAGACCTTAAAACAGTACTATCAATAATTTTTATTATAAATCCTTTTAGAAGAAAATAATTGTACTTTTTCCGGTCATTATTATAAGTAAAAATTTATTTTTTAGATTCATTAAATTATTTATGTATGTAACTTTTATATAATCTAGATACATTAAATATTTAATGAATCTAAAAAGAAATTTTTACTTATAATAGTGACCGGAGAGAGTACCACAATATAAGTCACTTTAAAATATTAATGAATAGTTAATGCAATTTTTCTATTATACTCTTAAAAATTTATTATTCTCTTTCCTTTCAATTATGTAAATGTATCTTCCTCATGCCACTAATAAATGATATTTTTGTAAAAATCTTTATAATTTCTCATTTTCATACAATAATTATTATTTTTCTTAATACGTGTGAAAAATAAAAAACGACTTATAATAAAAAACGGAGATAGTAATATTTTAAAAAAAAATCTGCGTATTTAATGTCTTGAATATCAAAATAATTAAATTTTCTGTAAAATATTTTTTCTTTTTAAAACTAATGAATGAAAACCAAATGAGTAAATCGGAGCAGTTAAGAATACACAAAGCTGACAATGCAGTTATTTGCCAATTTAATTACAAATCCCTCCATAACAATCAATCAAACTCATTATTGGGTTATAATGTTACTGCCGACAAAATATGCCAAGTTGTCTCTAAGATACTTTAACCCGCGCCTAGAACAATTTAATGCAAACCTCGAAAACCAACCCAAAAGCCCATGTTAAACTACCAATACAAAATTTACCTCACCAAACCGTGCCACTGTTGCTCACAAAAATCACCGAAAAAACAAAAAAACAAAACATTCTCAATTCGAGTAACACACATAACACCTGATCCAACATACACCTGATTCAACATACATCAAATGTCACCTTCCCATAACCAGTACCAATCATCCAACATACATCAAATGCCACCTTCTCATAACCAGTACCCAGAACAACCTAGCTTGAATAAAACAATAGAATTCTATGCAATGGAAATACATGTTGAGAAGAAAAGGAGAAGAGATTATGAGAACTCAAGTACTAAAAATCAAAGTAGTCAGACTTGAGATCCTACACAAGATCGGATAGGCATGACAAAATCATAAATCGGAGGATTGTAATTAATAACGTGAAAATACATCGCATATTTGACTTGATTAACATCAATATTGTTTATGTTTTTCTTTGATTTCACTGCATTATGTTGGTATTCTAAGTACATTTCAAGTATTCATGCTCCATATCACAAAGTGCAAGAAAATAGCGCAAAATCCATATCAGCATGGTGTGATGGTCGTCACACCCTCCGTTACGGTCGACACAAGACCAAAATAGATTTTTCCAGGGAACACTAGTGTGCACGTCGGCATGCATCTCGTCCCGCTCGACATACTCCAAAAGTGTGTGTGTGTGTGTGCCACACGACACACAATGGCCCTCGGCACAAGTGTCCAGAAGCGTTATTTTCCTAAATTCTCTCCATGTCTCCAATGAAATGTTGTATTTTTCAAAGACTGAGTTCAACCCACAAAGATCACGTCCTATATTCCTGGAAGTCCAGTCTTAGCAGTGGCATGCGTTCCAGATTCCATCACTCCTACATTCTCTCAACAAACTGGTTTATAAAAGGAGGGCAGTTCTCAACGTAGAGGCTCTCGCCCAATTTTCCAAATTCAAAAGTTTTACTTATTATAGAATTCCTTAAGCAGAAAAGAACCTTCACCTAAATAGCAATACTTTTCCATACCGGAGGGGTATTGCACCATTAGATTCTTTTCGTTAAACTTCCAGAACTTTGTTTTAGGATTATTTATTATTGTTTTCAAGTTTAGTTTTTGTAAAGCAAATCATATCGACTTGTGGAGGATTGCTCTTGGCATAAGAAGATTTGCAATATTACAATTCCATTATTTTATTCCAGGTTTTTCAATTTATATGCATTTATAGTTTTTTATATTTTAGAAGCATGTTTGAATTATTGTTTTATTATTAATATTTTGTGTTCGTATTAAATAACATGTCTAGTTATTTCCCTTATTCTGGTATGTAATGTCATAAGAATAAAAGGGGTTCGGTAATAAATTGGCATACACATTTACAAAATTACTTTTCAGGTTTGGTTTTCAATACTTAATATTAAAACTGTTGTTCTTGACTGTCCAAATGCTAGCCGGGCAACCTCATCTCCTCGAGCCTCCGATTGAGATCCTCAACCTTGTTGGGCGTGACGAACGATAGGATCGTCCGCCACGCAAAATCCCTTTCCCGACACCCGTCGGATGGAATCAATGCATATCGAATCTGGAGCTATGCCTGTTATGTCCCTCATATTCGACATAACGGCTAGTTGCGGGCATAGTCGCTCGGTTTTGACCTAGTCAGCTCGAACGGCTATAATTGCAGACCCGCATATCTCGGTCCAAATATAGCAACCAATGAGAATCCTATGTCCATTATATAAACCCTCATATATTTGAGGGCAAGGTATCACATTCTTACTATAACAACCCTAATATTCTCTTGTCCTCATCTTGATCATTTGCTTACTTTAGCATTCGCACGCGCCTAGGAAGCCTAAGGGAGTCATCATTACCCCCTAGTCCCTAGTCCTGACACGCCTTCAATGCACACGGCTCGAGGTTGCGCATGCGGGAACTCTCCAAATTCTCCAGACTTTTCATCTCCTCGAAATTGACCATCGGGTATGACAGCCTCGGCTGCATAGTTCAAGTCATCACGCCCACGGACGCAACGACTTGGGGGGCTACTATTCTGGACTACCCGAATGCTAGTCAGGCAGCCTCATCTCCTCGAGCCTCCGGTTGAGATCCCCAGCCTTGCTGGACACGATGAACGACTAGATCGCCCGCCACGCAAAGTCCCTTGCCCGACACCCATCGGGTGGAACCAATTCATATTGAATTTGGATATTTGCCCGGTATGTCCCTCCTGCTCGACATAACGGCTAGTTGCGGACATAGTCACTCGGTTTTGACCTAGTCCCGCAATCAACCGAAACGATTTCGAGTTAAAACCTTCGGTGATTTCAGCTGTTCAACAGAACCAATTTTCAGGAAGCCCTACATACAACCCAAACATACAGTTGTCGGTGTTTCTGCAGTACGTAGACACATTGAAAGCGAATAGTGTTAACCCTGAGGCGATACGATTGCGCCTTTTCCTTTCTCTCTAAGAGACAACGCTAGAGCACCGCTCCAATCCTTACCTTCAAACTCAATTACCACATAGGATGAGTTGAAGAAAGACTTCTTAGAAAGATACAACCCACCTAGCAAGACAGCTATGCTAAGATCCAACATCAATGGTTTCAAACAGAAGGAAAGCGAATCACTTTTTGAGGCGTGGGAGAGATGTAAAGAAATGTTACAACTCTGTCCACATCAGGGTTTAGAATAATGGGCGATCATTCATACCTTTTACAATGGTCTCTGGTACAACACAAGATTAACAATAGACACTACTACTGCTGGCGGCGCACTGATGGATAAACCATATGAAGAAGCCAACCAACTTATCGAAAGCATGGCTTAAAACCATTACCAGTGGGGAAGCGATAGGACCATTATCGAGAAACCTCAGACGAAAGGCGGTATGCATGAAATTAGTAGTTTGAACCAAGTTAGCGCCAAGGTAGAAGCTTTCACCCAAAAGATAGACAACCTAACCACAACTCCTGCAGCCACTGTGGCTGAAGTCGCTCCAAATTACGATTTATGTGGAATTCATGCACACGCTGCTCCTGAATGTCGACTCTTGACAGGGGTACCAGTTGACCAAGTTAACTACGCCCCAGGAAATCCCTATAGCAACACCTATAACCCTGGGTGGAAGAATCATCTAAACTTTTCTTACAAAAACAACAATGCATTATATGCACCCAGACAAGCCCCTACTACACTGCCAGGATACTATAAAGGACCTTCAAATGTTCTGAATGCTCCCAATGTCCATAGGAGATCTAACCTTGAAATCATGATAGAAAATTTCATAGCCTCCCAAGATCAAATGAACAAGTATTTTCTAACTCAGAACATACAATCTAGTGAGCAACTTAAACAACTATCCAACAAAGTTGATGCTCTGGCCACTCATTACAAAATGTTGGAAACACAAATTTGTCAAGTGGCCCAACAGCAGGAAACTACTGCTGGCCCAATTGGATTACTTCCTGGACAACCTCAGCCCAATCCAAAGGGACATGCCAATGTGATAATACTTTGAAGTGGAACAGAGCTAGATGGACTTACCGATCTGAGAACTAGCAGTCTAACCTTGCATCAGAACCATGGAAAAGAGACTAAAAAGGAAGATAAACTAGAGGAGAAAGGGAACCAAGCTAACAATGAAGAGGCTGTAGAAAAAGAAGAACCATATATGCCTCCACCACCTTACAAACCACCTATTACATATCCTCAAAGGCTTGATAAATCCAAAAGTGTAGGGCAATTCAAGAAATTTGTTGACCTTCTAAAACAATTAAATATCACAATACTATTCACAAAAGTAATCACACAAATGCCCTCATATTCCGAGCTCCTTAAAGAAATCTTGTCTAACAAGAAAAATCTGGAGGATAACGAAACCGTTATGCTTACTGCAGAGTGTAGCACCATAATTCAGAATGATATGCCACCTAAGTTGAAAGACCCGAGTAGTTTTTCCATACCATGAAAAATTGGAAAGTTCGTCATAGACAAATTTTTATGCGACCTAGGAGCTAGTATAAGCCTAATGCCTCTATTAATTTGTAACAGGATCAACATGGGAGAATTACGACCAACAAGAATGTCCGTGCAGCTAGCCGACTACTCAGTGAAATTTCCTTTAGGTATGTTAAAAAACGTTCCAGTTCGTATAGGATAATTCTATATTCCTACTGACTTCATAACCATGGATATTACGGAAGATGCCAACATCCCCATTATATTAGGAAGACATTTCCTAGATACCGCAGGGGCCATCATAGATGTGAAAAAGGGAAAACAAACTTTCGAGGTTGGCGAAGAGAAAGTCGAATTCATTCTGTCACAATTCTTTAATACACCAGTTATAGAAGATTCATGCTATTTTTTAGATGTCATCGGCGAATGCGTTAAAGAATTGGAAAAAAATCAACATACATACTCCAAAGTGTTGAAGATCCCAATACCTCCTATTTTCGAAGATGACAATTGGCGTGACGAATATCACGACGATAATCAAAGTGAATGTCTAGCACTGACTCCTGACCATATGCCTTGCCCAAAGAAACATGTTGTAGAACTTAAAAACACTACCCAAAAATATTAGGTATGAATTCCTAGACACCAAGCTTGAACGACCAGTTATAGTCAACGTTGATCTAGGACAAATAGAAATTGAAAAATTATTACATGTCCTTAGAAAATACCCAACTGCCTTAGGCTATAACATCTTAGACTTGAAAGGAATAAGTCCTTCTATTTGCATGCATCACATTATGCTTGAGGAAGATAGTAAAACTTCCAAAGAACATCAAAGGAGGATAAACCTTATTTTAAGTGATGTTGTCAAAAAGGAAGTACAAAATTTGTTAGAAGCAGGAATTATGTACCCGATATCTAACATTAAATGGGTTAACCCAATACATGCCCAAGAAGGGAGGTGTTACAGTTATCCATAATGCGAGGGGTTATGTCGTCACTCAACACACTCAAAGAGGGTGGAGAATATGCATCAATTATAGAAAATTAAACAAAGCCACTCGTAAGGATCATTTCCCATTACCTTTTATCGATCAAATGCTTGAAAGCTTGGCCAAACATTCTCATTTTTGCTATATATATGGGTATTCAGGATTCTTTTAAATCCCTATCCTTCCTAATGACCAAGAGAAAATGACTTTCACATGTCCTTATGGTACATTCGCCAATAGGAGAATGCCTTTTGGACTATGTAATTCTCCTGCAACTTTTCAAAGATGCATGATGTCAATATTCACTGATTTCCTAGACGAAATCATGGAAGTCTTCATGGATGACTTTCCCGTATGTGGGAAAAGTTTTTAAGAGTGCCTATCGAACCTAAAATGGTACTCGAAAGATGCGTTAACGTCAATCTAGTGCTAAATTGGGGAAAATGTCATGTCATGTTTCGACAAGGAATTGTACTCGGACACATAGTCTCAAACAAAGGTAATGAAGTTGATAAAGCAAAGATAGAAGTTATAGAAAATATTTAACCTCCCAAAGTCGTTAGAGAAATCAAAAGCTTTCTAGGACACGTCGGTTTTTACCAACATTTCATTAAAGATTTCTCAAAGATAACCAAGCCGCTGACTGAACTGTTAATGAAAGATGTTGAATTGATCTTCGATGATAAATTCTTGAAATCATTTGAAACATTTAAACAAGCGTTAATATCATCTCTGATTATGCAACTTCCTGATTGGAATGAACCTTTTGAGATCATATGTGACGCTAGCGATTATGCCACAGGTGCAGTCTTAGGACAAAGAAATGACAAAAATATTCATGCAATCTAATACGAAAGTAAAACCTTAGATCCCGAATAGATGAACTATGCTACCACAGAAAAAGAACTCCTAGCCGTTGTGTTCGCCTTAGATAAATTTCATTCTTACCTAGTAGGAGCAAAGATTATTATCTATAAGAATCATACCGTAATCAGATACCTATTGAGTAAGAAGAAAGCTAAACCAAGACTCTTAAGATGGATCCTACTCCTACAAGAGTTTGATTTAGAAATCAAAGATAAGAAAGGTACTGAAAACATAGTGGCTGACCACTTATCAAGAATGGAAGATATTGAGCCCGAGAAAGTTCCTACAAATGATGATTTCCCTTATGATCGACTAATCGCCCATATGGAACATAATGAGGTCAAACACTCCTTAGCTGATAATGGTGCAGAAGCAAGTGATGTTGTGGATGTAGTTTATACTAAATCCACACTTCTATGGTATGTTGATTTGGTTAACTATCTAGCAGTCGGATTACTTCCACAAGATCTTATAGGCGTGGAAGTGAGGAAAACGAAAAGGTAAAAGGGATCGTGGCGTTTCCCTAGGGTTTCAATTGTGTCCAGCGAAGGACACATGTAGGTGGATAAAGCCTCTTGCGTAGTGGGCCACTCCGGCTACCTAGGTCATGATGACTAAACATTAAATGCTCCCACGTCTCGAGGTAAGGTAACATATGTTTCCATGATTACATGATGTCATGAAAAGACTGGAGCAGTGAGCTGTTTTCACGAAGGTAGCAGAAATGGTTGAACCGACGCAAGGTGAAACTTCATAGATACCATTGTCTCATGTTCGACAGCAACAAGAATTCGAAAATGGTATCTCTAGGGGGCATTTTGTTAGCTGGAAATTTGTGAAGTATGTCTAAGGGCATGGTTTAAAGGCAAAGGTTCCTACAGGTTAAAGACTAGTCTTGAATAAAGTTAGCTTCTGGAGATACTTAACAAAGCCAAGTCAGAAGCTCCAGAAAGAATGCTTGTCGGTTTAGAAGCTGGCTCAGAAGGCCAAACCAAGTCGACCATAGCAAAACAGCGTTGAAAATAAGACTATGTCAACATATTGTATGATGGTCGATTCGACAGGGGTTTGAGTCGAATGAAGGCATCAGTCGAAGTGTTGTTGCTGTCGAAGATGCTTGCTAGTGGACTTAGGAATTTTTGTCATGCCTCAAGAAGATAGATCGAACCTAAAGGCAGTTTCCTTCTGAAGAAACGAAGCGGGAAAAAGTCAAAAAATGAGGAGATCGTGGATTGTAATTGATAACGTGAAAATACATCGCATATTTGACTATATTAACGTTAATATTGTTTATGTTTTCCTTTGACTTCACTGCATTATGTTGGTATTCTAAGTGCATTTCAAGTATTCATGCTCCATATCACAAAGTGCAAGAAAATAGCGCAAAATCCATATCAGCATGGTGTGATGGTCGTCACACCCTCCGTTATAGTCAACACAAGACCAAAATAGATTTTTCCAGGGAACACTAGTGTGCCCCTCGGCACGCATCTCGTCCCGCTCGGCATAGTCCAAAAGTGTGTGTGTGCCACACGGCACACAATGGCCCTCGGCACAGGTGTCCAGAAGCTTTATTTTCTTAAATTCTCTCCACGTCTCCAACGAAATGCTGTATTTTTTCAAAGACTGAGTTCAACCCACGAAGATCACGTCCTATATTCCTAGAAGTCCAGTCTTAGCAGTGGCGTGCATTCCAGATTCCATCACTTCTACATTCTCTCAACAGACTGGTTTATAAAAGGAAGGCAGATCTCAACGTAGAGGCTCTCGCCCAATTTTCCAATTTTTCAGATTCAAAAGTTTTACTTATTATAGAATTCCTTAAGCAGAAAAGAACCTTCACCTAAATAGCAATACTTTTACACAGAAGGGGTATTGCACCATTAGATTCTTTTTGTTAAACTTCCAGAACTTTGTTTTAGGATTATTTATTATTGTTTTCAAGTTTGGTTTCTGTAAAACAAATCCAGTCGACTTGTGGAGGATTTCTCTTGGCACAAGAAGACTTGCAATATTACAGTTCCATTATTTTATTCCAGATTTTTCAATTTATATGCATTTATAGTTTTTTATATTTTAGAAGCATGTTTGAATTATTATTTTTTTTTTATTATTATTATTATTATTATTATTATTATTATTATTATTATTTTGTGTTCGTATTAAATAACATGTCTAGTTAATTCCCTTATTCTGGAATGTAATATCCTAAGAATAAAAGGGGTTCGGTAATAAATCTGCATACACATTAAAAAAATTACTTTTCAGGTTTTGTTTTCAATACTTAATATTAAAATTGTTGTTCTTGACTGCCCAAATGCTAGCCGGGCAGCCTCATCTCCTCGAGCCTCGAGCCTCCGATCGAGACCCTCAGCCTTGTTGGGCGCGACAAACGACAGGATCGCCTGCCATGCAAATTCCCTTGCCCAACACCCGTCGGGTGGAATAAATGCATATCGAATCTGGAACTATGCCCGTTATGTCCCTCATGTTCGACATAACGGCAAGTTGCGGGTAAAGTCGCTCGGTTTTAACCTAGTCAGCTCGAACGACTATATTTGTAGACCCACATATCTTGGCCCAAATATAGCAACCAATAAGAATCCTCCTATGTATATTATATACCCTCATATCTTTGAGGGCATGGTATCACATTCTTAATCTAACAGCCTTAATATTCTTTTGTCCTCATCTTGATCATTTGCTTACTTTAGCATTCGCACGCGCCTAGGAAGCTTAGGGGAATCATCATTACCCCCTAGTCCCTAGGCCCAACATGCCTTCAATGCACACGGCTCAAGGTCGCGCATGCGGGAACTCTCCAAATTCTCTAGACCTTTCATCTCCTCGACATTGACCATCAGGTATGACAGCCTCGACTGCACAGTTCAAGTCACCATGCCCACGGACACAACGGCTTGGGGGGCTACTATTCTGGACTGCCCGAATACTAGCCGGGAAGCCTCATCTCCTCGAGCCTCCGACCGGGATCCCCATCCTTACTGGACACGATAAACGACAGGATCTCTCGCCACGCAAAGTCCCTTTCCCGACACTCGTTGGGTGGAACCAATGCATATTGAATCTAGAGCTATGCTCGTTATGTCCCTCCTGCTCGACATGATGGCTAGTTGCGGGCATAGTCACTCAGTTTTGACCTAGTCAGCTGGAATTACTATATTTGTGGACCCGCATATCTCGGCCCAAATATAGCAACCAATGAGAATCCTCCTATGTCCATTATATAAACCCTCATATCTTTAAGGGCAAGGTATCACATTCTTACACTCAAAACCCTAACGTTTTCTACCCACTTCTTTAAACATTTGCTTACTTTAGCATCAGAGTGCCTTGCAGGTATACCATCCTCTCCTCAACATCAACTTGCTCGAAGGACCTTCGTTCACTCCATCCGTCTCCGATTCTGATCACTTGTTCAGATCAATTGTTTTGTTACGAAAGTAAAAGGCAAACTAAGGGTAAAATCAATAAAACGAGAGTTTGAGATTTAAATACAGCGAGAGCGCTTTAGAGTTAATTAGATCCTATTTGTTTTTAAAAAAGTATTTTTAGATTTTAAATGAAATAGCGAGATTGATAATTAAGTTTAATAATATAACCTGAGTCAATAGAACGAGAGTGTGAGATAAGGTTTTTAAATTAATAATTTCTACTAAAATAGTATTTTAACATTTAAAACCATGCCTATGACTTATTAAATCTCCGATATCCGACAAATTACATACCGGTGTCCGTTATCGATATTTTATTCAAATCTAAGTTTATTTCAATTTAACGCAAAATCTAAAATATATAATTAGCGTTAGCTTTACATAGTAATATTAGATAGTGGTAGATCGATTCATAGTCCCTTAGGATTCGATAATCTTTAAAGCTACACGATACGACTGTGCACTGGCAGTCAAGATTCTATAGACATACTAAGTCGCGATCAAGTTTTTTGCGTCGTTGCAGGGGACTATTTCAGTCAATATCGTAACTATACTGTTACACAGTATAGAATAAAGCACTAAAATTTTATTTCTCATTGATTGTATGCCAAGTACTCGCTCAAAAGGCAAAGAATTAGAGCCGCCAATTGATGAGATCGAACGTTATATTGGCGTAAGATGCCGAGTCTTAGATTTTGAAAGTTATACTCCTCTTAAACCCTCTAACTCTACACCAAGTCTCGAACCAGAACCAAAAATAGATGAACCAACACTGTCCCGTCCTCTCAAAGACTAAGTTGTCCTGTCTCAAGCGGAACCTCACAACAGCATTGTTGCTCCCGCAATCAACCGAAACAATTTCGAGTTGAAACCTTCGCTGCTTTCAACTATTCAACAGAACCAATTTTCAGGAAACCCTACATACAACCCAAACTTACATTTGTCGATGTTTCTATAGTACGTAGAAACAGTGAAAGCGAACAGTGTTAACCCTGAGGCGATACGATTACGCCTTTTCCTTTCTCTCTAAGAGACAACGCTAGAGCATCGCTCCAATCCTTACCTTCAAACTCAATTACCACATGGGATGAGTTGAATAAATACTTCTTAAAAAGATACATCCCACCTAGCAAGACAGTTATGCTAAGAGCCAACATCAATGGTTTCAAACAGAAGGAAAGCGAGTCACTTTTTGAGGCGTGGGAGAGATATAAAGACATGTTACAACTCTGTCCACATCAGGGTTTAGAAGAATGGGCGATCATTCGTACCTTTTACAATGGTCTCTTGTACAACACAAGATTGACAATAGATGTTGCTACTGTTGGCGGCGCACTGATGGATAAACCGTACGAAGAAGCCAATCAACATATCGAAAGGGTGGCTCAAAATCGTTACCAGTGGTGAAGCGATATGACCATTATCGAGAAACCTCAGACGAAAGGCGGTATGCATGAAATTAGTAGTTTGTACCAAGTTAGCGCCAAAATAGAAGCTCTCACCCAAAAGATAGAGAACCTAACCACAACTCCTGCAGCCACCGTGGCTGCAGTCTCTCTAACTTACGATTTATGTGGACTTCATGCACACGCTGCTCCTGAATGTCGACTCTTGACATGAGTACAAGTTGACCAAGTTAACTACGCCCAAGGAAATCCCTATAGCAACACCTATAACCATGGGTGGAAGAATCATCTAAACTTTTCGTACAAAAACAATAATGCATTATATGCACCCAAACAAACCCCTACTACACTGCCAAGATACCTGAAGGACCTTCAAATGTTCAGAATGATCCCAATGTCCCTAGGAGATCTAACCTTGAAATCATGATAGAACATTTCATAGCCTCCTAAGATCAAATGAACAAGTATTTTCTAAATCAGAACATACACTCTAGTGAGCAACTTAAACAACTATCCAACAAAGTTGATGCTCTGGCCACTCATTACAAAATATTGGAAACACAAATTTGTCAAGTGGCCAAACAGCAGGCAACTACTGCTGGCTCAGCTGGATTATTTCCTGGACAACCTCAACCCAATCCAAAGGGATATATCAATGCGATAATACTTTGAAGTGGAACAGAGCTATATGGACTTACCGATCCGAGAACTAGCAGTCTAACCATGCATCAGAACCCTGGAAAAGAGACTGGAAAGGAAGATAAACTAGAGGAGAAAGGGAACCAAGCTAACAATGAAGAGGATGTAGAAAAATAAGAACCATATATGCCTCCACCACCTTACAAACCACCTATTACATATCCTTAAAGGCTTGATAAATCCAAAAGTGTAGGGCAATTCAAGAAATTTGTTGGCCTTCTAAAACAATTAAATATCACAATACCATTCACAAAAGTGATCGCACAAATGCACTCCTATTCCGAGCTCCTTAAAGAAATCTTGTCTAACAAGAAAAATCTGTAGGATAACGAAACCGTTATGCTTACTGCAGAGTGTAGCACCATAATTCAGAATGATATGCCACCTAAGTTGAAAGACCCGGGTAGTTTTCCATACCATGCAAAATTGGAAAGTTCGCCATAGATAAATCTTTATGCGACCTAGGAGCCAATATAAGCCTAATGCCTCTATTAATTTGTAAAAGGATCAACATGGAAGAATTACGACCAACAAGTATGTTCGTGCATCCCCATTATATTAGGAAGACATTTCCTAGCTACTGCAGGGGCCATCATAGACGTGAAAAAGGGAAAATAAACTTTCGAGGTTGGCAAAGAGAAAGTCGAATTCATTCTCTCACAATTCTTTAAGACACCAGTTATAGAATATTCATGCTATTTTTTAGATGTCGTCGACGAATGCGTTAAAGAATTGGAAAAAAAAAAGTAAAATACATATTCCAAAGTGTTGAAGATCCCAATACCTCTTATTTTCGAAGATGACAATTGGCGTGATGAATATCATGATGATAATCTAATCGAATGTCTATCATTGACTCATGACCATATGCCTTGCCCAAAGAAATATGTTGTAGAACTTAAAACACTACCCAAAAATATTAGGTATGAATTCCTAGACACCAAGCTTGAACGACTATTTATAGTCAACACTGATCTAGGACAAATAGAAATTGAAATTTTTTTACTTGTCCTTAGAAAATACCCAACTGCCTTAGGCTATAACATCTTAGACTTGAAAGGAATAAGTCCTTCTACTTGCATGCATCGCATTATGCTCTAGGAAGATAGTAAAACTTCTAGAGAAAATCAAAGGAGGATAAACCCTATTTTAAGTGATGTTGTCAAAAAGGAAGTACATAAGTTGTTAGAAGCAGGAATTACGTACCCGATATCTAACAGTAAATGGGTTAACCCAATACATGCCCAAGAAGGGAGGTGTTACAGTTATCCATAATGCGAAGGGTGAAGCCTTCACTCAACGCACTCAAAGAGGATGGAGAATGTGCATCGATTATATAAAATTAAATAAAGCCACTCGTAAGGATCGTTTCCCTTTACCTTTTATCGATTATGCTTTTTACGCTTTGAACAATAAACTTTAAGTCTAGTGTCTTACCCGGGGCACCACGGCTCGTTTGTGAGGGTTATTATTTGTCATTCGCATATTTTCATTCAATAAATCATTGGAATTTTGCATTCAAACATTGTGCTCTCTGTCTTTCTTTTTACTTTATCACCCTTTCAAAAGCTATGTGTTCTGTACACACCTACGTAATACACTGCAGATCCACATTCACTCCGAATCTCGTCGATAACGACTCTGTTATTGCTAAATATGACTTTGATAATTTGATCTACCAAGACGAAGACGAAGGCGAGGAAGATTGTGAAGTGCTAGGATAACTTTCCAGACTACTACAGCAAGAAGAAAGGGTTATACAGCCATACGAAGAGTCAGTCGAAGTGATGAATCTAGGTACCAATGAAGACAGAAAAGAAATAAAGATAGGAGCGGGTCTTGAGAAAACTGTTAAGGAAAGACTGATCCAGATGAGGCGAGACTACATTGAGATTCTTACTTGGTCCTATGAAAATATGTCAGGTCTAGATATTGACATTGTGGTACACCGACTACCAACGAAAGAGGGTTTTCTCCTTGTGAAGCAGAAGGTCCATCGTATGCGTCCTGAGATGTCTGAGAAAATTAAAGTCGAAGTTTTAAAGCAATTCAATGTCGGTTTCTTAGCCGTTATTTCTTATCCACAGTGGGTTGCGAACGTGGTGCCCGTACCTAAGAAGGATGGCAAGGTACGCATGCGTGTAGATTACAAAGACTTGAACAAAGCGAGCCCGAAAGACGATTTTCCGCTCCCACATATTGATGTCCTGGTTGACAATAACGCTCAGCACAGAGTTTTCTCCTTCATGCAAGGTTTCTTCGGTTACAATCAGATCAAGATGGCTCCCGAAGACATTGAAAAGACTACTTTCGTTACATAGTGGGACACTTTCTGTTACAAGGTTATGTCGTTTGGGTTGAAAAATGTTGGCGCCACATATCAGCGTGCTATGCTGGCTTTATTCCATGACATGATTCATCATGAGATAGAGGTCTACATCGACGACATGATAGCTCGACCACATGATAGCTCGACCACAAACTGAAGAAGAACATCTTGATCATTTGCATAAGCTGTTTGATAAACTGAGGAAATACAGGTTAAGACTGAATCCGAGCAAGTGCACCTTTGGAGTAAGATCCGGAAAACTTCTGGGATTCATTGTCAGTGGTAAAGGTATCAAAGTTGATCTTGATAAGGTTAAAGCTATTCAAGAAATGCCAACTTCCCGTACTGAGAAGGAAATCAAAGGTTTCTTGGGACGACTGAATTAGATTTCCGGATTCATTGCACATATAACCGCTACTTGTGAGCCAATCTTCAAGCTATTGAAGAAATATCAAGTAGTAAAATGGAACGACGATTTCCAGACAACTTTTGACAAAATCAAGGAGTACTTACAGAAACCTCATATTTTGATGCCACCAGTTGAAGGAAGACCTCTCATCATGTGCTTGACAGTATTAGAGAATGCAATAGGGTGTGTGTTGGGCCAACGTGACGAGTCTGGTCGAAAAGAGTATGCAATATACTACCTTAGCAAAACGTTTACCGACTGTGAAACAAGATACTCACAGCTCGAGAAAACTTGCAGTGCTTTGGCTTGGGATGCTCGCCGACTAAGACAGTATATGTTGACTCACACTACCTTGTTGATCTCTAAAGTGGATCCTATAAAATACATATTCGAGAAACCTGCTCTCTCCGGAAGAATAGCAAGATGGAAAATAATCTTGACCGAATACAACATCCAGTATACTACTCATAAAGTGATCAAAGGAAGTGTAATAGCCAATCATTTGGCTCATCAAGTCGTAGATGACTACCAGTCTATGCATTTCAAATTCCTAGACGAGGATATTATGTTAGTCACTGATTACAAAGAGCCTGGACTAGACGAAGGACGTGAGCCAGGATCTCGATGGATTATGGTCTTTGATGGAGCTTCTAACGCACTTGGCAATGGTATTGGCGCCATAATCACATCCCCCAATGGTGATCATACACCTTTCACCGCCAAATTATTTTCGACTACACCAATAATATGGCTGAATACGAAGTGTACATTATGGGTATCAAAGCTGCTATTGACTTAAGGATCAAATTTTTGCAAGTATATGGAGACTCAACTTTGGTGATTAGTCAGATCAAGGGTGAATGGGATACGAAACATTTGAACCTCATTCCGTATCGAGAGCATGTGTTAAATCTGATCTCCTACTTCGAAGAAATCACTTTTGAGCATATTCCATGAGAAGAGAATCAGCTGGCAGACGCGTTAGCTACCATGTCATCTATGTTTAAAGTCAGATGGGACAACGAAGCTCCTCATATTACTATTGAAAGACTAGACGAACCAGCATACTGTTGCGAACTTAATACTGAAAGAGTAAAAGAGAAACCTTGGTTCTACGAAGTGAGGAGGTTTATCGAGGCTCAAGAATACCCTGAAGGAGAATCTGTCAATGATAAGAAGTTCCTAAGAAGATTTTCCTCCATGTACTGAATGATTTGTGTCATGTATTTGCGCTTAACCATTTATTAAATTAATTTGATTCTGATTATTTGCTTGAGTACAAGCAAATGTTCAAGCTTAGGGGAGTTTGGTAACGCGAAAATACATCGCATATTTAACTCGATTAACATAAATATTGTTTTTGTTTTCCTTTGATTTTACTGCATTATGCTGGTATTCTAAGTACATTTCAGGTATTCATGCTCCACAAGTCTTACTTAAGGAAAGGAGAAGAAATGGCGAAGAAACGAATGAAAATCACAAAGTGCAAGAAAATAGTGCAAAGTCCATATCAACATGGTGTGACGGTTGTCACACCCTTCGATACGGTCGGCACAACACCAAAATAGATTTTCCCACAGAACAGTAGTGTGCCCCTCGGCACGCATCTTACCCCGCTCGGCATAGTCCAAAAATGTGTGTGTCACATGGCACACAAACCATGGCCCTCGACACAGCTGTCCAGAAGCGTTATTTTCCTAAATTCTCTCCACATCTCCAACAAAATGTTGTATTTTCTCAAAGACTGAGTTCAACCCACGAAGATTACGTCCTATATTCCTGGATGTCCAATCTTAGCAGTGGCGTGCATTCCAGATTCCATCACTCCTACATTCTCTCAACAGACTGGTTTATAAAAGAAAGGTAGTTTCCAACGTAGAGGCTCTCGCCCATTATTCCAATTTTCAAGATTCAGGAGTTTTACTTCGTTTAGAATTTCTTAAGCAGAAAAGAACCTTCACCTAAATAGCAATACTTTTCCACACCGGAGGAGTATTGCACCATTAGTTTCTTTTCATTATACTTCGAGAACTTTATTTTAAGATTATTTATTATTGTTTTCAATTTTAGTTTATGTAAAGCAAATCATGTCGACATGTGGAGGATTGCTCTTGGAACAAGAAGATTTGCAATATTACAGTTCCATTATTTTATTCCAGGTTTTGAAATATTGCTCTTGGAACTAGAAGATTTGCATGTTTGAATTATTGTATTATTATTATTAATAATATTATTTTGTGTTCGTATTAAATAACATGTCTAGCAAATTTCCTTATACCGGTATGTAATGTCATAAGAACAAAAGGGGTTCGGTAATAAATTGGCATACACATTTACAAAATTACTTTTCAAGTTTGTTTTCCAATACTTAATATTAAAACTATTTTGTTACGAAAGTAAAAGGAAAGCTAAGGGTAAAATCAACAGAACGAGGGTTTAAGGTTTTTACCGGATAGTGGTAATTAAACATTAGCTTTAAATACAGTGGGAGCGCTTTAGAGTTAATTAGATCCTATTTGTTTTTAAAAAGTATTTTTAAATTTTAAACGAAATAGCGAGAGTGATCATTTAAGTTTAATAATATAACCCGAGTCAATAGAACGAGAGTGTGAGATAAGGTTTTTAAATTAATAGTTTCTACTAAAAATAGTATTTTAATATTTAAAATCTTGCCTGTCATGTATTGAATCCCTTAAGCGCCGATTCCATCGATTATATGTGAAAATGCAGCGATCTCGATCGTGCCTAGCAAAAAATGATTCTGGCCATACTCTAACACGGAGAGGGGTTGCAAGATCGCAAAATCGTCTGATCCTACAAGTTGGATCGCGATCCTGACTACCATGCTAAAATTAGAGAAGAGGAACAACAACATTTTTTATCGGCAACTCCTAGCATCCAGGACTGTTTAGAATCATGATCAATTTAAGCGGGAATTGTCGAGGTTTGAGCAGTCATGAGTGCAATTCCAAATATGCGTAACATTTCTCAATGTTATCTACCTGGTATTATTTTCTTGTCTGAAACTCTAGTGAACGCGAGAATGATGGAAATGATTCGAGTAAGTACGAAATATGATTATTTCGTGTAAGTTGATGTAGAAAGGAGAAGTGGGGTCTTGTAGTGTTGTGGCGGAAGAGCAATAAGTGCAAAGTCATGAATTACTTTTGTAACTTTGTGAATCTATTGATTGAGGATGAAACAAGAAGAAATTGGAGATTAACTTGATGTTATGGTCATCCGGAAAGAGGCCATCGGCAACAAGCATGGGACAAGTTGTGGGCTCTTCGTGATATGTCAAACATGCCATGGTGCACCATCGAAGATTTCAACGACCCGTTTTCACAATATTATAGGAGAGATATCAACCCTCATCCCAATTGGCTTTGAATTGGATTCCACAAGGAAGTGGAGGGATACCAATTCACGTGGACTAAAAGTATAGGTACGCCGTGTATGATTGTAAAGCGTCTTGATAGAGCTATGGCTAGTTCTAAGTAGTTGGAACTTGGAACTATTTAAATTGCAAAAATGCACTGGCTCAAAGACAGAGAGACAATTTAAAAAGATTGCAATGCTTGTGGATGACCATGGAGGCGTGGTTAGAAATCCAGTGGGATTAAGTGAAGTAGCAAAGGGGTATTTTGATAATCTGTTTCAACAACAACAATGCCATCATGAACTGGTTTTACTAGGGGTGTGCAAAATATTCGGTGTGAGGATCAAATCCATAAATAAATTTAAATAATTAAATGGTTATTCACCGGTTAAATTTTTTTGGATTCGTTTATAATTCCGGTTATTATCTAAAATCAAAAATTTTTTATTTTCAAAATAAAAATTAATTTCTTAATTTTTTTTTACAAAATTGGATTTTTCTTTAAAATCCATTTATATAACCATAATCAAATTTATAACCGATTTTATAATCAGTTTTGATTAAAATATAGTTTTGCTTATAAATCTATATCATTTAAATGGTTATGGTTTGGTTTATAAAAATAACCAACCATGAACACCCCTAGGTTTTACAACTTATCCAGCCCAGAGTCTCCACTTAGGATAATGAGAAACTCCTTGCTCTTATTTCAAAAGAAAAATTTACTTTGTATCCCTATAATTATACTCATACCCCTATATATAACAATTTTAGACCGACATACCCTTGTATAAATATTTTATATTTTGAAATTTTTTTCTTGTTTCTCACTTTTCATAAAAGCTTTAGAAACACCCAAAAATATACAAACCGGAATACTTTTTCAAAGTCTTCCGGTAAAAAAAAAAATATTTTTTAATATATTAGAACACTTTAAAAAAGAGTTTCGATAGTCAAAATTTTCAATTTGCATATCGGAACACTTATTTAAAGTGTTTCAGTGGTTTAATTTTTTAAAAACAAAATTCAAGACTTTAGGTAATGGTTTAAAAGCGTTGCTAAAAGTGGATTTTTTTCAAAAATTTATTTTGTCAGTAAACAATCTCACTTTTAGTAACGTGTTAAAACTGTTGTCTAAATTCTCAATTTTTTTTAAATAATTAAATCGGAACGCTTTGAATAAGTGTTTCAGTATACAACTTGAAAATTTTGACTACCAGAACACTTATTCAAAGTGTTTCGATGATTTATTTGTTTTTTAAAATTTAAGAATTTAGGCAACGGTTTTAACGCTTTACTAAAAGTGAGCTGGTGTAGGAAAACCGTTGCTTAAGGATTATTTTGCAATAAAAATCACTTTTAGCAATGCTTTTAAACCGTTGCCTAAAGTCTTGAGTTTTTTTTTTGAAAATTAAATTACCATAACACTTTAAATAAGTGTTTCGTTATACAAATTGAAAGTTTTGACAACTTAAATTTTTTTTTAAAGTGTTCCGGTATATTAAAAATTAATTTTTCTTTATCGAAATACTTTAAAAAAATATTTCAATTATATATTTTTGTTTTGGGTGTTTCGAAATTTTTTTTGAAAAATGAAAAAAAATTAAAAAAATAAATAAAATTAAAATATAAATACAATAATATTTTGATCCAAAATTTTGTGTGTGTAAAAACATGAGTATAATTGTAGAGATAAAAAATAAATTTATTATTTCAAAAGAAGAGTTCTTCGAAACTTTACGTCCTATGCATCCAGATAAAGCCCCGGGGCTCAGTCGAGTTTAATCCGGACTTTTACCAACAATTTGGAATATTTGCTAAATACTTCGGTTTTCTTAATATGCGGATACACTTTAATAATCACAATAATCCAATAATACACATTAAAAAAATATCTTAGTTTATGTAATGATTTTGCGTGTCATGGAAATTGAACATGTCTTTTATGATTGTTATTTTGTGATTTTGTGATTTTGTGTTTTCACCTTTTACGAGGTAAGACTTTACTCCACTCACAATTATCTTAAGAGCTCTTGAGTTGGTATTGTAAGCCCATTTTGTTTGTTTTATTTTTATTTTTAAATATAAATATTTATATTGTTATATAATTTTATGTAAAAAAAATTAAAAATTTGATTTGAATAGTTATTCTTAAAACATTTTAAGTATTACATCTTCTTATTGAAAAAATTTTAAATGTTAAAATTTCAAAAAATTACTTAATTTTAAAACTATTTCAAATAGATTTTCATTAAAAAAATTTTTGAGATACAACTTTATGAAAAAATTGTGATTTATGTATAGGATATCAAAATTCGTGTTTCAATTTAGAAAAAAAATAAAGAAAAACTTCAAATATTTTAAAAAACGATTTTTGAAAATCAGTTTTAAAAATATAAAGAAAAATTCATTTTTTTATAAACTGAAACAAATAGGTCAGTAATGTGCTCTTTGATAGGTTCGACTGAGCAGACATTAGCGATGAATAGTGGTGGATCCAAAACCTTGACTAAAGGGTGTAAAACATTTAACACTATTTATTTTACTATAATTATATCTATAAATGTAACATGTTCTAACGTATTCAAAAAATTGCATGTATGTTTTATAATTTGTCCATTACGTGATTTCTAATTTTGAAATTGTTGAATAATCAGGTCATTATCAATATCCTTCAACACACCACTTTCAATATAAGTCAGCAAGCAATCACTCATCCATTCATCCCTCATTCGATTACGTAATCTAGTTTTGACATCTTCATGGCACAAAATGATCGTTTGACGATTTTCGTGGCAACTGGAAAAATCATTGTCAACTTCAAAAGTTGATAAACCAATGGATAAACACCATGTTTTTAATCTCTATCAACTTTTTTTAAAGATCACCAATTCCGTTCAAAGATGTAAATCAAATATTGGTGCACATATCAATGATATAAGTCTCAAGTTGATTATCAAGCAACATCAAACTAACAAAATTTTTATGGATAGGACATAGTAGTTTCTGAGTAAAACATAAAAAAGGCGAGAGTAAAGGTATGCGTTGAGACTTGTTCTTTTCTTTTTTCTTGTGTTATCATTATTTTTTATTGTTTGTTTTTATTATTTTACAACATGCCACATGTCATTTTGTTGTTCAATTAAAGCTAAATTGAAAAGGTCAAAGAAACATTTAGTTGGAGTTTTTTAACGAGCCACGTTGTGGGCGCCCCTTTTCATTATTCCCATTTTCTTTGTTTTTTTTAAATCGCTTTTATTCATGTGCCAAATTAGGGTTAGGTTGTATTAATATGGGCTTAGAGAAACGGACCTTTTGTTCTTTACTAATACACCACAACTCCTGTCTGCTTGCATCTCACTTTTGTATTTGTGTTTTTTTACTTTCTTCTTTCATAATGAAATGGAATTTAAGCTCATTTAGATTTTTTACTCCCACTCCACCGCTGTAATGATAGTGCACCCTCCCTTTTATCTTATACTTTTATTTTTATTGTTTATTTGTTTGGTTCATAATTGTTAATAAAAACCATAAAAATAAAATTCATCATTGTTAAAAACAATCTCTTTTTTTTTACACCAAACACTATCAATATCAAGTGTATTTTCAAATCAAAAACATTTCATCATTCTTTCGTTCATTTTCAAAAATCACTTCACAAATAAATAAAAAATATTATCACAATTTTAAACAAGTGCAAATTTGACACCCGATCGCCATTAAGTTCTTTTCTCGTCTAATGAAGAGTGCCAAAAATATTTTTCTCAAATAAATTAGGATGAAAAATGATCAATTGGGCATAGGTTGTATTTTCCCCGAGTATTTGGATACTAGTTGCGGAGCTTCCTGTCTGAATAATCATCTTTCATACTAAAATATGATAATTAACCAAATTTAGTATGTTCTTTCGTGCATGAAAAATGATTAATTAGGCGTAGGCCTATTTTTTTCCCAAAAACTTTGATACTAGTCGTAGAGCTTATTGTCCGAATACTTATCTTTCATACTAAAATATGATAATTAACCAAAGTTAGTATATTCTTTCTTGCATGAAAAAAGATTAATTGAGTGTTGGCCTCTTTTTTTCCCTGAGTACTTAGATACTCGCCTTCCATCTAAAAATAATCAAACTCATCAAATCAACTTTTTCCTCTTAAGTGCGACACCAAACCTTTTATATAAATCATGATAATGAAAACTGGACCAGACCGGCCGGTTAAACCGGACCCGTGTCCGGTCCCAACATGAGTAAAAACCGCATTGCTGTATAACCGGATGGATCCTATAATAAGTAAACTGTCATTCGAGTTTTTTTTCAATCAAGAGTAAAGATGGATCCTTTTTCAAACCTTGCAAACTTGAAGTAAAACATAACCGTGTAAAAATATTTCAAACATTCAATTGATTATATTTAGAGGATCCCGTCAAAAAGTATTTAGAGGATGAAACAAAAATAATTAAGAAACGAAAGAAAAATGGAGAAGTTAAAGCCTTTCTTTGATAAACTGAAAATGGTGGAAAAAAGAATGCTATGAAAATAGAAAAAGAAGAGGATTGGTACATGTGTAACGGCGGCTATTTTGCTTCATTGTTTCTATTTGATAATATTAGGGTTACAAATGGAAGTGGAATTGGGCCTGGGTCAATCACTTTTATAAAGTCTAATAGTTTGAGAATTTTTTAGAATAATAGATAATAAAATGTTAAAGTTAATGCATAGATAATATATATTTTTTAAATAATAATAAAATATTACTTTTAATGTTATAAATATATAAACATTTATTTATTAATATTTTGTATATTATTTATATATTTTTATTATATTTAATTATATCCGGTTGAACCTTGGTCCAACCCCGGTTGAACCTTTAAATCTTTACTTATACCAGTTTAATCTCCGGTCCGGTTTTAATTACCTTGATATAAATTAAATATGTTTTATTCATTATAACATGATACAAACAAACGCTTCAGTCTCTCATGCGCGAACAACAAGCAATGCTTAATAGCTTAAATGCAATAAAAATATGACATGTTCTGATGCGATACAAACAAATGCTTCAACCTGCCATGCGAGAGCAACAAGCAATGGTTAAACCTCTCGAATGCAACCTAAACATCATTCTCTTAAAACAACCAACAAAAAATCATTTACTACTAAGAACTACGTAGCTTTGAATTTCTCATCGTACCTGAGGATACATAGGAGGAAGACTCACCATCTTGTCAAACATCCGAATAAGAAAAATATATTTTTAGTCCTTTTTTCTTTGTTTACATAACACATAATAAGTATAAGAAATTGCAACTAAATTAACACTCTATTCACAAAACTAATTAAACGGTTCCAGTTAAGTACAACAAATATGTGGGTTACTAATACCTTCCCATGTCATAATCGACTCCCAAATCTGAATTTGGTTGTGACGACCATTTTCTATTCTTTAAGGTTTTTATCAATATTTTTTCTTTTCTTTTGGAATAAATAAACTCCGATGGAGACTCTATTGTATTTCGAGCGTTCGTTACGTGAAGCAACTCGATTTTCAAAAATCTTTTAATTCTCGAAAACTAGTGAAATCGCCACCTAATTTTATTTGTTCTAATAAGAACGGGAAAATATAGATAAAACCC
This sequence comes from Vicia sativa, assembly GCA_021764765.1. Taxonomy (NCBI): domain Eukaryota; kingdom Viridiplantae; phylum Streptophyta; class Magnoliopsida; order Fabales; family Fabaceae; genus Vicia; species Vicia sativa. The sequence goes on along the minus strand of CM038793.1, from coordinate 38,469,476 downwards.
CATACAAGCGGATAAGGCGGTCTACATGACCAAAAAGTGGAATCGGGAGTCGGTTATGTAAGGGGAAGGTATTAGCACCCCTTACATCCATCGTACTCGATGGGACCCATTTAATTCTACGCATTTGTGTGTGTGTTTACTAAGTTATGGATGCTAAAAGAAAACAGAATTTGTTTATTATTATTTTGAGTTTGGCACGGTTTCAGAACCGTGTGCCTACATATTCCGTCGTGCAATTGGAAAGTCAAAACTCTGTAGTTCCTCTTAAAAAGGCTTTAATTGGTTGTATTGATTTTATCTGAAAAATCGTGCGTTTAGACGTTTCAAATGCTTTGAGTTAGGACTTGTTTTGTTTGTTTGAAAAACTTAAGTCCTCGCTCGTATTAGAAACGACTATTGCACACTCTTTGTCCGGAAAGAGTTTTTATGATCGCATATGAGCGAGAAAAGAATTTTGAATGAGTTGAATTGTTTTTAGATGGATGAAAAAGTACCGAACAATGAGGCTAACGTCTCACGATTCAAATACTAGAAACCCGCGGAACTGGTGCTCGCACGAGTCGTCTATCACCCAAAAAGATTTTCTTATGAAAGAGTGAGGTGAAACGAGTTTCACGTTGTTTAGAGGTCTTTAAGCAACTGGTCTAGCGTCCAATGACTTAAAGACTGAAAGTTCATTTAGGGGACAAGTTTTTTAGCAATTGGCCTAGCGTCCAACGACTTAAAAACTTGGATTTTATTATGAAAAAGAATTTTTGAAAAGACACTCGACATTGGATCAAGGTTTGGAATTTTAATTATGAAAGTGTTTTGGATGGGGTTTGGTAACGGACCGAAAGAGAAAGAATGATTCGGGTTATAATTAACTAAAGCAACAAGGACTTTAATTAACCTTGTGAGGATGGCCATGCCCATCCCCAACCATGAGACCCTTTAAGAAATCAGCCTATGAGCCAAAAGGTTTTCCTTAAGAAAAAGAAGTGAAACAAGTTTCACGTTATTTAGAAGTCTTTAAGCAACTGGTCTAGCGTCCAATGACTTACAGACTGAAAGTTTATTTGGTGACAAGTTTTTTAGCAATTGGTCTAGCGTCCAACGACTAAAAAAACTTGTACTTTATTATGAAAAAGGTTTCGAAAATGCACTCGACGTTGGATCGAGGTTTGAAACTTTAATTGCAAAAGTATTCTGATACGCGTGCTGAGATGGAAATGGAAGCGGGTTATGATTAATCAAGTATATGGACTTAATTAACCTCGTGAGGATAGGTGCTCCTATCCCCAACCATGAGACCCTGGTACATGGTGATTGGTATATAGACCAATGTTGTTTTCGGGTTATGATCGATTAAAGCAACAAGGGCTTTAACCAATCTCGTGAGGATGGCCATGCCCATCCCCAACCATGAGACCCTTTAAGAAATCGGCGTATGAGCCAATCAGGATGAAATCGAATTGATTTTAATTTTAATTGCGTGCAAAGTGTACATTGGTGAATAAATACTGAACGAGTAAATAAACAGACAAAAATGCCACACAATACAATCGAAAATTTAAATAATTATTAGAGATGATTTTTTCTGTTTGATGAAAAATCGGCTAATAGTTTAATCGATAAATCATCAAACAAAAACTATCAGCTCCAATAATTATTTAGTACATCGCAACAAAATATTATTTACGACAAAATAAATTAATGGAAATAGAAAGTTCAGAAATAGCCTGTATTGCAGTGATTCTGGACGGTGCGAAAAGAAATCCATCTGAGCTTGATTATTCCGCAAAACTTCGTCGTACTGCTGGCGATTTGGGTGCGTCGGATCTTCCTTCTTTGAAATAAATACTCCACCGGCCCAAGTGACATATTATTCATTAATTTACAACTTTCTAATTAACATGCCCTTTTTTTAAAATTGAAAGAAAATGAATAAATAAAAGAAAGAAATAAAATTATATTTTTTTTTAAAAACAAAGGTGGTGACACTTGTCACCACCAGACACAACATCCTAACATAATTAAAAAATAAATAAATTAAACTATTTTTTTATATTTTTTTGTTTGAAAAGAAAAAGGAAAAGAAAAAGGAAAATAGAAAGAACACTCTGGTTCTTTTTCCTCTCTTCATCATATTTTCACCTCTCACTCTCATCCTCTCTTGCTGAAACCCTCACACTCTCCCATGAACCCTCTCGCCGGAACCCGTGTTTTGACCGCGTTCTCTCTCTCGTTTGGCCGCGATCGTCTCTCTCTCTCTCTCTCTCTCTCACCGCGTCGGAAATCTCTCTTCTCTTTCTCGAATTGTTTGCATGTTTGACTGATTTGTGGTGTTTTGATTTCTGATTATGTTTGGTACAGGTTGTTGGAACAAACTGAAAAGGGTTTTGAAACCCTAGAAACCCACATAGAGGCCGCGAATTTGTACCTTGTCGTAACGGGTGAGACCTTTCTAAGCTTCTTCTTCTTTCTCGATTTACAGAATGTATGATTTCTGGAAAAAAAACTGAATTGAAGGCTGTTGGTTAGGGAAAATGATGAGTTGCTTGCTGTGTTTGGTGTTGCTTATTACGTTTTTGTTGGGTTTGTTCTGAGATTTTAGTGTTGTGTTTGGAACTGGTTTGATTTTGTGGTTTTTGAATGTAGAACAAAGGCTACACTTTCTGGTTTGATGAGTGTGAACTGATACTACACTTGGTTTTTCTGAGTTTGAAAACAAAGTTCTCTCTTCTTTTTGTGTTGTGAATCCTCTCTGTCCTTGATATTTTCTGGTGTCCTTTCTTATCCTCTGTCCCAGTCACTTGAATTGTTGGTTAATAGCCATGCTGAAATGATGGATTTTTCTGAGTTTCTTTTGACTTTTGGGCTTATACCATACTGCTCTGCTCTCTGCTCTGCTCTGAGTTCTGATTTCTTGACTTTTGCTTGCTTTTTCCTCTGCTTTCTCAACTGCCTCTGCTGCTTCTTGATACATGCTTGCCTCGATGTATGCTGTTGCTTTGGGATATTAAACTGTGATGATCACTTGTACTTGCTGCCTGTTAGGTTGAGCTATACCTGCTGCCTTGTTGCCTCTTGTATGCTTATTGCCTTTGGGAATCGAACTGTGAACCGATTTATATGCTTGCTGCCCGGGATTTTAAACTGTCGCTTCGTTTATGCTTGCTAACCAAATTTTCCTTTCTTGTTTCATGTGGCATGTGGAGGTTGAACAAAGAATAGGAAAGCTTGAAGATCGAATGGCGATGTTGGCACAAAGACGGTGACGATTTGAAGATATTGTCGGAGTGTAGTTTGTAGTTTTTAGGATTTAGAATTTCTTTTGTAGAACATTGCAAACTAAAGGAAAACTTGTAGCAATTCTTTTTTTGCAATCTTCATGACATAAAACTTGAATGAATGAAATTCGAAATTCAATTTGCCAATGTTGAAACTAACTTTAGGACTTGAATTCGATTTTACAATCTTTTGAACATTTGAGTTGCTATCAAGATGTAAAAAATCCGACAATTCTATCTTGTATTATTCCTTAAGTAGAATTCAAAATCCTTTGAACTCAAACTTGTGACCAACTTGTTAAATCAAAGCATAACAATCCTTTTTTAATTGGCTTGAATTCGTTGAATTTCCTTTTAGGCTTGAGAAATGTTTGGATGGATTTGATCACATGGAATGGTTGAGATAAATTGGTATGAACTTTTGAATCCTTGAAATTGAAACAAGACTCTGATATTTGCCGTTAAAAATAATGACATGAATCCTGAGTTAAAATTTAAATCCTGAACTTTCTTTTCGATTCTGAGCAAAACGTCAAAGCCAACAAACTTCCTTTTCGTAGTCACCTTGAAACTCAAACAACGGATCCAAACCTTGTCAAACAGTGTCTTTGAAGTCATAATATTTGTCCTGATTTTTAATCAAACTTCCATCGGTAGATAAAACATCAGCAAACATACGCGCACATGAGAGACTTTTAATCATAAACCAATTGATGATCTTGCTCCAAACTTTTAATCTGATGCAAACGAACACACGGGGACGCATCCGAGAATCCAGGTCATTCACATCCCTGAATCCTTGCATTTTTTTCAAAGAAATCCACAAAAGTGATTATGACAAGCACAGGACGAACGCCTGAGTGTACAATCTTATAGCTCGATGGAGAATATCACAGTGATCAAGAATCCCAACCTCGAGTGAATACGAGAGCCCCTTATACTAATTGTCAACATAACTAAATTCCATATTTTTGAAAAGCTTGACAACTGAAATGAGCCACACAAATTTATAAAAATAAACGGAGGGTAAATTTTGGGGTGCGACATTACGCTTGGGTATTTTTCATGTCGCGACAATTTGAAATAGTGACATGATTTATATTACATCATGAAATAAGTTTAATATCAAATATAAAAGTTGGCACTTGGAATTATAAGCTTAGCAAGGAAATTGAAAGGTTAAGAAATCAAACAGAACAATAACAACAAAAGATTTCAATACATATAAATTAACATGTCCACACATGAAACACACATCAAACCTATTTTTTAACATGACTAGAAGAAATTTCATTGAAGAAGGAGAAACAAAAAAGGTAAAAAAAATGAAAATTAATGAATAGAACTTGTACACGAGGAAGGCGACTAAGACTTATCAGGACAAAAATGGAGCAACAATGGTGGTAGACAGCGAGATGAGTTATTTGGTGAGAACAAATTTTGGTGACTTATGTTTCCTATTTTTTATGTTTGGAGTTTGGAGTTTGATTTTTGTTGATTCTCTATTTTTAGTATTGGCTTTATGTTTGTAAAACTGCTATAGCAGCAATAAGTTAAATGAGATTTAAAACTTGTAAGGAGAAAGAAGGTTGAAGTTCTATTTAATGAAGAAACATGTTGTGTTGAAATGTTTCAACATCTGGATCAACATGTCGAAGAAGATGTCACGATATTGTGTTTGAGCTGACAAATTGGATTATATTATGTCTTTAACAGAAATAGAATATTCCTACGATATTATGAATCGTATGTGGCGCTATATTGAAGGAGATTCAATATGAAATCAAGGAGAACATTTAGGAAACTAAATGTTGAAGGAAGATTTTATAGGAGATTTTTTTGCATATTTGTAACAACTTAATTGTTGTTACTTGAAGTCCTAAATTTGTGGAGAATATCTTGGAGCAGTTTTAGCAAGTTGTTTGGAGAATATGGTGGAGCAATTTTAGCAGCAGTTTGTTACGATTTGAAGGCTCAAATCTAGTTGAGTAAGAGGTTATAAATAGAAGCTTTGTAACCTAAATTTTGCACCAGCCGAATTTACTAATGATGTAGTTTTTAGGGCTAAGTCTGTAATAACTCTCTAGGAGAGTTGGTTTGTAGGTGAACCACCCGGATTGTGGAAGAGTTAGTGGAAATCAAGTTGTTGATGCAATGGCTGAGATGTTTACTGCTAAACATCATTGCGATAATTGGAAGTGGAATGGGCATATTCCATATCTAGGGAGGACCTATGTAGAAGGGTCATTGGGTAGAAATTAAGTGAAGAGTGTAAACAGGGAGGTTTAGCTCTGAATTAATACTGCTAATAATGGACTTCATTCCTGACTTGGTATGCCCCCAGATGTAGGTTGGTTGGAACCGAACTGGGTGAACAATTCTATGTGTTCCTTTTGTTTCTTGAACTATTATTTGTATTCCTACCTTGTCTGTTTTTATAATGTTAGATCAGATGTCAAGACAACCTTATATGACATCTGAGTCTGCTGTTGGCACCAGAATTCCAGTTTTGGATGCGTGTTTTTGTTTAAAGGAAGAAAGAGTAAACAAAGATGGAGAAGGGTTAAACCATACAAAATTTGGGCTTAGTAATGGGCTGCATAAAATATTAAGGGGTAAGTATAGTCATCAGTTTGGTACATCAACTTGACAGTTTTAAAAACTAAAATTCAGAACCAAATCAAACTACCTTAGTTTTTATTGGTTTGGTTTATTTTTTGAACCAAACCAAAAATAATTTATTTTTTCAGTTTGATTTGATTTTCTGTGTCGATTTAATGGGTTTTTCTTATCAGCTTCCATCACTATCTACAAATCATTTTTTAAATTATGATCCTCATCATTCACAATTGCTATTACAATAAAGGCATTTGATTGCAATTACAACTACAATGTTACTATTGAGATATTTTTCCAAGACATTAATTATAGTGTGATATAAAATCATGTGTACATGAACTTGTATTTCAATCATCTCTAGGTAAATAGTTGTATATAATGCACTATTTTATTTATCTTTCAAGCACAACGGATTATATATATGAAACACTAAAACTCAAACATAAAAAATCTAACATAGAAAAAACAACATATTCATTTGTATAACATAATGATATATATTTATCATATCAGCAAGGACATAAAGCATGGTTAATGTGATTTGGCTTTAAAATTTTGGCAATAGACATCACTTTGATAATCTAGAAGAATGAAACCAATGAAAGAAGCAATGAGTGCACCACCAGCTCTATTGCATTATCTTTGTTGATCTTTTGACATTCTATTGAATTTAAGCTTTAGTTGGGGGTATTTTTGCACTTTCTAATTTTACAAAATCAAAATTTTCAAAGTTGTAATCGATTACAGGATGTTGCAGCTCTTTAATTTTGTCGAAAATGACGTCTCGAATAATCACAACCCTTCTATTTGGTAGATCATAAAAAATTTAACCTCTGCTAGAGTGATACCCAACATGTATCACTAGTGCTCTTTTATCGTCCAACTTCTTTCTAAATTGCTCCAGAACATATGTCGTTACGCTACAAAAGCGAAAACTCCCAAGTGGTTCAGATTCAATTTAAATCTTGACAATGCCTCTTCTGGTGTTATCTTCTCAAGCTTATTTATTGGGCACTTATTTAGTATATAGGAAGTTGTGGATACTGCTTATCCCCATAACTCTTTTGGCAAACGCTTCCCCTTTCACATGTATCTCATCATGTTCATAATCGACCGCTTCTTCCTTCTGACAATACCATTTTGGTGTGGTGTATATGGTGGTACTACCTCATGTATTATCCCATCTTGATCAAAAAACTTCCCAAAGTCATTTGAGACATATCCGCCTCCATAGTTTGAGAACTTTGAGTTTGTAATTGTTTTTCTGATTAACCATGGAGTGAACTTCTTAAACACTTTGAATACCTCATCATTTCTCTTAATTATGTATGTCCATAGATTTCTAGTATAATTATCGATGACTGTGACCAAATATATATTGTCACCATTCGAGTGAACTTGCATCGGCCCTTACACATCGAAATACACGAACTCAAGGTGATACTTGGTTCTATAACTTGCATCCTTGATGAATTTATCCTTGTGCTTCTTAGTTTGTATGCACTCTTCACAAATTTTAACTGACATGTTGATTAATTGCAACCCCGTTACTATTCTGTTCTTTTGAAATGCATCGAGATCTATAAAACTAAGATACCCGATATGGTATTGTCATATCCACTCAAGACACCTATGCACCATAACCTTTAACTCAATCTTAAAAGTTCTATTGTAAGCCATATGAGCTTTAAGGACCAAAACCTTGCTTACGTTCATAATGTGTAACACATTGTTCTCCATGTGAATCTTGTAACCCTTCTCAAGAAATTGGCCAATACTTAGAAGGTTACACTTGACTCATGGAATGTGCAATACATCTTTGACCAAGGAACGTCCATCATCACTCTTCATAAACAAAACATCATTGATCCCATCGGCCACTAGAGTGGTTCCATCCACAAATTTCAATTTGTTCTTCATGGCATGATTGATTTTGAAAAACCAAATCTTCCTCCCTGTCAAATAAGTAGAACAACCGGAGTCTAAATACCATTCATCGTGGCTCTGAACTCCCTCTTTCGCACTCATCATAACATTTTATGCTACCTGTAATCGATTATAGCATTTACGTAATTAGTTACATAACATTTATGCAACGTTCCTTGAATTAATTCGAGTTAATGTTTGTGAGTTTGTAACCTCACCACATTCGCCTTGTCATCCCTTGCATAGGCCTTTTTCAAGATTTTCCATGCTTGCTTTGACGATTCACAATCTCCAACTTTCTCATAGTTCACACCATTCACATGTTGATGTATAAATAATATTGTTTTGTAATATTTTTTCTTATCTTCCTTATACGTTGCTCGTTTTGCATCTGTTACACCTTCGATAAGAGAACTCACTGAGTTCTTGATCACTTAAAGAACATTTTAGTAGCCAAATAATATTTTCATTTTCTTGCACCATTTGTCGTAATTTTTCACATCAAGGATTGATAGGTTTTCATTAACTTTGACAAGGATACTTCCAAAGCATTTATACAAACAATACAAGTGGATTATGACACAAACAACATAAGCCAAATTACATAAATTTAAATTTCTCGGACCTGTAATCGGTTACAAAAAACTTATAACCGGTTACAATTGCTAAAAAAAACAAATAGTGATTATTAATTTATTGCGATTGTGTAATTGATTATACCAACTCCATAATCATTTTTCTTCAACTTATATGACTTATTTTGACACCTCTAACCGATTATACACTCGTATTAATCGGTTACATCAACTTGAATTATAAAAAACTCTTGACATTAAGACATCGGATTGCAATTGCAACTACAATATTACAGTAATCCTAGTGTGATATAAAATCATGTGTGAATAAACTTGTATTTCAATCATCTCTAGATAAGAAGTTGTATATAATTCACTATTTTATTTATCTTTCAATCACAACGAACTACATAAATGAAACACTATAACTCAAACAAAGAAAAGTCAACATAGAAAAAACAGCATATTCATTTGTATAACATAATGGTATATATTTATCATATCATCAAGGACTGGCAGCATGGTTAATGCGATTTGGCTTGAGAAGCTTGGCAATGGACATCACTGTGATAATCAATAGAAGAATGAAACCAATGAAAGAAGCAATGAGTGCACCACCACCTCTATTGCAATAGCTTTCAAATTTGTCACATATCTTAGCCCACCTTGCATGTGAATTACCATTTCTTCCTAATTCTGACATGAATGTTGCTGCTCCATCTCCAGCTGATGCTAGAGCCATAGTTAACTTTACCAAAAAATAAAATATAACTATTCAATCAAAATTCAAAATATATTTGTAGAATTTATATAAAATAGCACCAATATCCTTTTTTATTTTAAAATACGCAATAACGTCTTTGAAAGTCTATTAAAATAACACATAGACATCTCATTCTAATTTTCACTGACGTAAAAACTATAAATATAAATGTCATTTACCTAAAATATTTTACCCGTCATTAAACAATATATATATATATATATATATATATATATATATATATATATATTGCAATTTTAACATATCTCAGAGCATGTGAGTGTAATTTTTCCTAAATATCAATGGTAAACATTTTTTTACCATGTCTAATATTGCAATCAATGCAAGACGAAGTCCTTTGTAATCATAATGGGGTCCTAATACATCCAATGCTATCATCACCAAGTTATGGAAACTAGCATTTCCATTTGCTATCACAAAGAATCTGTATTTATCACGACACAATAATATGTTAATATAAAATGGTGGATCAAACTAAATAAAATTATATACTCAATGAAGTTTTAATCTTACACAAAAGCTGGAGTTTGATTAAACTTTGCAGAAAGAGTAGCTGTTATTGGATTGTTACCAATGGTGCCAACAACAAAACTCTTGGTCTGTTTGTTGAGTGCCATCACAAGAGTTGCAGCTGTAGTAGCAAAAAATGCAACCACTCTAAGGGACAAAAGGATCCAATCCTTATTTGTCTTAGTCTCATGATGAACATCATTGAAGCCAAGTTCAACTTTCTCTTCTTCACCATTTCTTGAAGCCATTGTTTAACTTAATTGCAAGAGATGATGATAATTAAGAAAGTGATGGTTAATAATAATGCACATTGATGAGGTATTATAGATATAGGGACTGTGGCATTAATCAAACCTTATGATTTGTTAAGTCTAAGAAGCTAAGTGTATCCTCCATTCTATGTATGTATTTCTTGGGCGGTATACCCAACTCATAACTTTGGGTTGGTGTAGTTGGTGAAGAAACATGAAAGAATAATTCACCAATTTTGTCCATTTAGTTTTAAAGTTAGTTTACATGCTCGAAGAGATAAAAACAAAATAAAAGTTAGTTTAAGAAGTAAATTCAAAACATAGGTAAGAATTATTCCCCATAAAAATTCCAATAGGTAAGAAAAGTTTGCATTATTAGGGTCAAAAGTATCCACCATCTGTCGGAAGTTTATTTAATTGAAGAACTAGTTCTACTCTCTTAGAATCCGAGGACTAGAAATTTTCTCATTAAATAATGTATGTGCATCTACATATTTTCCTAGTCAGAATTTAAATTTACTCCGTCAGTATTCAATTTAAGAAGCTATTTACTCCTGTATACAAATTAATTCATGTCCGTTTATCCATTTTTTAATACACATACACATCAAAATATAACAATATTTTTTATTGAATATTAATTTATATTTAATTTATTCATCAAATAAATTTAATAATATGCATTATCATGTTTGTTTGTCTGTTTTTTAGTGCACATAAGATACACTAAAAAAAAAGTTCTTTTACCACGACTAGAAAATCGAGATTATATATAAAATAATTATGGTGTTTTAATTTTGCCACGGTTTAATCACGAATATGTAACTGTGGCTTGAACAGCCCAAGGTTTAGGCATCTAGGTTACGACCGAAGTTTATCTTTTGTCTCCGTTATTAACAGTGGCTGAAACTAGTCACGGTTCATATATAATGTAAAACACGGTTTAGTTGCCTAGGTATGGCCACTAATTAAAACCGCGGCTAATTTTATACATGGTTTTACTACATTTAATCTTGCCACGCTTTCTTTTTGTGCCACATAATTGTGACAATTGTGTTCTACATGCAATGGCCTAAAAAGCTTATTTTAGATCAATATAAAATATCTTCCAACATGAATAATCATTTTTATAGTTATTGATTAAAACAAATTAAAATCTAACTATACAAGCAAATATTATGCCACAATCCCAAAATATATTCATTAAAAAACATGTAAGTCTTCAAGTGCGCTATCGACTAATAAGTCACCAAAATATAGATAAGCCTACATCAAGTATTATGCTACCGATTAATAAAATATAGATAAGTATACATCAAATGCGCTACCGACTGATAAGTTGCCAAAATATAGAGTCATCCCAAATTAAAAACAAAGGTTCTAAGAGTCATCCCATAAAACACAACTAGTATTACTTAAACTCATGCATCATAATATTAATCTTCTTGATCATCTTCTTCTTGTTCTTCTTCCATATCTTGATCATCACAAGCTTCTTCGTCTCCATTCTGCAAGGAACATGATATATAAATTAATATAAGCAAGTTAAATCATCAATCTAGAAAAGAAGAAAAATTTATGTGTTTTAGGAATTTTAATGCATTTAAATGATGCAAAAGGTCATTGTAAAATCAACATGCTTTAAAACCAGTGTTGTCTATGGCGGGTTGTGGAAAATTGGGGCGAGGCAAAAACCCGCCATAAAATTATATATAACAGTAACAACATAATAAGGAAAACATAATTATATATATAGGGAAAAAAACAGCAACAACTCCATTATAAAACAGAATTCATAAGACAAAATCTGCTTTACTCACCAAAAACAGCAACAACAACAACATAATAAGGAAAACAGAATTATGTAGGGAAAAAACAACAACAACACCATTTGTAGTTTGTAATATACCTCTTCACAACGAGGAATATGAGTTGATGCCGACAAATGTGGATCAGCAGGAGCGGCAGTAGTACTAGTGGAAATGCATAAAGCAGATGCCATCATATTAGAGATCTCCTCGTCACTTATATGTGGGATTTGTTGCTTCATCATGGTCTTAAAAAATTCTTCATGCCATCCATCTCCCTCTTCATGCCAACCACTTCATCACTATGCTGCTTTTTAATAACCAAAATTTCTTGATTTTTTTTAAACATGGTTGGTGTAGTTGTTCTTCCATAGCAACGAACTCGACCAGATTTTTCTTTCCCAAACAATGACGTAAATGTCTCAGATTCGGTCGAGTTCTTAACAGAATCTTGAAGCTTATCCTAATTAAAAAATATTCACATTATAAACACAATCTTGTTGGCTAACTTGTTGTCATGTAAATATTAACAGAATGTTAAAGTTTCAGCCTATACAGTTTCAGCCTATACAGTTGGAGCATTTTCCTGTATCATACTACTGCAGTTTCAGCCTATGCAATTCTAATTTTCTACAACTTGTGATTGTGTCATACTACTGCAGTTTGTGTTTCTTACTATTTGTGACACTATTCATAGTTTTTGTTTCATACATGTGTGACTATTGAAGGATGAAAAACACAAGAAAGGGGGTGTTTGAATTGGGGTTTTGAAATCAAATTAAATTGACAAGATTATTTTTATCCTGGTTCGTTTGAACTCAAACTACTCCAGTCCACCCGTCAAGGTGATTTGCCTCTCTCAACGAGGTCTTAATCCACTAATCAGAACGTGATTACAAATTCACTAAGACAACTGTCTTAGTCTTCTCAACAACAAGCACAACTTGGTTTCTCAAGGAATTTCAACTTAACAGTCAATTACAAAGATGTGTGTTTTATGATGCTTCTGAAAAGCTATATCACAACTGTGATTTTTACACAAAATATCAAGTACTTATGAACTAGAGAATATGAATGATTTGAGATTTTTCTTTGTGTTGTACCTGCAGGAGTTCTCTAGTTTTCTTCAAGAATGGATCTTTATATAGGCGTCAAAAACTTATCCGTTGGAGACATATAATCTGTATATGAAATGATGATAATTTAACTTAATTGTTCTTTCCATAGAAACGAGATCCTATTGGAAATTAGCCTTTACTTCAAATCTTTATTTAATGAATAGCAACGCATAAGAACATTGCAGCCAGAATATGGATATCAGAGTTTGTAGAGCAGACTGGTGCTTTCAGAATTTTGCCTTGAATCCTTGATGACTTGATCAGAAGATGATGTAGCAGAGCTTTAGGATTTCTTAGATCAGTTGACAAGGTTTACATCAGAGTTTGGTGCATCCTTTGGTGCTTTTTAGAAGTTCATCAGAACTTCGCTTAGAGCGTGAATCTTCTAACGTATTAGAACATCGCTTAGAGCGTATCAGAACTTCTCTTAGATCGTATCAGAACTTCTCTTAGATTAGAGTTTTCTTCTACTATCAGAACTTTTGTAGGTTCAGATAAAAAAACTTCTTTTCTTTTCAAGGTCAGAACTTCATCTGCATACTCTATTAAACAAAATTAGGAGACAATAATGATTCATACAAAATATTTATTCATTAGGGTCAGAACATAATTGCCATCAACATTACTTGTTATCATCAAAACTTCTAAGATTGGTGTAGAACCAAACTATGTTCTAACAATCTCCCCCTTTTTGATGATGACTATGATACGGTGGGAGAACTGACTTGTTTGTTTTGCATTTTATTGCAAATGTTGCGAATAGCAAGAGTCGCCACCGACTTTTATTTTATCCAATTAAGGGAAGGTGAAAAGAACAGGAAAAGACCTTCGTTAGATTTTGAGTACGGGAGGCAGTTATGAAAAGGGAAGGTATTAGCACCTTTTCCATCTGTAGTTATCTACGGGCTCTTAATTGCTTAGCTCACTTTATAAATTTCTTTCTGTGTGTGTTTGAAAAGATATTTTGAAAGTCATTTCTCTTTGACTTCGTAATGATTCTCGCTAGAATGTATACGAAGTGTTTGGAAATGTTTTGTTTTGGAAAAGTGTTTAACTTTGTAATGATTCACGCTGGAATGTATACAAAGTGTTTGAAAAGTTTTTGAAAATAGTGTGAGGTGTAAAAAGTATTTTTGAATTGATTGGAGCAAGCAAAAGAGTCTTATTACCTACTCAGAATGGTCGTTTCCATGTTATTTTGCTTTCCTTTAGGGTAGCGCTATCCATACCATTAGTTGGTAGGTAACTCTATTCGTTGGATGTAAATGGACATTCGAAGGGTCATCGTATGGTCATAGAAGGCAACATGTAGGGATACCTTAGCATATTCGTAGGGATGATAATCACTTTTCATAGGCAACAATCGAGGGACGAGATCATATATTCGTAGGCAACATCGAGGGTCATCGAGGGACTATGATGATTTGTATCGAAGGGACTATGATGATGTTATTCGTAGGCAACTGTGCTAAGATATCTCTATGTTTGAGGGACATGACCATTGTTTACTCGTAAGGCAACAAAAGAGGATACCCTAAGGTGTGTGTAAGTGTGAAGAGTGTGTTGTATTCAGATATGTTATCTTAAATTAGAGGTGATCTAGGGTTGATTTTAGTCTTAGCATGCAAACCCTAATTACTAGCAGTTAGATATATGTACAGGAAAGTAAAGTGTAGAAAGTAAAGTGCGGAAATGTAAATCCTACGCTATTACATGGCTTTGGGGCAGATACATAATAGGAGTGCGAAAAATAAAGGCAGAAACATAAATCTACGCTATTACATAATAAAACTTTGCGACCTATACATCTTTTCTAGAATTTGTAAATGCGAAATAGTAGAAATAAATAAAGAAAAAATGTCTAATGATAAGAGAACATATCTAAACCCTAATTGCAAAGGAAAAATATTTTTTGACATTTTTTGGATTGATTTTAATGTAGAAAAACCTAATTTTAAGTTAATTATTAATTAATTATGAAAAAAATTTAAATTGTGAGAAAAATAAATTATTTTTATGTCAAGAATTAATTAAATGTTTAATTAACCTAAATCTGAAATTAAAATATTTTTGTGATTTTTGAAAAGGTTTTAATTAATTTTGCAAAGAAAACTAAATAAAAATTAAGAAAATAGAGAAAATAAGAAAAAAGTTAGAAAAGTGAGAAAAAGAAAGGGGTGGCACTGAGGATCGAACCCAGACCCTTGGGTTACCTGCCTGCGCGCTTACCAATTGAGCCATTGGATCTACCTGTCATTGAAACACAACCATTTGTTTGTAAGTGTTAAAAAGTTTCGTTTTGCTTTTCAAAAAAAGTCAAACGTGGGCCCCAATTGTATCATGTGAGCCAATTAGGTGACAGAAACATGTCACGCCATGGTCAAAAGGTCTTCGCCTGAGACGTCCACCGGAGCTAGGGCTCCGTCGTCTTCTCCGACCTACACAAAGTCCAAAAACTTGCAAAAACGCATCAATTGACAAAATCTAAAAGCCCAAATCAACTATATTGGACCCTACGATCACGATGGTAAGATTAGTTCGTTCTAAAATGGCCTGTAGCTATGGTTTCGAAACTCAACAGCTTGCTTGCCCTAAAAATGACATTTTTTCGATTTACACGTCAAACCTTCCATCTAATGCATCAAACCTATTCTAATGGACACCCTAAGATCATACAAGCAATCAAAACTCATTAGTAATGCATGAATTAAAAGAAACGAATTTGAGGATTATACCAAATCGGAGAGCCCTGGATGGCATGTTCTGGGGACTCTTGGGCTTGAGTAAGGATTGATATGAACCCCTAGGACCTTCAGGAGCAATAATCGATGCTTGGAAGTGCTTGAAACTGGCTGGAATTTGAAATACGAATTTGCAAGTTTGTATGAATTTTTTAGAGAATTAGGGTTCTTTATGGAGGCAAGGATTCGTTCTCCTCTGCTTGTGAATGTTTCACGTATATATATAGCATGAGATTAGGTTAGAAATATCACGCATTGATGGAAGAAATATTTGATTTGAAATTTGTATGAAATCTTTCCAAACTTGGCTCAATATTGCATTAAACCTTATTGCACGAATTTGACAGCTTTCATGGGCTTCCTTGGTCATCAAGACAAGTAGAAACCAAGCCCAACTTGTCATAACCTTGCTCCTTACATTTTGTTTTATTTAAATTGAATTTAAATAATTTAATTCCAAAATAAATTAAATAAATGGAAAGGAGGCGTGTAAATGGACCTAGGGGTCGTGGATATTCTCAAGAATAAGTTTGGATCATGAAAACTTAAGCCCATTTGAAAAATATTTGCATTTGCTAGGTATTTTCCTTTGTGCACCTCCTCAAAAATGTCAAACTTGCACAATTTGTATCTTGCTCAATTTTCAACATTTTTTAGTGTTCTTGGACTTTTTAGAAAGCTCAAGATGTCCTCTAAACACTAATTTTGGTTTTATCTTCATTGAATTTTCCATGTTCATGAACACTTCTTTGCAAAAAGATGACTTTTTGTTGACTTTTAAAAGGACCTGTAATATTTTGATCCATAACTCTCAAATGAAGCATTTCTGGCCAAAGCTTGTTAGACATGAAGTTGTAGAGAATTGAATTTCCTTCAAAATGAGCTTTGGTGGAATACATTTTGATAAAGTATGTGGAAGTCATGCCTGGTCAAATTTCTGTTGACTTTTGTCTAAAAAACCCCGATTTAGAAGCTTTGACTTTTGATCAAATCTTGACTTTCCTTGAGGAATCATGGTCAACCCTTGATCAAATGATGAATATTACTTTAAAATATTGATGTTGACCAAAAACTATGAAGTTTGACTGTATGTTGACCATACTTGACTTTCTGTCCAATACAGCTGATTTTCAACCATCTAAGCAATTGGATGAGCAAATTTGACCTGTAAGGCTTGAAATTGACATGGTGATCCCTTGAAACATATGATGAGGTACGATGAACACTTGGAGCCTTGGAAATTCATTCTGACTTGAGAGTATCAAAACCCTAGTTTGGATTGATTGCTTAGAAGAGGGTTTGTCTGGTCAACCCTTGTGAAATCCTTAAGTATGGAGATGTGAATTGTCTTGAGAAATAGGAGGGAAAATTTTGGGGTATAACAATGACATAACATAAATAGGTTGACAAAGTGAGGTCTCCCCCTGAATTTAATATACATATAAGTTTAGAGAACATTGTACTTCCCTGAAGTTTCGTCCAGAGTATGATGAAGGTTCCAAGTTGATTTCAAGAAGGTTCCAAATTGATTTCCAGAAGTTATATTTCCTATTTAAATCTTTAGTCAGAAATGAAATCAAAGATGATATTAGAATGTCCGAGACTTAGTCTATCAGTAACTATGATGTTCAAAATATCTTACGTTCTCCCCCTTTTTGTTATAAATCAAAAAGAAATTAATAGGACAAGATAGAAGATAATTGTATGAAGAGGCAAAATAGAGTACATAAGGAAATGTGCAAAAGATGAAGGTTTGAACATGAAATCACTTTAGGGTTGAAAAAGAAGGTTTGCTGAATGAGATCAGTAAAAGAGAAAATTTCAAAAAAAATTCAAAACTTTTAAAGATGAGTATATAAAAAATTTCTTGAAAACATGATGATTTTTGACAAGAGAAATGGCGTGAAAATATAGTGAACAGTTACCAATGTGACCATCTCCTCAATGTAGCAACTTAAGCGTTTTCACTCTATCAGATTTTGAACATGTGTTCATCTTCTGAGAGTGACTTTAACGATTAAGATTGACAGATGTTGTTTTGGTGAACTGCATGCTTCTATCTTGATTTGAGTCATCTCTCAGATCTTCTGATAGATTCTGATTCATTTACCCTTCTCACTTCTGAAGGACAATTGATCAGAAGTTCACAGAGAATAGTATTCTAACATTTAAGCATAAAAAATAAGCTTTTCATTCTGGGCATAATTCCATACTGAGATGTTTCAGAATGAAATTGAACCTATCTTCAGCAAGGGGTTTTGTAAATATATCAGCCCATTGATGGGTTGTATCAATAAATTTTAAAGAAAGAGTCCCCTTCTAAATATAGTCCTTAATGAAATTATGTTTAATTTCTATGTGCTTAGCTCTAGAATGTAAAATAGGATTTTTAGATAAACAAATAGCAGCAGTGTTATCACAGAGGATAGGAATGTTACTCTCGAATATCTGACAGTCCTCAAGTTGACTTTTCATCCAGAGCATCTGAGTACTGCATCCAGCTATTGCTATATATTCTGCTTCTACAGTTGATAGTGCAATAGTGGATTGTCTTTTGCTGGACCAAGATATCAGATTTTCTCCCAGAAACTGGCAGCTTCCATAAGTGCTTTTCCTTTCTATTATGTCTCCAGCAAAGTCAGCATCATAGTATCCTACAAGTTTGTATTCTCTGGATTTTCTGTAACATAGACAAGGATTAGTAGTACCTTTTAGATACTTGAGAATTCGCTTAATAACAGTTAAGTGAGTTTCTATAGGATCTGATTGGAATCTAGCACAGAGACAAACACTGTATAAAATATCAGGTCTTGAAGCAGTTAAATATAAGAGAGATCCAATCATACCTCTGTAGATCTTCTGATCTACTTTCTTACTTACCTTTTCCTTCTCCAAGATACACGTGGGATGCATAGGGGTTTTAGAAGGTTTGCTATCTGACATGGAAAATTTCTTCAGAAGTTCTTTCACATACTTAGTCTGATGTATGTAAGTTGCTTCTGAGGTCTAATGTATTTGAATTCCCAGAAAGAATTTGAGTTCGCCCATGAGACTCATTTCAAACTCTGCCTGCATAGACTTAGCAAACTCTCTCCCAAGGGAGGATTTAGTAGAACCAAAAGTTATGCCATCAACATAAATTTGACATATCAGAATATCATTTTTAAATGTCTTATAGAATAAGGCTGTGTCCACTTTCCCTCTGGTAAAATCTTTTCCTAATTGAAAATTACTTAGTCTTTCATACCAAGCTTTGGGAGCTTGCTTAAGACCATACAAAGATTTTTTGAGTTTATAATTTTTTTTTGGATGTTTTGAGTTTTCAAAGCCAGGGGGTTGATGGACATATACTTTCTTCATCAATGTAACCATTTAGAAATGCACTTTTTACATCCATCTGATATAGTGTGATATTGTGATTAACAACATATGAAATTAAAAGTCTGATGGATTCTAACCTAGCGACTGGAGCAAAGGTTTCTGTATAGTCTATTCCTTCTTGCTGACTATAACCTTGTCCTACCAGTCGAGCTTTGTTTCTGACTAATTCTCCTTGTCCCCTCAGCTTGTTTCTGAAGACCCACTTGGTTCCAATAATGTTGAAACCTTTTGGTTTGGATCCCATACGTTATTTCCGTTGAATTGATTTAGTTCTTCTTGCATTGCAATGATCCAATTATTATCTTAAAGAACTTCATCTATAGGAGTTGGTTCGGTGAAGGACACAAGACCCATGAGAGGTTCTTCAAAATTTCTGAATGTAGATCTAGTTCTAATTGGATCATCTTTCTTTCCCAAAATCATTTCTTCAGGATGAGCTAAGCTGCTTCTGCATGGGTTCATCAGAAGTTACTTTGGTGGCTTCTTCAGAACTTCTGTTAGGACTATCTTCTGATCCTGTAAATTGAACTTCTATATCTGCAAGAGAATATTTTTTCTTTGACTTATGAAGGCCAAGCTTATCATCAAATCTAATATTAATAGATTCTTCTACAATAAGTGTTTTAGTGTTATATACTCTATAGCCTTTTGAGCGTTCAGAATATCCTAACATTAAACACTTTTGTGCCTTAGAATCAAATTTATTTAGATAATCTTTGGTATTCAGAATAAAACAAGTACATCCAAAAGGATGGAAATAAGAAATGTTGGGCTTTCTATTCTTCCACAATTCATAAGGAGTCTTTTCCAGAATAGGACTTATAGAGATTCTATTCTGGATGTAACACGCTGTGTTTACTGCTTCTTCCCAGAAATGTTTAGCAATGTTAGTCTCATTGATCATGGTTCTAGCCATTTCTTGTAAAGTTCTGTTTTTCCGTTCTACAACTCCATTTAGTTGTGGAGTTCTAGGACAAGAAAAATCATGAGAAATACCATTTTTATTAAAACGTTTTTCAAAGTCTTTGTTTTCAAATTCACCACCATGATCACTTCTGACTTTTACTATTCTAAACTCTTTTTCATTCTGGACTACATTACAGAAGTTAGCAAACACAGAATGTGACTCATCCTTGTGTCTTAAGAATTTTACCCATGTCCATTTGTTATAGTCATCTACAATCACCAACCCATACTTCTTGCCACTGATGGATGCAGTTTTCACTGGTCCAAACAGATCAATATGCCGAAGTTCTAATGGCCTAGAGGTAGAAACAACATTTTTTGATTTAACAGGAGGTTTTGAAAATTTGCCTTTTTGACATGCTTCACACAGAGCATCTGAGCTGAACTTCAAATTAGGAAGTCCTCTTACTAGATTGAGTTTGTTAATTTGAGATATTCTTCTCATACTAACATGTCCCAATCGTTTGTGCCTGACCCATTGCTCATTATCCACTAACATAAGACATTTAACATTCTAACTTTTAAGTTCAGAAAGTTTGATTTTATAAATGTTGTTTTTTCTTTTACCATTAAAGAGGATTGTTCCATCTTTCTGACTAACAGCTTTACAATACTTTTGATTAGAGATAATATCATAACCGTTATCACTTAATTGACATATGGATAACAGATTATGCATTTATCCATCTATTAATAGAACATTTGTAATAGAGGGTAAAGAACCGTTACAAATAGTTCCAGAGCCAATGATTTTACCCTTTTGGTTACCTCTGAAACCTACGTAACCTCCAGCTTTAAGTTCCAGACTTTGGAACATATGCTTTCTTCCCGTCATGTGTCGAGAGCATCCAGAGTCCAGGTACCAAGACTAGTGTTTCAACTTTGTTGTCAAAGACATCTGCAACATATACTATTTTGTCCGTAGGTACCCATATCTTTTTGGGTCCTTTTTGGTTAGATTTTCTAAAGTTCTGTTTGAACTTAGGTTTATCATAAGATTTTGCATAATATGATTCACTAGTATATTTTATGTCATATGGGTGACAATAAGTGAAGTGAGATTTTAGTGGTGTGTATTTAATGACCATATCATCTAATTCAGAATATGGTTTCTCATCTTTAGAAGGCATATATCCTAAACCTTTTCTTCTATTTCTACTGACTTTATAGATCATTAAAGTCATTTTGCTTCTGCATATGCTTCTCACTTCTCGTACGATTCCTTTGTTTCTCCCAAATTGGTTTCCAATTCCTTTTTCTTTCTTATTATTCTATTATAATAATAATAACAAAATAATTAGAGGCTTTTACTCCATACACCCATCTCCTCTACTAATCACCACATAAGCCCAATTCTTTTTCTTTATTTATTTTCCAATAATTCTAATATTCCAATAATTCTCAAAAATCAAATTTTAATTAATTAAATAATTAAAATTCCAATTTAGTAATAATTGAAAATATGGGGTGTTACGAAATGCATGAATTAAGGTCCATTTGAATCAAGGATGCAATGTGTCATGATGCTTCAATTTCTTACAAGCAAGAATATACCATTAACACATGAAAAAGTGCCTAAAAACTTCACATCTTTCGAGTCACTAAAATCAAACACCGACACATAAACTTGATTCAATTATCATTTGTACTCATAGATCAATGCATGAACATACAAATTATGGTCTAAATGAAAACCTAAATGCAATATGTACAATGCAAATGCCTTATGCTACCAAAATGCACCTAAAGCTACATTTCGACACAATTACATTTGGAGAAAAAGTCTTTTTATTTATTCTTGATTTTTGAGAGAAGAAAGAGAGAGAAAATTGAGAGTTTTTTGTGAAACTTTAACAAATGATTTTCCTCCTCTACTTTGTGAGAGGCAAAATATATTTATAGGTGAGAAAATTGGGCTTTAGAGTGCCTTGGATCCACAACTAGGCCCAAATCGCGATTATCTGAAATATTTTCGTGCACAACCCAAAACAGCCAAATCTGTACGAAATTTAAAGTCGGACTCTAAACAAAAAATGTACGAAACGCGAAATTGATGGTAAGAGTCAAAATTTTGACTTAGTCGGGAAGACGGTCCAGAAGATACGGATTTTTGAAGTTTCAGCATATTTTTCGGGTATCTGACACATGCAGAATTTTTATTGCGCTCTTTAGAGAAATAACCTCGAACAAGGGACTTCTGATCAAAATTCGAACACGAAGAATTCGTGACAAACGAAGCCAACATAATTTGCGAACTTTTGGAACTGGTCCAACTTTGTTTCGATAAAAATTGAACAAGATATGATTTTTCGAACTTTACGTATCAGATGAAAAATGCTCGGTTCATCTCAAAATCAACTCCGAAGAATAAAAAACTGCTCTTAAATAATGAGGAATCAACTCTGGACTTGTGAATGAAAGTCGAAGAGGACTTCAATACGGAATTTTAGATACCAGCGTTGCTCAGTTTCGATATTCCAGCCAGGAGTTATGAAACTTTTGGCGCACCGAGAACACGGTTCAACACTAAAATTCAGTTTATCCTACTTGAAAGATCAATTTCTTTGGGGACTTTCTTCACACAATTTGCTTCCAACTTGTGAACGAAAGTTGTAGATAATAGCGAGAGGGACTTACTAGTCAAAAATCATCATAAAATACTTGACGAGCCGAGAGTTATGCCTTTTGGAGGGCCCGAAACGCACCAAAAAACCAAAATTTACTTTATTAAAAAATGAACAAATAAAATCTTTTTCTTGACGAAACAACCTCCAATCTGAACATATTAAATGGAGAACATATTGAAATGATACCAATGACTATAAAACCAAACCAAAATGACTTTCTGACCAGAAAATCATACCTCAAGCATACGAACCGAAAAATATCAACTTTGGCTCAAAATGATCTAAGACAGCCGAAACACACAGTTTCTTTCACAACTTGAGGTACTCTAAACCTGATAACCACATGATCAATGTTATATATGTGCATGCATGTATGTTTATGGTAATGCGATTATAAGTCAGAAATACCAAAATGAAGAGGGTAAATTTTGGGGTACAATAATAATGATATGATACAGGCCAATGGAAATGATATAGGCAAAAAATGATACAGGGGGCAATGAAGTTGATAAATATAACCAAAAAACTAAATAATAAACCCCTCGGTTATTCTCTAAAACCGAGTTATGCCTTCCAGAGCGCCCGAAACGCACCAAAAAAATAAAAATTCACTTTATTAAGAAATGAACAAATAAAATCTTTTTCTTGACGAAACAGCCTCCGATCTGAACAGATTAAATGGAGAACATATTGAAATGATCTCAATGACTATGGAACCAAACCAAAATGACTCTCTGACCAGAAAATCATGCCTCAAGCACACAAACCCAAAAATATCAACTTTGGCTGAAAATGATCTGAGACGGCCGAAACGCACAGTTTCTTTCACAACTTGAGGTACTTTGAACCTGATAACCATATGATCAATTTTATGTATTTACATGCATGTATGTTTATGATAAGGCCATTATAAGCCAGAAATACCAAAATGAAGAGGATAAATTTTGGGGTACAACAATAATGATATGATACAGGCCAGTGGAAATGATATAGGCATAAAATGATAAGGGGGGCAATAAAATTAATAAATATAACCAAAAAACTAAATAGTAAACCCCTCGGTTATTCTCTAAAATCGAGATAAAATGAATACCATTTTACTTGGGATGTATAAATAAAACTGATAACTATATGAAGCACGCAATAAAATAAAAATAAAAATAAAAATATGTAGTTCCTAAGGATCGAACCCGGGGCCTTTTCAATAATAACCTCGGTGTTAAAAATACTAAGGTGTTAAGTGCAAACTTCTCATGATGACCTTAGAAACCTCGACTAGGTTATCGAGGTAAAATATATTTCACGTCCGACGTTACAAGCGTTATTTGTAGTAGTGACACGAAACAATTAGTAAATTGAAACATATATAAAAATGAAAACTACAATCAATCCTAAACAATTAGATACTATTATGGTCCGGCCATAGACTCAACTAGCTAAGGCCTAATTCACCTCAAATCCACTCTACTTGACCTAAGATATAAATTTAGTTCTCACGAAAAGCAATGTATGTAACACCCAATTTAAACATTTAGTTATTTTGTATTTGATTGTGAAATTGTATTGACTTAATTAGAGGTGTATGGTTAGAGGTGAGCGTAAGAATTTAGTATAGTTGATCAATTAAAATAAAACCTTATTTTAATATTATGATAATAATATAATAGTAATGGATGAAATAATATTATTACTATTATTATTATTATTATTATTATCTCAAATATTATTAATAAGATATGGTGTATTTTCCACTAATACTAATATTACTAATATTATTATTATTATTGTTATTATTATGCTTAAATAGTCTTTTAGTTCCTGTAAGTTGACGTATTTTTTATATTTTTGTCTATGTTTTTTTTTTGTAAATGATCCCTGAATGTTAAAATCTTTTTGATTTTAGTCCCTAAAATCAAAATTCGCAGGAAAACCCGCACAAAACTTGTAGATTTTCCCGTGGGTTTTGATTTTAAGGACTAAAACTAAAAGGATTTAACATTTAGGGATCCAAGAAAAATAAATTATAGGGACGAAAATAAAAAACACGCTAACTTACAAGGACCAAAAGACTATTTAACCCTTACTATTATTATTATTATTATTATTATTATTATTATTATTATTATTATTACTATTATCATTATTATCATTAATATTATGGGTTTGTAGGAATTCATGAATCTATGATTTAAATTGTGAAAAACCTTGATAGAATGATAGATTAATGAAGTAGAATAGATCATTTAAGCTTATACTAATATGAATATTGTTTTGAGTCTAATTTAGGAGCTTGAAGGTGCTCTAATGGGTGAAATATCATACTCATGCGAAAATAGAACTTTTGAGGTTACAGACTGCCCATACGCGTATGGAGGAAGGCAATACACGTATGAGGGGACTTCCTAGAGGCATTACATGTACCATACACACCCTGGCCCCAAGGCCAGCTCACTCATCTGTTGATACGCGTAAGAGTGAGCAGGGTACGCGTAAGAGAGTGAGGCAATACGCGTATGGTGGGGCCATTACGCATATGGAGTTTCTTGAGAATATTTTGAGGGAAATCCCCCTCTGATTATACGCGTAAGAAATAAGGCATTACAGGTATGATGCTTGGGAAATTTGGTCTTACGAGTAATGTACACATGGACTGGGGCGAGCCAGCAAGACATTACGCGTATGGAGCAGGGTCATATGTGTATGAATATGGATTTATAGAAATTTCCTGGTTTGTGCGATTTCTTTCTTGGTTTCACAAATAATGCAATTCCTTTTGGTTCGTAAGACTAGTATGACAAATGAACTTAGGGAGGCTAGTAATATCAAGAAAAATGATAAAACATGGATTTTGTGTGAATTACTCGGTGACGTGTGGTTAATGCCTATGTTAATAAGATTGTTGTTGTGGTGATAGTCTTAGGCAGAGAGGGTAATTCTAGTGGGAATTACGGTGAGTACATGACTCGCGCGTGATCATTGTGGATCGTATGTATACATTAACGATTATTGTATTATGTATAATTGTATGTCATGCATTTCATGTCGTGTCATGTGGAGATGAGCCTAGGTGGGAATCCATGATGGGTGCCTAGTCTTATTTGGACTTTGTGTGGAAGTCGAGTTAGAGATAAGTTGTAGTTTAGAGGAACATATACAACTTATCCGGATTCCGAGGGGAATCGGGTTCAGAGAATGAACTGTATGGATTATGTTGGTACCACATGCATGGTGTCTAGATAGTTGAGTCACATTGCATATATGTATGAATGAATGTGAACTAAGTATGATGAATTTATTCTGGTATTACATGTGTGCTACGATTTCCTGATATGGTGAGCAATATGTGATTATTATTCCTTACCATGTGATTTTTCACCGTGTATTTATTGAATGTAATTCTCACATATTTTATGTTGTTGTGTATATGCTCCTCCGGGAGTACTGGTAACCAGGTACCTGAGTAGTGCTTAGAGTGTGTGTTGCTATTAATCGAGTCTTAAGAGTCACTCTAATATGTAACATGGGAACTTGGTTTGTTTTGTGTTGCTTTTCACTTGTTACGTATCTTATTTCCACTATGATGAACCACAAATTTGGTGGGAGTTATTGTTGTTAAAGCCTTAGTACTATTAAAATGACCAAATGTGTAATTCTGCTGTTTAATTTGATTTTTTTGAGTAATAATGATGAAGTTACTTGATACTTCATGAGATTTTATGGGACATGACATTCCTACTTGTGTGTACTCTGCATATTTTGCAATTTATTTTGTACTTAATTAATGGGGAAAGTAGGGTGTGCAATGTACATTCTCCAATATCCCCTTTTCACTTCACTAATCGTGAATCTTGAACTAGCTTGGGTGTTGGAGTGCTAACGTTACAGATTCCCATACTCCATTGTATCAGATATTAACACCACCGATTCAAGATCTTCAATTCACCAACTACGTCTAATTTTGGTTCTATGACGGAATAACAATGTCACACGTGGATATCGACTTATGATTCCCGCATTTTCGATGATTTTGTTGGGTGATAGTTTATAGTAACAAAATATTATAGATGGGGCGAATAGACTAAAACAAAATTCAACAAATTTTCTAAAATGGAATATCGGAGATTTTGTAGAGTTGTGTGCGGAAGATTTAGAGCGAAAATATGAGAATGATACTTTTATTGAAATTGGATCACATTAACATGTAATCACTTCACAAATATCAAAGATATGTACTGATGATACACAAAGGTATTGAATTGATTCAGTTGTATATACTTCACAAGATGTGTTTAGACAACAATTTAATTTCAACTAATTCTAAGCTCAATAGTTACTCAAAATTTAATCACCACTAAAGCTTGATTAGGTTCCAATTCAAACAAAAACTAACCTTATGTAATAAATCTCCACCAAATTAAATAAGAGATCAAATATGCTAAGAATTGAAAACCTAAGCATGCAATATCATATGAAAATTAAATACAAGAGTGAGAGAGAGAGAGAGAGAGAGAGAGAGGGAGGGAGGGAGGGAGGGGGAGAGAGAGAGAGAGAGAGAGATAGAGATAGAGAGTGAAAGAGAAGACACTGACATTTATAGTGCTTAAACGTTAGTCCTCACTTTGCCTATGTGCATTCTTCAATGGTTTCCCATTCGAACCTACATTGTTCCTTTTATTTTGACAAATATTTCAAAAGCTCATACAATCATGTATCCGCATTAATGTTGAGAAACATAAATCTCATATTGAGATCTTGACTTGTATACAGCTTAATTCCAAACTCGTATGTGTAATACTCGATTAGTGCTTCTTAAATATTACAATATTATTAATATGCTCTAGGCCTTCGTGTGTGAAAATCACCCCTTGTCCTACTAATTCCTTGAACAATTAATTGTCCAATGATTTGAGAAGAACTATACCTTGTTTGTATCCTTCCTTATAGTCACCACCAAGGCAATCTGAAGATAAGAACCTCATTCTTTTCACTGGAATTTGTCAGTACCAATGACAACAACCTTAATATTTTGAGAACCTAAAAAACTTTACCCAATATTCAAGAAATATTAGTTTCAAAACGATGTCTCCCTCAATCAAATGCAAATATCTCATATCAAGATCTGAAATAAAAAAAAAAAGTTGAATAAGAAAGAATTTTGTAGCAACGGTATTGAACTTTTTTAAAAGTGAGAGGATGTTGGTTTGATAGAAAATCACAATGTTGATTATGAGTTTTTCTCAAGTTGTGTTTGGAAAATGATGACAAAATAATTTTATATGTGCTTGAGGTTAAGCACAAAAATGAATGGAAAAAGTTAGTTAGCTTCGAGTCAAGAAAATTTTATGATTTGAGTCAAATGAGCAAGTAAAGTGGAATAAGAGGGAAAAATATTGTTGACCCATTTTTCATCTAATTCAAATCGGGTGTATACCCTGATTTGACCAAAAAATGCTGAATTTGAATCAGGTGTAAATTCTAATTAAAATCAAATTGTTTTAAAACCTTTTTCTTGCCTCTGTTCAATTTTATTTGAGCCAAGATGTGTGCTTGATTAAAATCAAACACACAAAATCTCAGTTTTTCATAGTTTTCAAAATACTTTTGAGATTTTTATTTCCACCTAACTTGAATCAGTAACACATATATTTCTTATTCCATTAACTCATGCAATTGACTAAAGCATCATGATCAAACTCAAAAATAACTATTGGTTTATGATGCTAGAACGAATAACAAATCGATTTAACCTTGATTCAAAGATGTGCAATCATGAAGGAGACTCAATAAACAATAATACATGAAAGCGAAAATACAAGCAACAAAACAATCGCATTGGGGGTGCTCCCGCTAAATGTGTTAGGGGTATGCAATAGTCTCCCCTAGGGATATGTTGCTTCAGTCTCCCTTTTTTGCGCTTGGTGAGCTTTCAGTTGAAATTGAGTCGACTTTGAGATAAAATAAAAAAAGCTTGTGCTCCCCCTAAAACATTGCACACAAACAACAACATAAAATGATTAAAACAATTCTAGACTAAATTGCAACTTCTCCTCCTTTGACAACATTAAAAAAAGATAGATCAAAATGAATTTACAAACCAAATAACCAACCACAAACAAATATTTCCATATGAACACGTGAGCTAAACAGCTAAGAAGAATATATAACAACAAAGATCGGATACAAAGCACAAAGACAGACATGTTACATGCAACAAAATGCAAAATAGCAATTCAATACCAACATTCAACAACATTCAATTAAGTGATTAAAACTATGGAATACATTAACATCAGCGATCACCATCTCGATGGATATAATTAATTGCACTAGAATATTCAAAGAGACAATTGCACGACTTCAAAACTTCAGCAGTCATCCTCGAGATTCAAAATCAACAAAGTCGACCATCTCGTGGTACCCCGATAGACAAAAACAAGGCCAACTACACTGAATCTCTGAGCAACTGAAGGAAATATGATAATAAAAAAGAACATTCTATCCTTACTTCTATGTTTATTAGTTAGATACTATGTAAAACTGTTACACTATTTCAATGATTGATATCCTAATCATTAAATGATATAATCACAAAGAATATTATGTCTTCCTTGTAGGATGGAATGAGTCAGTCTCTTAAGACATGTTTCATGTCCACGAAGCACTCGTCTCAACATAGCTGGCATACCCCCCTTTTAATCTAACTAATCTAAGGGCATTAGAAGGTGGATCCCAAAGACGTCCACCTCGATTCAAGTCATGCCTTGGGGACAGAGACGTGGATCTACAACAAAAAATACACATTGATTTAGTGATTGTTAACTACAACAAAAAATACACACTAGCTCAACAGACGCTCATTATAGTGAACAAATGCATGCAAACATGATACCAAACAACATTTAATGCGCTAATCCATGAATTATAAGGGATCATTGTCATACAAGCTCAAGTACTTCAGTGCAATGAGGAACCTTTTTCATCCAGAAGACAAGTCATAATGATTATCACACCCAAATCATTCAATACTTTACAATTTCCATGGCGCAGACTCAAGGCCCACCGATGCATGAAGGTATTGCCTATAAAGTAACCAAACTCTACATTGAAGGGATGATGAGAAAACCCTGACATTGTAACAAATTGAAAACAATTATAATTGTATCATAACAACAATATAATGAAGAAAAAACAAGACTAGAAGTTGAATATCACATTACCCGTCGAGGAGAATACCAAGCATCCGTAAGAAATGAGTTATCTCGCCCAATGAAGAAATCCTGTTCAGGTGGGTCCATTTTGGAGATCCCTCTTCCAGGGGAAGATTTATCTACATCCTATACCCTCTTTTTGAAATTTGGGGCGGAGGGATATCTCCCACGATCAACACAATTATAACATAGCGAGTTATTCGACCCCGAGAGTAGCGGTAACAGTTTTAGAGGTTGAAAGATGAGCAATGCTAAAAGTAGTAATAATGGTTTGAGTAAGAGGAACTATATCTTGGCTAGTAGAACTAGTCTTAATATCTTGAGCATTGGAAATATTCTAGAACATCTACAACTTATCCATGTTAGCGGCCAAACACAATAATACATGTAAAAAAAAACTATCTGACTTCGTCCTCACCAAAAATTCATCTCCTCTTCTCCTAGCTAACTGCACTCACAATAGTGTAAGCATTAAGCCCGTCACTAGGCCCAAACTCTTCTTCATAGCCTAGGCCTTAGAACCAAGAGTGAAAGTCTTGTTTCATTGTTTCCTTATCAAGGGAAAGATGACATATCTTTATGCAATAGAAATGGAAGTCCTGGAGAAAATAATTTGAGGACTAACACTTTAAAAACATGTATTTACATAAGCGAGAAGATTCAATAATGGAGTAGTAGAAGGTAAGGTAAGCCTTAGGCATAATGGGTTTCACCATTAAGAAATTCCCCATGAAATCTCCCTTATTCTGAGTGAGGTGGTCAAACTAGGGATCGTCTAGGTGGAAACTAATGAGCCCTTGGTCATCGTAGTCATCCTGGAAAGTGTAATCTAGGTAGAATAAGTTGAAAAATAGCCCGAGTGAAGGCTCCCAAGACTCATGCTTAACACAAAACTGGGATGCCCTTAAGTAAGCCCAAGACATCATATGAAGTAGGGGAAACCTTAAAATTCTCCTGGAAGATCACTTCAAAATCAAAGAAAAACGAGCAAAATCTTATCCTAGTAAACAAACACTCATAAAGAGGGATCGAGCATCCGTCAAAAGAGTTTCATATCCACTTCTTCGCCCCCCCCCAAAGAACCGACCAATATTAATGTTCATCGACCACGACGTTAATGACCTCTATTGCTAATGCAGTACTCTTAACGGGTGAGGTACCCATCACTTCAACATTCACCCAACTATATTTAACCATATTTCTCAGATCAACCAATATCACGCCTCTCCAGACTAGGTGGTCAACTATAGAGTGCTTGTAGAGTGTGAACCAAGACACTGCATCGGGTATGCCCCGAAGCTCCAAGTGGGTCTGTAACACCTCATTTCTTCCCAAGTAATTATATTAAAATCAGAGTTACAAAATTTAACATCAAACAATGGGATGTCACACATTCAACGTAAAACAACACAATCAATCACATGTAGTTCAGATACATAGCACATAATTTCGATAAATCAATAACAACCTGTTTGGTCTTCAAAAATAAATAAATTTTATTTCTATGCAGCGGATTCATAAAATTCAACTAATATATCCTAGCATCACGGCCAATCCAAAACAACTTAAAAACAACCAGTGTTTAACTCTAAACAATCATAGCATCTCTCTTCAATAATAGAAACAACCAAAAAGGTTCCATCATCATAATAAAAATCAATCTGTAAATAAAATAAGCATTTATCTCTTGAGTGTTACGTATCAGAGCGACAACACTGACTCAAACTGTTGAAGGTAGACAACCTTTACTCTTGATTACCTGCACGTTATCCACATAGAGGCAACATCACAACAGAAGAGGTGAGATATCTAACAATATAATAAGTCGTATGATAAATAATATATATCAGAATCACATAATGTAAATCACCGCTTCACAAATTATTCACACCAGAAACAATTCTACAATTCATTCAATAATCACAATGAATCAAAGTGCAACATGAGATGCAACAACTTATTCAAATGCACATGCATGTGGTACAAATGGAGCAGAACTCCCATCGTAAAAATCTGCCAATATCTGAGGCATCAACAAGGCATAAGCCTTCATCATCATCGTGTTGTCAATCCAGGCCATCGTAAACAGAGTAAAGCTCTCATCGTAACATTTTTGTCAATCCAAGCCATCGTATTTATGCAATGTATGCAACAACATGATGCAACTCAACAACAACAACAAAATCATCAATTCATCATCAATTTCATCATAATTTTAACACTGGCCAAAAGCCTTCATCGTAATAATAATTCAACAACATCTTTCAACATTGGCACTCATCCTATAACATGCATCATCAAGTCAACACAAGAAAATACAGTGAAATTCATCATAATCTGCAACTTCGTAATTTATCACCAAACTCAATACCACAATTCTTTTACATCGGAAATAAGTTATTTACCACTACCGCTATTTTATTATCCTACATCCTCTCCTAAATCAATTAGTTAATTCGGATCCCTACTTAATTTTCCTATTATAAACTTGTTGTAATTTAACCCCTACTACATTCAGCTCCATTATTTTTCTGTCATGAGGTATCTCTTTGTTATGCTAATGTTACTAACAATACTTACTATATATATATATATATATATATATATATATATATATATATATATATATATATATATATATATATATATATTTTATTTTAATTGGCTACATAAGGTTTACTACCTGTAAGTAAATAATTATGTCACATACTAGCCATAACTAACAGAAGAAAAGACAAAAAAGAAACATACAAGAAATAAGGATGAAAAATAAAATGATGCCCTGTACTCTAAGGTGTGAGATGTAACACCCGGAAATTATTTAATTATTTAAATAAAATTATTAAAGGATTTATTTATTGGAATTTAGTCGAAGTTGGATTTATCAGTAGAATTATAAGGAACATTAATAAATTTATAAGCTGATTTAGGGTGATTAAGTGAATTATCGGAAGTTGAGATTAATTAATGATGAATTAATTTTATTATAGAATATTATTGAAAATAATATTAGAAATAAGTGTGGATTAATAGAAATATTATTATTATTATTATTATTATTATTATTATAAGTTAGATTTAATTATAAGAGATATAAAAGGAGAATTATAAGGGTTTAGTGAATATTTTTGGGAAAAAGTTGTACGTGGGAGAAAGAAAAGAGGAACAAGGGTTTGGAGGAAACTGCCGCCGGAATAGGAATTGTAGACCGGAAAGTCAAATCGGAATTCGACCAGAAATTATAGAGAGACCGTCAATCCAAGGTAAGGGTGGGGTTCTAACTCTCTAAACGGGTTTTGATGAATCGTATGTGGGGTTAAAGTTATATAAATTCTCGCCATGATTTGTTGTTGTTCAGTAACCGATTGAATTTGTGATGTGAGTTATGAATTGTTAAATTGGGTTTTGTTGATTAAATTGAATATCGTGAATGAAGTGATTATGGGAATAAAGTGTGTTGGGTTGAATTATTTAAAACGGTGTGATTGGCGTTATTGGGGAAAAGAACACGATGCAGGATACGATGAACGAAGAAGAGAAAACTTTTGGAGACGGGGGTCACATGGGGTGGAGGCGGGCGCCTCATGGTGTGATTATTGAAGGGCGGGCCCATGGAGTAAGGGAGGCAGACGCCTCACTAGGGGTAGGCCCCACCAGTTGCTTGCTTCTGTTTGTCTTCCCTCTTCGTGTGTGCATTTCGCTGTAAATTTGTCTTTTGGTTTTGGCATGTAGTAAAGAATGAATAATTATTAATGTGAAATAATAATAATAGTAATAGACTAGTAGATGAAAATATATGAATTTCTAGTAACAGTGTGTTAGTCTATTGGTGTGTAGCAGGAAGTGATGATATAGAAGAGTAACATATTTAATAACAGGGTGATAATTGGTAACAGTAGGATATACTAAGAAGGTAAGTAGATGAATTGCAGGAATAATTAAATGACAGGTTCGATAACTCAGTAGTTGGAAGAAAATAGCAGTATATACTTAGTTGAATTAATTAATTGAATTAAGTTAGTATATCTATACATATTTAACAGAGTAATATACACCTAGAATTTAGTAGCATAATGAAAAATTGACAGAAACAATACCGATTAGTAGATATAAGCGGTATAATTAGTTGCTCGGAATTAATCAAAAATTATCGTGGTAGTTCGTGTTTGTTAGTAGGTAATCGTGATTGGTTTGTTTTGTGAAATTATGTTGAGTACGTCGTGTTGTGATTTTCTGTGTGAATTATTAGCGATGTGTATATTGCCATATGTTGTTGTTGTTTTATGCGAAGTTGCAGGATGGTTTAGTGACGATGTTTACCTCTATTTATTGGTAATAACAGTGATATAGGCGTATGCCTCGTGAAGTGAATTTTCATTGTTGTTGTGTGTTGGTTGACGGTGAAGTGAATTATGTTGTTGATTAACTGTGAAGTGAATTATGTTGTTGATTAACGGTGAAGTGATTTCATGTTGTTGTTAATTGGGAAGTTGTTGTGATGTGCTAACTGCGATGTGGTAATTTTGTATGATTTAATCCTAGCATATTATTTATCATAGACTTGTTTATATTGTTGGATATCTCACCCCTTCTGCTGATATTTCCCCTACCATGAGAAATGGGCAGGTACTCAAGGATAGCCGTGGAAGTTCGAAGTAGCATTATGAAGTCGTTAGTCGCTGTTAGTTCGAATTGGTGTCATTGCTTTGATACGTAACACTTGGGGGGATGAACATTGCTTAATTTGTTGTAGTTGCTTAAATTGTTGAAGTTTGTGAATAATGTGAATACTTGACCATGTTGATTATTGAAGTTGGTTTAGTTGAATAATTATGCTAAGTGAAGTTAAATAATATTAATAATACTGTAAAATATTTTGAGGTTGAATAAAAGATGTATTGTTGTTACTATTGAGGAATTATAATTCTGCTGTTTAATTGTTTAATTGATTTAATTGAAAAGTATTGTTATGAGTTCATCTTTGATCTAAGTGTTATATATCTGTATAGTTGTGACTAAATGCATGTTGTTTTGCGAAGAAATTGTGACATCCCTTGTATGATTATCTTTTTCGCACTCTGATTTAAATAATATACGTTGGGTAGATTTGGGGTGTTACATGAGACACCCACCTTGGCTCCCCAAGCGCCCACCTGGGACCAAGTGGCCCCCACCTTCTTCATAAGTCCCTAACGCGCCCGCCTGACACTTCATAATGCCCAGATTTTCAATTTTCATTGTGTGACCCTCGTCTCAGTCTTCCCCTTCCTCCAATCTCCAACGATATCTCAAGCTTACAACGAATAATTAATTTCAGAACAACAACAATAATTTCACAACGATTTACCTGCCACATAATTTTTCAACAAAATTTTTTGCATCGATTGTACCAGGAAATTTTGCAGACAAATTCATAAAAATTACAACATAGAAACAGATAGAATTTCAACGCAATCAAAACCACAACAGTATTACACCAACACGATTCCCACATACTATTCATCCTACAATCCATTAGAAAGTCAGAACCTCACCCTTACCTTGGATTGAAGGTCGCTCAACGGAGTTTCGGTCGAATTTTCGCTTTAGCTTTCGGTCTGCAATTCTCTCTCGACGACAAATTTTCTCCATAACCCTTGTTCCTCCTTTTCCCAATTTTTCTCTCTCACATATTGGTGACTTCCTTATTCTTCTCTTTTATATTTATTTTCTAAAATAAATACTTTACTACTATTCTTATTAGTTATCTTATTGGACTTATTTTTCACACCACTCTTTCTACTAACTACTACCAACTAGGCCCAACAATATATCTATACTATTATTATTATTATTAATAACCCACTAGTATTATCGTTACTATTAATTGATCGACTAACCAAACAAAATATCAACTAATTAATCCACACACATACGACCTATCAACAATAAATTTAAAAATAATTTAATTAAATAATTAATTATATAATTAGACGTTACAGAGTCCTTACTTCAAAATTATTTGGTTTACAATTATTGGTTCGAGTGCAAAGTTAGAAGAAATTGTTAGCACATTCCATTATCCTCTTAATAGCTTTCATTAATCGAGGATGCATGTCACTTTATTTGGAATCGCGAGAAAACAAACCACTGAATTTCTTAAAAACCATTAGCGTCCGCCCTTGGTTTTTTCCAAAACCTCGACTACTATCTCCAATATATCAGACTACCACCTCACATCCATTTTCTCATTCTCACTCAAAATACTTTCAATTAAAAGATGAGTTCAACAATCAGTGCTTGTAGTGTAGTTGCTAGTGTCGGTATTGTGGAGTCCTTGAAAGACCAAGGCATCTGAAGATGGAATTATGCTTTGAAATCAGCTCAAAAACATGTTAAAATCAATGTTAGATCTTCCTCTCAGACAAATAAGCTTTCAATTTCTTACACATTGAAAACACGTATTTTCAAAATTAGCATTTTATTTATTATTATTGATGTCATTTTTTTTTTAAATACATGTATTTCTAAATATATCTCTTAAGTTAAAAATCTACATGACTACATCCTATCAGATTTAATAACCTCATCCTAAATTTAAAACATTAGATATGTTATTAGTTTTTTCTAAGAACCAATTTGCAAAAAGTCTTTATATGTAATTTAGAACTATTCAAATTTTGAAATGATGCAATTGTCGTCCAATTTATAGAATAAGATTTTGATTGAGACAGAGGGTGAAATGTATTGCTTTGTTGTGAGAGAGGGAAATGTTTGGTTGCATAAGGACAAAATCGGTACAGTGGGTATCATAAAAAAAGGCAGTAACAATAGAAGTTGGAGTTGGAAAATTAAACTGATAATCATATTTGGACAATTGATATAAATTAAACTGTGTTTTGGAAAAGCAAAACAAAATTGGAAATCAAATAGACAACTTCAATGAAAATGATTGTTATATTTGGACCGACAAGAAAATAAGTTAGAAAAAACATTTTTAAGATCATATTTAGTCCCAAAAAGTAGAGAGGTGTTGAATTTTTAGCAAAGGGGTAGAAAAGAGACTTTTCAGAGACCTATATTTTCTTATATGTTTTATATACATATGAAAAAATTGGATGATATATATATATATATATATATATATATATATATATATATATATATATATATATATATATATATATATATATATATATATATATATATATATATATAGGGACCTATATTTTATATTAGTCTTTTTTTTCTTGGATAAGTTTTTGAGTTTATATCAATGTTTTAATAATTGGACTGGAGATCGAATTAGTAACACTCTAAGTTCAAAATTCATTTATTTATATTAATAATATAGAATTAAATTTTATGGGTAAATCAAATAATCATGTATTCACAAATTAATAAAATAAAGATTTTAAAAATTCATTACAGACTTAATACTATGAGATCAATGATAAACATAAAGAACAAAATTATAAATGTTATAACTTGCTCCTTTTTTATTTTAAAGATGATTTTTTTTCTTGAAGTAAATATTAAAATTGGTATAACAAATATTTATTTGAATCGGAGTTTTGTGATAAAATTGGTATAACAAATATTTATTTGAATCGGACGTTTCACAAAACTGACTCTAATTTTTTGATTCAATCGATTTTAAGTGATTTAATATTATTTTTTTAATTTTACTTTGATTTTAATTCACATGCAATTTTATAAGATTAATCGAAATAGAGCGTTCTATAATTTTCGGTCCAATCAGTTAAACAAAATAATTTAGTTTAATTTTTAAGGCATTGATTTATATCCTATAATTTAATAGAACTATTTATTAACAGTTATTTTTATAGAACTTATAATTTTTTATATACTTATCATCTTATAAGTATTAATTTGTTTTTAATTTTATCTTTAGTATCCTATTTTACGAAAATAAAACAATTGCTATAAATATTTTATTTTATATTTATCTATTATTATAGTTCAATTGTTATTTGCATCTTACATTATCAATTTAATTTGCTAATTCATGAGATATCTAAAATCTTAAATGGTAAGAAATTCAAAAAAAGAAACATGTTATTTCTGTAATATTTTTAAAACCTAAATTAAAATAAATTGGGCAAGAAAGAATCTGAGTCACAAATAACTATTTTACCACATTAAATGATGTCAAATTTTATACCTTTAAAAAACATTTTAAGCAATTTTCAATTCATATCTAATATCTAATATAATAAATTTTGTATCATTTTGGTACAAAAATAATATTCGTTTTTTAATGCATAAAGATTAAAGTAAAAAATAAAAAAAATCGGTGAAGAAGTTTCGTCGTCGCAATCCAGAAAGAAGAATTAAACAAGACTTGAATTTGAAGGCAAAAAGATCGAAACTTTCATACAAAGAAATCGAAATTGAATAAAAAGCGTTCTTCAAAATCGAAACTTTCATAGTTTCATTCTTCAAAATCAATCAATCGATTCTTGCTGTGCGTTTTTTTAATCAAATATATTGCAGGTATTATTTTTCTTGGATCTTTCAGTTTTTAAATATTCCCAAACTATTGGGTTTTTTATTCTATTATTTTTGGTGTTGTGGGTTTTGTTTTGTTGTTGGAATTTTGAATATTTTGGTGTTTGAATTGTAAAGATTAAATTTTTTTTATGGAAAACATCTTATGATGATGGTGGTGGTGTAGAAAAGATGGTTGAATATCGGCTTCATGGTTTTAAATTGCGGATGCAGTTGTGGGTGTTGCGATTGCAGTTATTGCGGTTGTTGCGATGCGCATTTTAATTGGGAGTGTTTGAAATATAGTGTTATAAAACACTTGATGTTAAGATTTTTCATTACATAGGCATAGGAAGTGAATTGAGTTTTTGGGTTATGAAAGTTTGAGTTTTGATGAAAATACTTGAAGAAACATGAGTGGAATTGTCTAGTGTGATTTGTAATGGCAGTCGGATGCATGGTTTTAATTCACACCACAATTGTGGTCCGATGCGGTTGTGGAGGCGACCACATCAATAATATTGCACCTTGCAGGTTGCAATTTAAAATCATGTGTATTGGAGACCTATGGATTTTGTAGAACTCAATAGTTTAAAAGTCAACCCTTGGTTATTGTAAAGAATATATCTTGTGAATGATGGGGGTTGTTGGTTGAAAAATGGCTGAATCTCGACTTAGGTAGAAATACTGATTTGCTAGAGTGCAATGGTTTGGCAAGAGATATGATATATGATAGATAGTACAACGGTTTGGCAAGGGATATGATATATGATATATGATATATAGTACAACGGTTTGGCAAGAGATATGATATATGATAGATAGTATCAACGTCATTTTGTCTATGCAGAAGATTTCTACTTTGGATAGATAGTACCAACGTCGTTTTGTCTATGCAGAAGATTTCTACTTTGTGGAATAAGCCTTTGTTATTTTGCATTTTGTGAGAAATTCTCATTTCATGCTTTGGTTTCTTTTTCATTATGGCTGTGGCGTTGTTTTTTTGTTGTTGTTGTTCTCTTTCAGTATGTTTGATTGTGATCTTGTTTGCCTTTGTAGCTATGCGGAGCCACATTGTGTGTAGTGGGTGTAGGAACATGTTGCTTTACCCTAGAGGAGCAACCAATGTTTGCTGTGCATTGTGCAACACAATTACCCCTGTTCTTCCTCCAGGTACGCTTTCTTTTCTTTTTCTGTTATCAAGATTTCAGGATTTGAGAAACCTTCTTGCTCCATGCTTAGTGTGTTTAGTTAACTTGATTGCACGCTTGAGTTACTTAGTAAGCTTCCAGCTTTTGCAGTTATGGAAGCCACCTTGGTTTTGGTTCTTCCAAGGGGTTCTAGCTAGATTAAATGTTCATTTCTTGTTGGATTTAAACTAGATGTTTACATCTGGGGATCTTTAATTTGGTAATGTGCTTGCAGGAATGGAAATGTCACAACTTTATTGTGGAGGCTGTAGGACATTGCTAATGTACACACGTGGAGCTACTAGTGTGAGATGTTCCTGCTGTAATACTATAAATCTTGTGCCAGGTATAATATATTTGCGTTTACGTGTTGCCAGATTTATACAGCTTTTAAGCTTAAAATGAAGCTTGTTGCACTGCATGCGTTTGAAATCTGGAGTTGTGTACAATGTAAAAACCCACGCTTCAGTTTTACTCAGAAGAATAGGATTCACAAGGGTTGAGTTTTCGATCGTTTGGTTGTATTATTTGATACCATGTCCCCAACCCAACCCTTCTAAAATCTTAATATGTTCGATTAAAGGCTCAGAATTGGTTTTTGTGTCTCTAACAACTAAAAGGTCCAGCAAGAAATATCCAACAAACATAATATCTTTTCATTATTCCTGGGACAGCATGTCTGATCACAACTTTTCACAGTAAATCAACAAAGTTTGTGGTATAGTTCAGACATATTTTTAGCATATGGTTCTCACATTCTCTTTCCCAACATGGTATCAGGGCCAAAATGGAAACTCTAAAAATCGTGCATACTTGACTGACTGTGTTTCACCTTTTATCGTCTGCCCTCTACTTTGTTCATAGCTCACCTCTGATGCAGCCTTTTCTCTTTGCTCTGCATTGGTGGAGCCGTGGAGCTGTAGTTATTATTGTCTGAGCATTATCTCCACTGGCCTATCCTGCTGTCATCCTTACTATCAGTTTGTCCAGTAAACCATTTTACACCTCAATTGAAGCTGTTATTTTCCCCCACGTCCCGTAAGGTTGCCATTTCCTTGCTCGGTGCTCCTGGTATTAGTCTAGTTGTCTAGAGATATCGTTCCATTCATATCGATGTCTTTTGTCTGCCCTCTCCTCTACTGACACCCTTACTTGGCCAGCACTTGCCCAAATTGCTATACACCTCGGGGTCACTTCTATTTGATTGTGTTAGGACTGATCAATTGGCCCATAACATCACTAAAGGGCACAACAGTTCAAGGATGGTATTAATCCATTACCGTTCTTGTGTTTATTCCTAACTATTTCAGTAATTGGAACAGTTGGTTCACCGCATGGTATTAAAGCCTTTATGACGGTGTGATTTATAGTTGTCTCCCATTGTTTTATATGTTAGTTGAATTTGTTAGATATTAAAACATTTGTGTAGATATAATAATTAGGAATGTTATATCCATAGTGCTCTACAATAAGGGTGATATATAAACATAAAATCCTACCGAGTAATCTTTAGGATGTTTGGCGTTAAAGAAGTGTCATTTAATCAGCTCCATTTTCTTCATCATATGTCACTTCAACGATGGATATCTTATTTTATAGTAATAATTAATGTCATCAATCATATATGCTAAATTGTTTACTGACTTGTTTGTCGGTTTTGTGTCTCTATCAAAAAGATTCTAATCAAATGAGCCATATCCATTGTGGGAACTGTCGAACAACGCTCATGTATCCTTATGGAGCTCCCTCGGTCAAATGTGCAATATGTCACTTTATTACCAATGTTGGTGTAAGTATAAATTGAATCTTTTGCATTTTATGTAATTTTCTATTAAGCCGATTCCTTTTACCTATTCGCCACTTTTGCTTTGCTGTCCTTCTGTAGATGACCAATGGAAGGCCACCGGTTCCTGCACAGAGACCTAATGAAACAACCAGTTCCGAAACGGTATCTTCTATTGCTTTTGATTTTTCTTTCTGTTGGTTATTATTCATAGTACATACCATAGGTTTAAAATGACATCTATCAAGTACATGTTTGGTCTTATTACCCTGCAGTCAAGACCCCGCTTTGAGAGCCAAACCGTAGTAGTAGAAAATCCTATGTCCGTTGATTCAAGTGGGAAATTGGTAATTACTATCTCTTTTTTTCCACTGATTTCTCTGCGATTTTTGAGCAAAACAAGGTCTAATTGTAAGAATGTGAACTGGCACAGGTAAGCAATGTTGTTGTGGGCGTTACAACAGAGAAGAAGTGATGATACTTCAAAGTTGTTGGTTCCTTAAAATATTGTTGGTGCATGTGATGTTTGAATTAAAGTCTAGACTTTTCTCCATCAAAGGTTTAGTCTGATTTCATCTATTTGTATGTATTATACAAGATTGGACAAGTAAAAAAAGAGCACAAAGCTTGTCATTTATGTGATTGCTACAGCCTATTTTTTGGCTTCATTTGTATCTACAGCTAAAATCAATAGGTGCTTCTGATGTTTATATTTTGGTGACATAGCAACTAGAATGATATGTGGTATAACTTTTTTTTGTTATTTTCCATTCATTTTCCCACCTTTGTGTTTGCTACTTGAAAAGTTATTTTCTGTGTTATTGGGTTTGGTTTGTATGAAGAACGGAAAAGATCAATTGAATGGAAAAAGGTGAGTTTATTGGAAGGATTAAGTTGTGATGGTGAGGTGTTTGAATTAGAAGATGTATGATAATGCCAATTTGGTTTATGTGAAAAATTATGTTCATTATGAACATATTTTGGTAGAAAAATTATTTATTGATGATGTCCAATAGGATAGTGCCTTTGACACCTTACTTGTAGTACAGGAACAACAAAGGAAAACATGAAATGTAGAGATTGAATTCTAGTAGGAGATAAGTGTCCTCCTAATCTATGTAGAAATTGTATTCTAGTAGGAGTCAACAACAACAAATGAAAACATGGAATTTAGATATTGAATTCTAACAGGAGACAAGTGTCCTCCTAATCTAAAGTGCCATAAAATGCTATTTGGAAAAGTACATACATAAGTATTATTAACACTAAATGCATCTCTATTTTTGAATTAGACGATACAAAACTTCAAACTTCTTAGTCAAATCAATCATCTTTATAAATTACTAAACCTGAGAAACACTTAATATCATTTAAAATAAAATTTTAATGAATTTTGGAATAACTTTGAGACAAATTATATAGACAGAAAATTCAGGCATGTGATAGACATTTGTAATGGAAAAATCAGAGGAAAATTTTATTGTACCAATGCGTGTAATTAAAAGTACAAATAACGTATCTAACCTCGGACGTGAAATGCGTTTGACCTCGACATTATAAGCGAGGTAAATAAAGTCGTCATAAAAAATAAAGACCGATGTATAATTTTCGTGTGGTTCGAACCCCAACAACAAATTTTATTATTATCAAAACTAGCATATCTTTTATCTCGGTTTATCAAAAGAATCGAGGGGTATGATTATTTATTTTTTTTGAAAAAATTGTTACATTGTTTACCCAAAACATTATATTATCTACCCAGAATATTAAAATACAAATAAAAATCAAATTTCCTAGGGGTCTAGATAAAATTCAAATTCCCTCAAGATGTAGAGTTAAATCTTCGAATTATTGAATCTAGGTGAAGATCAAATGTTAGGTGCAAGAATAATCTCTACATATCTTACATGCATTTGTTTCTGGTGAAAAAAAGGGTAAGATAATTAATATCAATAATCAAAAATATTTTCGGTACAAATAAAAATTTAATAAAACAAACTTTGAACCTAGATGATTTTTTGCTCTTGCAATCAATCATAGAGAACTTTTACAAGTGTCCTTAGGTTTCAAGCGCTTTATATGTTTCATTTAGGTTTGATTTTCATTATCGTAAGAGAACTTATATAATGGCTATCCCTTAGGTTTCACGCATATCACTAATGACATATTCTTGAGCATTGATAACCTTTAAATGGACGGCAAAGATTTGTTAAGATCTTTAGAAATAGTGAAAAATAACACTTAACTATCCTCTCGGTTTTAGGATAAAAACGAGGAGATAGATTGATTTTTTTATATATAAATATGGTTATATTATTTATCCAAAATATTAAAAATACATTGTATGCAACAAATCTTCGCAGAATATCAAGATTGTTTATCTAAAATATTAAAAATACAACATATCCATGACCCATACAAGATGCTAGAGATTTGTTTCCCCATAAGAATTTTTTATTTTTCATTGATATCTATCTTCTGAAAAGTTAAGCTCTGTTTTGTTTAACCTTTCAAAGGTTGAGCTCTCTTCATTGTTTAAGTTGAAGAAATAAGAGTTTTCTGCACTTGCAATCTATCAAATGAGCAAAAATACAATAATAAAATTTCTCCAAAAAAAACACAATACCATTTCGTGAGATAGATTACAATGGCAGAAAAAAATATTTTGTTCTAGATAGAAGAACATTGAATATTTTTCCTGTCTTGCAATCTATCCCAAAATAATTAGTGAATTTCTGAACCCACCCTGTAACACCCCAATATTACCCAAGGTTTTATATGCAACAATCAGAGTAAATTAAAATTTCATAAATTTAATACTGAGGCATCACACCTTCAAAAACAACTCACTTTAAACAGTTTGCTTAAAAGTATAAATCTCGGATACATAGCATCGCCGGAAGACATGAATTGATTCAAAAACATCAAAACATCTTCTTTAATAAACTTCCTTAATAAATCATATTTTCATAAAGTATGATTCTATACACAAAAGGAAGAACCACAAAAGGATCAACAACAAGACAACATAAATGTTTCCCCCCGAGTGCTACGTATCGGGCGACACTCAACTAACAATGACTATAAACTTCGTCTTCATAACTTGCGTTACCAATATAAAGGTAACAAAACAAGTAAAGGGTGAGATAATCCAAAACATATAATTAAAGGCATGATAATATATATATATATATATATATATATATATATATATATATATATATATATATATATATATATATATATATATGGAATCATAAAGGGTATAGATTAATAAGTGCAATTCCAACACATATCCAAAACTCACTTACTTCAATCATCATCCTAATGTGTATAATCTACACTTTATCGCCATAACCTCATCGACATAAATCGTCACAACGACATCAAACAACAATATCAAACAATGTTAATAACATAAGCAACATAAATAATATCATCACCAATTGGCAAAAGCCCATCATCGCTTTTGGCATAAAAGCCCATCGTCACAAACATCATCACATCACATTTGCATTAAGCATTTCATCAAGTTAAATCATCGCAAAACTCATCATTTATATTCATCGCATAGTTATCATGAAATTATTAAATCATATTCATTT
Organism: Vicia sativa; assembly: GCA_021764765.1. Taxonomy (NCBI): domain Eukaryota; kingdom Viridiplantae; phylum Streptophyta; class Magnoliopsida; order Fabales; family Fabaceae; genus Vicia; species Vicia sativa. The sequence continues at coordinate 38,424,622 of CM038793.1, read as the reverse complement.
CATGTTCATCATAAAGATCATCACTAAACAAAACATCATATATCATCGCAATTCAATATAACCCATCAATTAACAAAAACCCAACGCCAAACAACTCAAACACAAACGTAACCGACTCCATGAGACACAACTATGTTATGCATGTGGTACCCGTCGCTTTGTCCATAATTAGGAACACTTGGCATAAAAGCCTCGTCGCTTGGCATAAAAGCCCCGTCGTTTGACATAAAAGCCCATTGTCGCTAATGCAATGTATGTGACTCGACAATAAAACAACACAACACAAAAACATCATCATCGCTCATCAAAATTGGCATAAAGCCCACATCTCCATAATTTATCCAAAACAAGATAAATATATCATCGCATCATATTTGCATTATGCAAAACATCACCAATAACTCATCATCATCAAAAATCATGCATTCACAAATCGGAAGCATTTATTAACAACATCAATATAATCATCACATCATCATGTACAAAGACATATATTATTGCATCGCAAGTCATCAAGTATTTATTAATTAATACGTCGTCGCAAACATTATGTTTAATCACACTACATCATTACCAATTCACTCACTAAATTCCAAAAACGGAAAAATAGTCAAACACCTATAATCGTCGCGAAAGTCATTCCTAATAACCGGCATTAATCATAATCGTCAACATCGAAATCGACTTGTCCATACGTGCCTTAAATCCACTATAACGCAATCCGATTCAATTTAACCGTAAATTGGCCTATTTCGGGTCATCTCGTAAAAACTCGTAATTTCGAAAAACTAACCTCACCACTATGTTCTACACGTCGAACTTAGTTAGCACATCAATTTTCGTTGAATTCGGAGCAACTTGCTCCGTCGCCGAATTTACCGAAATCGGGAAATCGAAACATAATCGGGTTCTAAATTTAATCCGCTAACTTATGTCCTAGTTGTATTTTATTAATACCAACTAGTAGTATGTTGAATTACAGAAACTAACAGAAACAGAGGCTAGTGGAAAAATTATGCAGAAACCATATTCTGCAGAATACAGAAACTCAAAAATACAGTTTACAGAAAATGCATTTTCCACAAGCCATGCCAGCATAAGGGGACGCACGTCCCTTATCTCCTTATGGATTGGAGGCGGCTGCCTCAAGGAGGGGGACGGTCGCCCCACACATGGAGGTGGGCGCCTCCCCCCATGCCACTCCTTCCATCCAATTGCTTCTTCTTCCCTGCATTTTTGTTTCTTACAGTTTTATGTTTTCTGGTTTTTATATTTTACTGTTATACTTTTTCTTTTCCATTTCCATTCCACAATTTCATACACTACAACACTAGCAACAACACACCCATAATCCCTACTCCTAATCCAACTTTTCTAAACCATTCCAACAATCAACCAACCAAATCCTATAACTCAACTATCAATTTTTCCCTAAATCCAAAATACAACTATCAACCCTAACTATATGAGATAAAGAAATCAAACCCCTTACCTCTAGCTTGATTGATCCATGAAGGTTCAACAACTCCAATCTCAAGCTTGCTCATGTTCTTCCTCTTCTTCTTCTTCCAAAACCCTTTCTTTTTCTCTCCAAGCTTCTATGTTCAAGTTTGGTTTTGGGGTGTTATGTTGGAAAGAAAAACAAGGATAGTGTTTTATAAGTTGTTTTCCTTACTAGCAACCAAGGGTGTAAAACCCAATTCTAACAATTTAATCCTCACACCCATCTATTCTTATAAATTAACACACTAATAATATCTACCAATATTATTAATTCAATCAATTAAAATAATTCCAGGGAATTAAATATCGGATTCGAATAATATTTTACCGAACCGAACGAAATAAAAACCGGACCAAACGAAACATCGCCAAATATATTATCATATATATCGATTAATATAAATATTCCTGTCGCAAAATAAATATCGATTGGTAATTCGAAAATATTAATATAATATAATATTAATTAAAAACGGGCGTTACACACCCCATAAGGATGAGGCGCACCCCATGAAAACCTGAAAATGCCCTTCTCAAAATCGAAAGTTTATTTCTGGTTCGCACCCTATTTTATTCAAACCAGTCAAAATATGGTGTGACCCCTGGAATTGTAGAAAACTATACCAGAGATTAACTTCTGGTATGGAACCGGAAGTATAACTCTGGCCATAGAAGCGGGAACATTGAATTGTATGCCACCTGGATATTTTGTATGAAACCGGAAGTTTATTTCCGATTTTGTCACGAAGCTGATTGTTATATGCAGCAACCATGGTGATCACCACCATAATACACTTTCTCCTTCAAACCTCTCCAAAACCCTCTCCATTGCCAATCCATTATCCACTCTAAATTCATATTTTTTTGGTTCATCATATAAAAAAAAGCTCAATAAAGAAGAATTTCAGGTAAACATCATCCCTTTTATCACTCATTCACTGCATTATTCTGTAACTTTTTGTTGAAATAAGGTTATGTACAAACCAAAAGTTTATTTTCGGTTTCTAGTTGAACTCAACCGGAAGTTTATTTTCGGTTTTGTCTATATTTTGAAATTATGCAGCAGATTTCACTGTGATATTTGTATTTATGATTTTTATTATGTTACATAGGTATGGTGCACCCCGATAACATCCCTAAGCCTGATGTCACTGAAGTTGTAGCTTCGGTCGTAGTTCCACCTCGCTTAATTAAAGCAGTCGATGTTCGTGAACATTTTGAAAATGTTCAAGAATTTAAATTCCGGGACGATATGTTGCAGTGGATTCATTTAGAGGTAACGAGGTTAGGATTTGCTACTGTGATAGCAAGGTCCGATAACGACACTGAGAAAAGAAATGTCTTTGTTATATTGACTTGCAAAAGAAGAGGAAAATATGTGGCTCGCATTCAAAATTTGAAACGCGAGGAAACCGACACAAGAAAATGTGAGTGTCCATTTCGGTTGCGTGGTTATCTCATGGCCAACAATAAGTGAAATTTTAATGTGATTAGAGGATAACACAATCATGATTTAACTCCAAAGTTGGTCGGTCATCTAATAGCATGTCGGCTACTTCCGGATGAGAAAATTTGTGTTTCCGACATGACTTTGAATTTGATACCTCCCAAAAACATTCTTGCAACTTTGAAGCGCAAAAGACCGGAGAACACCTCTAATATAAAACAAGTGTACAATAAGCGCTATCAAACAAAGTTAGCCCTTCTGGAGGATCGAACCGAAATGCAACACCTTTTGAAAGTTATTGATGAGAACAACTATGTTTGTAGGCACCGACGGGGGGATGATGGAGTAATTATTAGAGACATTTATTTGACTCATCCTGATTCCATTAAATTGTTCAACATGTAACACCTCAATTCTACCCAACGTTTATTTTAAAATCAGAGTGCCAACAGTTTCAACAATATGAGGCATTACATTCGTCATTCAAAACCGTCATCATAAAAAGAATATCATAAAGGATACATAGCGCATTTTAATCCAAAGGAATTATAACAATTAATTAGTCTTCAAAAATACTTCATATTTATTCAAAACTAACGCAGCGAATTCATAATATTTCAAAACTTCAAACGGAATATAGCATCTTTCAAACAACTTAATTCAACGGAACAAATTCTCAAAGTATTAGTATCAACAATGCAACGGAAAACAATATAAAATCAAATATGCGTTCATCCCCGAGTGCTACGTATCAGAGCGACAACGCCATAAACTACTAGACTCTTTACTCCTTGTTACCTGCATGTTACCAATATAAAGGTAACGACCAACCAAATAGAAAGGGTGAGATACTACCAATATAAACAGGTGTATGATAAATAATATATTAGGATTAAATCATATAAAATTATCACATCACAATTAACTCGTCACAATTAATTCCCAATCAACAACATCATAACAACACTTCATTCGTTAGCAACAACACATAATTTACTTCACAATTAACAACGACATGATTTCAATGAGACACAACAAATGCATATGCATGGGGTACCGGTGGAGTAAACTCCCTTCACTAATTTCCAGTTAACAGAGGCACAAGGCATAAGCCTTCTTTACAATTCTGCCAATACAGACCTTCACAAATGCAAATGAAAATGTGATGCCAACAACATGCAATAACAACATAAATTCGCTTCACGAGGCATACGCCTATATCACTGTTATTACCAATAATCAGAGGTAATCATCGTCACTGAAAACATCCTGAAACTTCACATAATTCAATATACAACAACATATTCATCGCCAAATAATTCGCAACAAATCAACAACACAATATCTTCACACAAATGCAACAAAATAATTAATCGTAATCACCTACTAAAACGTATGAATTATTCCGACAATTTCTAATTAATTCCGGACAACAAGTTTTACCGCCTAATTTACTAAACCGGTTAATTCGGTACTATTTTTACACATTATTATTACTCAGAATTACATTTCCATTTTCTAACTATACTACTAATATTCCATTTCCTTGTATTTAATTACAATGCAGTTAAATTACCTGTACTTGTAATTCTTTACTACTAACTAACATTCTGTCATCATATTATTATATTGATGTCACTAGATTTTTCTTAGTACTTAAATTGCACAAAACATGTCAATTACTATAGTGTTCCTATCACTTACAGTGTCTACTAACACTGTACATCAGCATTACCAAAACTATCCCTATTAATTGTCAATTTTCATGTTGTTCCTATCACCCTGCTAACACTGCTAGCCTGATGTACAACAAAAACAAACACACACACACACACAGGTGAGGCGCCCACCTCACAGATTGTGGCCCCCGCCTTCTACAAGGGAGGCGCCCGCCTCCACTTCTAAGGCCCCTAGAGGGCACCCGCCCCCACCTTCAAGGCCTCCGCCTCCTTCTTACTTCCTTTTCTCTAAGGCGTTCGCCTCCACCTCCAATGGTGTAGGGGACGACCGTCCCACCCCTGTAATCAATTCCTTTTTCAATCGATCAGTGTAATTAATTATGTACATCACCATTATTTCTATCTTCGATTAACACCAACAATACTACCATAATAGTAATCTTCTAATTCACATATGGTCTACATAAACACGGATAATTTCATATAATTCGTCCCCACATACGATTTATCATAATCCCGTTTAGAAAGTTAGAACCCCACCCCTTACCTTAGATTTGACGGTGGTTATAACTTCGATCGAATTCCTATTTTTCGGTTCTGGTTGTGCACTCCTTGAATCCTCTCCTAGCCTTTGTGCCTCCACTTTCTCTTTGATTTTCCTTTTCTCCCGTAAACCCTATTTTCTATTATTTCCTTCCTTTATATACTCCTTAATATCATACTCTATTATTAATTAAATTAATTATTCTATTCTTTTAATCATTCAAATATTATTCTATCATATATTCTATTTGGCCAATTAAATAATACTTCTCATTCTATTTCTCACATTATAATAAAACTCACTAATATTATAGTTAATTAATTTCTACTCATAATAATAATTCTCCGACTAAATTGATTATTCACTTAATCTTCTTAAACCGACTTATAAATCCGTTAATGTCCCTTATAATTATTCCGGTAATTTCTTCTTCGACTAAATTCCAACAATTAATTCCTTAATACTTCATTTTAAATAATTAAATAATTTTTCGGGTGTTACACAACACTTTCCTACCGTACTCGTAATGGATTCGGCGTACAAACCCAACAAGTATAGGTTATCGTTGTTGGAAATTGTTGGTGTTACATCGACCGAGAAGACGTACTCAGTTGGTTATGCATTTCTCGAGTGCGAAAAAGAAGACAACTTTCAATGGGCTTTAGAGGTATATAGGTCAATGTCGAAGGACCAAGAGGATATGCCAAAGGTCAATGTTGTTGCAACTGTATTCCTGACTTCTTCCGCATTACTTTGTAGGTACCATATTACAAAAAAATGTGAGATGTCGGGTTAAACCTTTTGTGGGATCGAAACAAGTACTGGTGAAGATGGAAAGTTGGTAAAGTCTAGTGTTATTGTGGATAAAATAATGGCTGCATGAAATGTTATTGTTAATGAATCTTCAAAAGAGATGTACACTGATGATGTTTTACAATTCTGAGCTGTTTGTGAGAAATATCTGAATCTGTTGAAATATGTGGAGAGCACAATACTTGATCAGGTGAAGGAGAAATTTGTTTGTGCATGGACTGATCAGGTTATGCACCTCGGTTATACAACATCAAACCGAGTTGAATATGCGCATGCTTGTCTCGAGAATTGGTTGGCAAATAGCAAAGGAGATTTGATTACGGGTTGGGAAGCTGTGAACCATATGATCATGAACCAGAATAATAAGATACAAACAACATTTGGTCGCAGTATCACGGTGTTGGAACATAGGTTCAAGGAGAATATGCTATATTCTCAATTGGTCGGTAACATCTCTCGGGCGGCGCTTAATTATATTTTCCAAGAGGCCGAAAGAGCTTCAACTGTGGGTGATGACACCTCAAAGTGTGGGTGCACTATTGTGAAAACATATGGTCTCCCTTGTGCTTGTGTCATAGCCAAGAATATGAGTGGTAATGTCTCGGTACGTATGGACGAGGTCTCTAGTCATTGGAAGAGACTTAGTTTTGATGATAACGGGAAAATTAAAAGATTAAATCAAATATCTCCATCCTTACCGAATGGAAGAAATGCAAGTGAGATTTTTGAGAGCCGATGACGCCACCAAACTCCACATCAAAGAAGAGTTGAGAAAAATTGCGTTTCAGGAGACCACGGATTTGAAACCACCCTCGCAACCGGTAAAAACAAAAGGTGCATCAAAGAAGTTGAAACCTACACCAGCAATTCTACTACGAGGAATCCTTCGTATTATAAACATGTTGACAAGGTATTTCCCGACTCACCTACACCGAAATCACAGAAATATGCTTCCAAAGGTGCCCGTATTAGCAAACCACCGCCTACACCGCCTCCATCAAAAATATCATTCATTTATCACATGCCGATTTACATGCACAAATACGTTGAAAGGGTCGTCAATGTGGGTGGTGATGGTAATTTTGGCTTTCGAGCAGTTTCTTGTTTGCTAGGTAGTCGTGAAGACTATTACAACAATGTCCGAGATACTCTGATCACAGAGTTGATAGAATATAGAGAGATGTACACACGTGTGTTCAGGAGTAAAGAGAAGGTTGAGGAAATACATCATGCACTAGTACCTGTTAAGGTTGGATGTGCACCAGAGGACAAATGGATGCGGTTCCCTGAAATGGGTCATCTCATAGCAAGTGTGTATGACAGGGTGTGTATTAATCTGACAAGATATAGTTTTTCGGAGACTTTTTTTCCTATGTGCAGTGCTCATACACCAAATCCATGTGATCATATCATTTGTGTTGGGTGGATTTTAAATAAACGGTATTTTGTTCAAGTCTACTTGAAACCAGGATGCCCTATACCATCGACATCACCAGAGTGGGTGCTTCATTTCACAGTACTATCAGATACATGGCCGAACGAATTCATGGAAAGGATGCAAGAATACAACAAGTTGAGGGAAATAGATATAGAAATAAATAGGGAAAAGTCTAAAGGGGTTCCACCAGTGGATTTATCCGGTGACACTTTTTTCGGCTCTTTCAAGTAGTATAGGTAGCATTGTAATGTTAACTTCATTTTGATAATGTATTATGATGTGGAAATATACTCATTTTTGTAATTTGACCACTTGAATTTTTTTTGAATATATGAGATTTTGTGTTATACTTGCTGTTTTCTGTTCTGTTTCTGATTTTTCAAACCCAGGGCATTTACCGAAATTTAACTTCCAATTTTGGTATTAAGTAGGAAACCGAAATTTAACTTCCAATTTTATCACTGACAGAAAGATAGGATTTCTATGGTCCATGTTTACATCCTTCTACTATACAAATACCTCTCCTCTTATAATTCTTCCTACCACAACACATAAAACCAGATATGGACATAAAGTTAGACATCACATGGGTTGTTGGAGTTGTTCATTTTCCTGGCGACACATCGTCTCGCAAATTCAAGATCACGGTGTACACCCCAATTGAAGAGGTACGTAAAACTTTACAGGAACTTGTTCCTTACGGCGCATTTGAAAGGTAGAGAAGATCGAGTACCGCTCGCTATCAATCGACAATGAAGGGAATCTGCATTTCATGAACCGTGAACTGAAGAACGACGACGATTTACAGGCTATGTGGTCGGCTTATTGAAGTTTTCAGGAGAAAGTTCCAATCAAGCTAGATGCGACTTTATCAAGAACCGTCGATGACATTATGAGGAGCTGCAACATCCACCAGGATATTGATTTGTAATGTTCGATTTATGTTTAACTTTCGGTTTGTATTTGCTAAGTTTATGTATCTCTATGTTAGACAATGAAATGAATTTTTCTGGATTTTTGTTATGAATAAAACTGGAAATATAGTTACGGTACAACACCGAAATTTAATTTTCGGTTTGGTGTAAATTTTATTAGATGGTGGTGCGCACTGGAAATATATTTTCGGTTTCAACGGAAATTTGGGAATTTCACACAGGTAGGTAAGAAGGTCATGGGGTGGGTTAAGAAATTCACAATAATTATGCGAGTTTGGGGCAACTTCATATTAGGACGAACTAGGGTAAAATCTAATGATTCTTTTATAGTAAAATTTACATATATTATACCCCTCGGTTTATTTATAAAACCGATGTAACATTATTAGTATTTATTATTTTTTAACTGTCACCTCAGTTAAGGTTATAAAATCGAGATGATAGTTTTTTTAACTATCACATCGGTTTAAGGTTAAAAACCAATGTGATAGTTTTTATTATTAACCTGTAATATAGGTAAGTATGTCATAGACAAAGCTCTATGCGACTTAGGCGCTAGTATCAGTGTTATGCCCTTATCCATATCCAAAAAGATGGATATGGGAGAATTAAGACCGACTAAGATGTCAGTACAACTAGCGGATCGTTCAATCAAATACCCCGTAGGAATTCTTGAAAATGTTTCGATACGCATAGGTCAATTCTATATCCCTACATATTTCATCATTATGGACATTAAAGAAGACAACGTTACCCATGTAATACTTGGAAGACCATATTTAGCAACTGCTAGAGCTATTATAGATGTTAAAAAAGGAAAGTTAACTTTTGAAGTTAGAGAAGAGAAAGTCAAATTTATCCTGACACAGTTCCTACAAGCCCCAGCTATAAATGATATGTGTTATCTTTTAGACATCATAGGCGAATGTGTCAAAGGGATGAAGTCATGAGGAGAACCTCATTATGAAATTATGAAGATTCCAATGCCCCTAATTTTTTATGATGATAAATTGTGTCCCGGATATCGAGATGACAACTTAAGTGAATGTCTAGAACTGACACCAAATTATATGCCTTGTCTGAAGAAACCCAATTTGGAACTTAAAGTTCTATCTAAAACACTAAGATATGAATTCCTAGATTCCAAACTTAACAGACCAGTGATAGTCAAGACAGACTTGGGACAAATTGAGATGGAAAAACTATTGCATGTTTTAAGAAAATATCCCTCTACTTTAGGATATAACATTTCTGAACTAAAAGGAATAAGTCCTTCCATTTGCATGCATCACATCATGCTGAAAGACAACTGCAAATCTTCTAGAGAACATCAGAGAAGAATCAACCCGATCATGAGCATTGTAGTAAAGGATGAAGTGACCAAGCTTCTAAATGTAAGAATCATTTATCCAATCTCTGATAGTTAATGGGTTAGTCCGGTCCACTGCGTACCCAAGAAGGGAGGAATCATTGTCACGACAAACAAAGTTGGAGAACTTATAGCAGAAAGAGTCGTGAATAGAGCCATAATGTGTATTGACTATAGGAAGCTAAACAAAGAAACTCGAAAAGACCATTTCCCTCTACCCGTCATTGACCAAATGCTTGAGCAATTGGCTAAGCATTCCTACTACTGTTATTTGGACGGTTCTTCAAGATTCTTTCAAATTCCTATCCACCCTGATGACCAAGAAAAGACAACATTTACGTGTCCTTATGGTATGTTTACTTATCGGCGAATGTGGTTCGGACTATGTAATGCGCCTGCAACGTTCCAAAGATGTATGATGTCCATCTTTGCTGATTTTATAGACGATATCATGGAAGTCTTTATGGACGAATTCTCTATATGCGAGAAAAGTTTTGAAGGATGTTTGTCAAACTTGGAAAAGGTACTGGAGAAATGTGTACAAGTAAACATAGTGTTGAACTGGAAGAAATACCATTTTATGGTAAAACAAGGAATTGTACTTGGTCACATAGTGTATGAGAAGGGGATCGAAGTTGACAAAGCTAAGATTGAAGTAATAGAAAACCTCCAACCTCCAAAAACCGTAAGAGAAATACGAAGTTTCTTAGGCCACGCCAGTTTTTACCGACGTTTCATAAAAGATTTCTCAAAAATTCCCAAACCGCTCACCAGCCTCTTATTGAAAGAAGCTGAATTCATCTTCGATGATGACTGCCTAAAGGCATTTGTACAGTTAAAGACATCTCTCATATCCACACCTATCATTCAACCACCTGATTGGAGTCTTCCATTCGAGATAATTTGTGACGCAAGAGATTATGTTGTAGGTGCAGTCCTAGGACAAAGAAGAGACAAAAATCTCCATGCAATACACTATGCAAGTAGGACTTTGGATTCTACACAGATAAATTACACTACCACATAAAAGGATCTTTTGGCCGTCATTGTTGCATTAGATAAATTTAGTTCCTATCTAGTAGGTGCAAAAATAATTATCTACATTGATCACACAACCATTAGATACCTATTAGCTAAGTAGGACGCCAAACCAAGATTATTAAGATGAATCTTGCTCTTACAAGAATTTGATTTGGAAATCAAAGACAAACCAGGTTCTGAAAACCTGGTAGCTGACCATCTATCTAGGATGGAAAATCTTAAACCTGGAGAGATACCTACCAATGACGACTTTCCATATGAACACCTGGTAGCCCAGATGGAATCCGAAAGCTCAACTAAAGAATGCCATGTATTTCGCAACAATAACGAGACAACTGAGGAAGTGGAAGCAGTGTCTACTCAGATCTAACTGCCCTGGTATGTTGACTATGTCAACTACTTAGCAGCGAGACTCCTTCCACCCGATCTAACTTATCAACAAAAGAAGAAATTCTTCCATAATCTAAAATACTATTATTGGGACGAGCCTTTACTATTCAAGCAAGGTCCCGATGATATCTTCCGTCACTGCGTTCCAGAGAGTGAAGTAGAGAACATAATTTCTCATTGTCATGAAGCCCCTTATGGTGGTCATGCTAGCACTTCAAATACCTGCACGAAAATTCTACAAGTTGGCCTTTATTGGCCTAGGCTATGGAAAGATGTCCATGCTGCAATTATAAAATGCGACCGGTGTCAATGCACTAGTAACATATCTAGACGCGATGAGATGCCTCGAAAAGGTATCCTAGAAGTAGAGATCCTTGACATGTGGGAAATTGACTTTATGGGACCTTTCCCATCTTCTTTTGGCAACAATTACACACTAGTTGCAGTAGATTATGTATCTAAATGGATAGAGGCAGTAGCCTCTCCAACAAATGATGCACAAGTAGTGATTAGGCTATTCAAAAACATAATTTTTCCGAGATTCAGTGTGCCGAGACTGGTCATCAGCGATGGTGGCTCTCACTTCATTTCTAGAATTTTCGATAAACTCTTAGCGAAGTATGGAGTCTAACACCGCGTAGCAACACCTTACCACCCACAAACAAGCGGGCAGGTGGAAGTCTCTAACAGAGAGATTAAGCAAATACTTAAGAAAACTGTTGCCAAATCTAGGAACGATTGGTCTTCTAAGCTACATGAAGCATTGTGGGCATATAGAACAGCGTACAAGACACCCATTAGAACTACACCTTTCAAACTAATCTATGATAAATCATGCCATCTACTAGTAGAACTCGAACATAAAGCCTATTGGGCCATTAAAACCCTAAATATGAGTTACAGAGCTGCTGAGAAAAGAGAATTCTAGACATCCGTGAGTTAGAAGAGCTTAGGCTAGATGCATCAAGAATGCCAAAATCTACAAGGAACGAACTAAGAAATGGCAGCATCTCTAGGAAATAATTCAATGAGGGTGATGTAGTACTCCTGTTTAACTCCAGACTTAAACTATTTCTAGGAAAACTTCGTTTTATATGGTCAGGACCTTTTGAAGTTATTAAAGTACTCCCAAGTGGCGCTGTTGAAATTAAAGGAAAATCCAGTGACCCGTTTATTGTGAACGGGCAGCGTTTGAAGCACTACCATTGTATCGAAAATAGAGACTACTTAGCTAGCCTGAGACTTATACAACTTCCGTCTGAGTTACAAAAAAAGTTTTTCAATTTTCAAAATAGGTCGAGCTTCCGACGTTAAACAAAGCGCTTTGTGGGAGGCAACCCACCATTTTTATTAAAAGTTTTTAATGTATTTTTATTAAATGTTTTTCTATAAAAAAAAATATTTATAAAAAAAAATTGTTCTATTTTTTTAGGCATTAGGCCGATGCTGATTTAAAACTATTTTGATTACTTTCATGATTCACATTTCTTCTTCTTCACTGATTTTTGCTATGGATTTTTCTAACAATATCCCTGTCACCTTCATGAGTGATGCTCAACAGAGGCGTTATGAGATACTTGTTCAGCGAGAGATGCATCCCACCATTTTTGTGCATGATCCTACATTGTCCGCATTGGGCATTAGGGAGAGTGTCTGCTATATGTTTAACCAGATTGGTTAGGACTATTTTATTCATCATCGGCAACCTACTTACCGCAACCTGACACTAGAGTTCCTCAGTTCCTTGCAATACAACCCTGATATTGGTTTAGGATTGGTTAGAGGGTTGGTTTCATTCAGATTGTTTGGTTTTACTCACAGGTTCACCATCTGTGAACTTGCTGCTCTTTTGGATTTTCCGGTTAGTGCTGATCTTGTCATTGAGATTCCCGATGACGAGTTTATAGACAACCAACTTGAATATATTTGGAGAGGGATATTTGATTATTATACCCCAAAATTTTCCCTCCTACTTCTCAAGATAATTCACATCTCAATTCTCAAGGATTTCACAAGGGTTGACCAGACAAACCCTATCCTAACCAATCAATCCAAGCTAGGGTTTTGCTATCTGTTCGCGTTAAAAGGTGACGCGCTAGAGGATTCGAATATGAATTGATTCTCGTCAAACGATTTACTCTTTGATTTGTTTATAAAGATGCATGAGCATCAAGCTTTATTATTTTCAACACAAGAAAGATGATTTAATGATTATGAAAAGGGAAAGCATTAATACCCTCGATTGATTTTGATATGCGTAACGACTAGCGCAAACTAGGCGCGCATTGGGGAGATTCGAGTAAGGGGATTGTTATATAAAGGGAATAGATGGAGCACCCTAAATATATATAGTTATCTATAACTTTATATATGAATATGTTTGATATGTTTGTGTGTTTTAATTGCTATTTCTATGATTGAGAAAGTTTCTCCTTTGGGATTTTAAGAAGGATAGATTATGTGGGATCCTATTGTTTGTTATTATTGTGCTCGCAAAGATCCGTGGATCTTCGCATACATATCCCTAGTGGGAATCGAGCATTTGTAGCTCGGATCTACAGGATCTATGGTTTGTTTGGTCCGAGGGAGAAAGAAATTTGCTCGGCAAGGATGAGACCTTGTGCCTACGTATTCTCAAAAGGATATTGAGAAAGTCAGAGCAATCGTAGTTCCCACTTATGCTAGTGGAAAGCAATGGGATGTTAGTAAGAGATGACAAATGTCATCTTAATGAAAAATATATCTAATCTATTTCATCACATACATTTTGAAAAATTTAACGATTAAAATCTTTAAAGTAAGCTATCGGTGTTTTGCTTGAGTGTACAAGCGTTACCACTTACATGTTTAAGAAAGATGTTTTGAAAAGATGATTGAATCTTTTAGCGTAAGCATTGGGTGTTTTGCTTGAGTGTACAAGCGTTACCACTTACAATTAAGAGATGTTTTTGTTTGAAAATAGTTTGAAAAGAGTTTGAAAAGTTTTTGACTGTATGTGATGTGATAGATGAGATACTCCTTCCATAGAGATGATAGATGTCTAAATCTCAAGGAGAAATTGATTGGATTAAAAGGGATGCTTTTAAGAAGCCCATGGGTCCTTGTATTGTTAGCCCAAGAGAGGCATTAGAGGTCATCGAGGGTCCTTGTATGAAGCTCAAGAGGAAGCTATAGGGTATGGCTGGCTTTGTTTTAAAAGGGATTTCACCGAGAAACCATCCTTTTGGAATGAAGAGCAATTTCACCGGGAAATTATACTCTCTGGGTTCTATCCTAACGCGGGTGATTCTTTGTATTGGAAGCCCAATAGGAGGCTGTTAAGAGATTTTATGGTCTCTTTCATTGTATGATGCCCAAGAGAAGGCTAAACTCAATGAGGAGTTCTTTTGAACGAAGCCCAAGAGGAGGCTGACTCATCAGGGGAGTGTTGTCTTATATGAAGCCTAAGCGGAGGCTAAACTCAGATGAATGAGTTTTCTTATATGAAGCCTAAGAGGAGGCTAAACTCTGTGGGGAGAGTTATCTTGTATAAAGCCCAAGCGGAGGCTAAATTCATGAAGGGGATGAATTATCTTGTATAAAGCCCAAGCGGAGGCTACAACTGTGGGGAACCTATTGGTTAGACTAATTGTTATGTTATAATTAGACAGTTGTATAAACAAGTGTGTGTGTGTGTGTGTGATATGTATTCACAGGAGTTTATGAAGGAAATATAAATAGATGCATGATGTTTATTTACAAGAGTTTATGAAGGAAATATAAACAAGTGTCTGTGAAACGAATGTTTAAAACGAGCGCGACTTGATTATTTACAAGTTTGAATTGTGTACAAGGAAGTAAATATGTACACGAATGAGTATTTATGTACAGAGAGATGTGGATGTACATATGAGGGTTGGGACTTACACCATAAGGGTGGCCCATTGATTTAAAATCAGTTTCACAGGGAATAATGCTCCTTTTAATATCAATGGTATTCAGTGTATATATACAGATGAAATGGAAAACAAACGATCGAAGTTTATCTGTGAAAAGTATCTGTATTATGTACAGACAAAGATTTGTATGTATATTAAAAGAATTTGATATGTACAAAGAAAATATGTATGTACATAAAAGAATGTTTGATTTGTGTATACACAAGTGAAGTGAAAACAAATGATCGAAGTTTGTCTGTACTTGAGTATAAAAATATATGTGTTATGTACAGACAAAAATTTGTATGTATTTGAAGAAAGTTTGATATGTACAAAGAAATATTATGTACATAAAAAGAATGTTATGGGACTTACACCGTGAGGGAGGCCCATTGGTTTAAAAGAAGTTTCATCGGGAATAATTCTTCTCCTAGAACCAATGGATTCGGTGTATAAACAAACGAATGAAAACAAACGAAAGAAATTTGTTTATGTTTGAATATTAACAATGATGATTTGAGTGTGTACGAGAAAAATTGAATATGTACACAAAAGGATTGGGACTTACACCGTAAGGGAGGCCCATGATCGATTAAGAAATTCGAGAGAACACGAATTTGATTTTATCGTTTAAATCGGATCGATCATGGCAAAAAGATGCAAGTTTGATAAAAAGTTTTGAAAAATTATTTTGAAAATGTTTTGAAATGTGAGGTTCATTTATGAGAAGTTTTGAAAAGAATCGGAAGTCGAAAACTTGAAAAATTCACCTTTTAAAGTGTTTTGAAAAAGTGCTCGAGCGTCGTTTTTCGATTAAAATATAATCAGATGAAAGTTTTTTCTGAAAATTTTTGCACTATCATAAAATAGATACATTTATTGACAAGTGTCCAAAAAATCACCTCAAAATGAGGAGTTTTGATTGGTTAAAAAAAAAAGTGAAAGTTTGTGAAAAAATATGAAAGTTTTAAAAAAGAATGGTCTTGTGGAGAGTTGAACTCATGACCATTGGGATGGCTACGTGGCACAAAGCACTACGGGCAAGCTAGCTACCACTGGGACAAGCGCGCGTTTGTGTTTATGGATCAAAACACATGTAAACAAGATATTGGAATTTTTGAATTTTCAAACTCAAGAACACGCGCGCAGTGTTCTTCGTCTCCATCGATCCTCAGATTTTTCAATTCAAGCTACAATCTTTGTTTCTCAATGAAATTAAATGAAATAAACATGAAAGTTGCTCGATTTTTCACAAGGAATACAAAGATGACTGTTAATTGCATTTATTTTTAGTCTAGCACGTCTGAATTTCTGGAATCACGAAGAACCCTAGAAACTAAGATTTCAAATTAAATGATGCATAGTTGATGATTCTTTGATTTTTTTGAGGGCTTATGATCGTGATAGGTGCAGAAAGAGATTGGCCAAGAGTTTTTTCACTTAAGTGCAAAGAATCATGATAACCAAGTTCGAGTTCTAACCTGTTCAAGTTGAAATCGAAGAAGATGATTGAGTGTTTCCAGAGCTGGTTTTAGGATTGGTGTAGCATCATCGGCCTATGTAGAAGATATATGGATGGTCTGCTCTCCTTGAATCAAGTTGGACCGTGCTACACAAGTTCACCTGCATAAGCTCAAAAATGGAAACTGGAAATCGTGTTAAAGCTATTACAGTTAGTTGTTTATGATTTGGATCATCCCTATGATGTTTATGGATGATGTTTGGATGCTTGGAACACAAGTTAATTCAACCAAACCAAGAATTCGAATCATAAGGCAATTTTGAAAGCTTATGTGACATGAAATGTAATTCTGAGTTCTAGCTTGTTTTATGTTAATCTTAAGCTTCAAACAAGTTATATATTGACTATGAAATGTGTTTGACACCAAAACTTTCCCTAGTTTTTACTAATTCTCAAAATTGCAAGTTTTCTCTCATTTGAACTATGATTTGAGAAATTGGAGAAAGTGGAAGGAAAATATGTCTTGGCATTACTTTGGTGTGATTTGAACTTGAAATGGTGATCTATTTATAGGCCAATGGTTCTGAAAATGTTAGGCAAGAGTACATGGCAATTGGAAATTCAAGGTTGCCTTAAGGGGTAAGAATGACTTTTCAAAAGTAAAAAGGAAGTTTCCTCTTTTTACCATGTGTGAAAATCTTTCAATTGATCTTATCTCATCTCAATTATATCTAGCTGATATTTATTAGCTCTAAGCTTGAATTGGCAAGGTGGCAATGCTTCTAGATGAAGAAATCTCAAAATGACCTATAATTTGATGTTTTGACCTTGAAAAATCATGTTCATGGAGCCTTATGTTTCAATTTCAAAAGTATAGCTAGACTCCATGGATTTGAGAGTTCTTGGACATTTTGGAAAGCTTGTTTCAAGAGCTACAACTTTCATGTTTTTAGTTTTTTCCAATTCAAAATGGAACTAGGTGAAAAAATAGCATGAAGTTTGGAAAAAATAAGAAATTTTAACACTTAGAAATTTTTCTAAGTGTTGAAACTTTTGACTTTTTGTTGACTTTTTCAAATTCTTTGATTTTTTATGATCATGATGGATCATTTGAATTATTTTGAAAAAGTTTTGTTTTGAAAAATTTGACCAAAAGTCAAAGTTTGACTTTTGCGGATGAATTTTCATCAGATGTTTCTGAAATTGACTGATGAAGTCTGTGAACTTCTGTGATGTTTTGAATCCAGAAATTAGGTCAAGATGTTGTATCTAAGATATGATAACCAATCTCTATCCAAAAAAGTCATTTCTTGCTCAAAAAGTCAGAGAATACTCATGCCCGATCAAAACCCTAATTGGTCGATCCTCGATTGATCAATGAGAAAAATGGATATCTGAGGATTGAAGGCTGATGATTTGATCAAGATAGATCAAATGAGGTGAGTAAAACTCAAAACCTAATTGGTTGCCTCTTGAATCAGATGAAAATCGTATGAAACCCTAATGTTGACCTGTGAAAGTTACACCGATTAATCTTTATCGAAATTAGTTATGCAAATGATGCAAATGTAAGGTGGTATATTAGGTCAAAAATTGGGGTATGACAGATGCCCCTATTTAAGTTTCTTTCACCTGAGAGATGAAGATGAATATCTTCGTTTTGATAGGTGTAAAGAGACTTAAATATCAAAATACGCAAATTTTGGACCTAAGATACCAAAAGATGCGAGTGATGCAAAATGATTGTAAAAAGTTTTACCTAGATGATATCAGAGAAATGACACGGCGGGGAAAAATTTGTGAGGATGACTCGATCTGTTTAAGAAAAGAGGATCCTGTTTGTTGGGAAACATGCAATATGTTTATTGGGAAAAGAGATTCACAAAACATGTGAACATCTGTTTCGCTTTGGAAAATAAAGAGATTACCTTCTGTCAGCCTCGTGACAATGTTTAAGGTAAGTGAAAATGATATTATCAATTATCAGCATTGTGATAGTTTATGGTAATGAATTCTAAAGATATTACCAATTATCAGTGAAGTGATAACTATAACAAGGTAAATCTTTTGAGAAAATTACTGCGTATTCAGCCTTGTGAATAACAGACAGTAATGGAAATTGATTTCAGATGAGTTTCGTAGATATTACCAATTATCAGCAAAGTGATAACTATAACAAGGTAAATCTTTGAAAGATTTTGTTGATTATTCAGCCTTGTGAATAACAGACAATGAAAGAACAGAACTCAAAATGAGTTTCTATTTTCTTGGATATAATCTTGCCAAGGATTTCTCTTTTGAGAAGATGCGGGCTTTTTTGATTGACAGACACAGGTTTTCTTTTTTGACAGAAAGACAAATGTTGGGGATTTTCTCGTACGGTCGTGATCTGACCTTGTTGAGAAGAACAAACTTTCATGAAAAGAAAAATAAGCGGCTCAAATGATGAGGCTATTGCTTATTGCTTTGTTGATTATAGATAGGGTTCTATCCAAGAACGAACTGGAAAGAAAAAGTCAATCAAGACATTGTTCCAAATGAGGGATGATCTCAGCTGGGGAACATGATAGAGAAAAGATGTATTTCTCTGTTTGGGGATACTCCGCCGGGGAAAAAAAAGAAAATGTATCTTTTCCGCTTGGAGATACTCTACTGGGGATAGACTTGTACTTACATAAGTAAGTGTGATTTAAACCAGTGATATGGAAGCAAACATTTCAAGGAATGCAAAATGCATGAATGATGCTATTATGAATGTCATGAATGTTATATGCATGCTAACAATACTTTGACAAAGACACTAAAGAGATATTTGGGAAAAGGACCACGTCACAGTTCGAACAAATATTTAGTGAAAATTGCAGCAAAGGTGCAAACGTTCACTGATGAAGAATTTTGAGTTGCATGCTTTCTGAGAAAGGTATTTTATTGGCAACTTTGTCGGGAATTCTTTTTGGATAAGAATACCGTCCTTTGATGATTCCTGCTGAGGAGAAGACTTCTCGTAGCAATCGTTCTATCTTTCGGAAATTGAAACTCTTATGGAGAAAACTGTTGAAGTTCTTTCTGTGTCCATAGTTCAAAGGAAAATTTTGCTTTTTGTTTCAAAATTTTTGAAGTAAAAATTCATTTAAAACATTTTTGTTTCAAAAAGTGATTTTCACAATAAAAAGCGTTTATTTTGCAAAACAGAATAAAGCAGGAATTGCAAACAAAAGGCACAAGGCTCAAATTTTATTGAATAGAATGGTAATCAGCCAAAGGCGGGATTCCATGAACTATTTACAAAAGTTGGAAATGATAATTTATTGGGAAAAGGCTACATTGAAAGCAAATAACCGCTATTATCCCTATCAACTTTGAATTCCAACTGTGCTTGTCGCTTCAGAAAAGTTGATTGAAGATCCGTTGATGGAAGATTCTTTAGATTGACGAAGTACAGACTGATGCAGTTACTTTGTCATTTTTTTTGTATCCTTGTTTTTGCCTAGATTGCCTTTTCAGGTTTTCAATCTATCGGACAATTTACATTTATTGTCTCTAATTTTGGATCGCCTTTTCGTGTTTTCAATCCACCGAGACTCATTTTGCCTAAGCCGCCTTTTTGGGTTTCGACTTACCGAGTTGTTCTTTTGTTTTATTAGACAAAGTATTTCTTGGCATCGGCATTCACGGGATGCGGGAGTTCATCACCGTCCATGGTTGTGAGAGTCATAGGAAAAGCTCCTTTTGACGATGTATGGGCCTTCGTAGTTAGAAGTCCATTTGCCCTAGAATCGGTTGAAAAGACAGAATCTTTTTAAGCACAAGGTCGCCTTCTCGGAATTCACGAGGTCGGACCTTTTTGTCGAAAGCTTTCTTCATTCTTCTTAGATATAGTTGTCCGTGACACAGAGCGATCAGGCGCTTTTCTTCGATTAAGTTTAGCTGGTCGTATCGCTTTGACACCATTCACGAGATAATTTGGTTTCCATGAGAACTCTCATTGAAGGAATCTCAACTTCTAGAACCTTGCTTCCATGCCGTATACCAGAAAAGGGGTTGCCCTGTTGAAGTCTTGAAACGATACCCATGCAGAGCAAATGGCAGCATTTCGTGCCAGTCTTTGTAAGTGATGACCATTTTCTGGACGATCTTTTTGATGTTCTTGTTGGCAGCTTCAACGGCGCCATTCATCTTTGGCCGGTAAGGAGATGAGTTACGATGCTCAATCTTGAATTCCTCACACAGTTCTTTCATCATCTTGTTGTTCAAGTTTGATCCATTGTCTGTAATGATCTTGCTTGGAATTCCATATCGGCAAATGAGGTTGTTCTTGATGAACCTCACAACCACTTGTCTTGTGACGTTGGCGTAAGACGCTGCTTCGACCCATTTGGTGAAGTAATCAATAGCCACTAGAATGAAGCGATGTCCGTTGGACGCTCTTGGTTCAATCATCCCAATCATGTCAATGCCCCACATGGAGAAAGGCCATGGAGAAGAGAGAACGTTGAGTAGAGTTGGTGGCACATGGATCTTATCTGCGTAGATCTGGCACTTGTGACATCTTTTGACGTGTTTACAGCAATCGGATTCCATCGTTATCCAATAGTATCCTGCTCTCAAGATTTTTCTAGACATTGCATGCACATTTGAATGGGTTCCAAAGGACCCTTCATGTACTTCATGGATGATCGTGTCTGCTTCTTGTATGTCGACGCATCTGAGCAGAACCATGTCGAAGTTTCTTTTGTATAGCACATCTTCATTGAGGAAGAATTTTCTTGAAAGCCTCCTTAGAGTTTTCTTATCCTTGTACGATGCCCCGAGTGGGTACTCTTGTGTTTGAAGGAAACGTTTGATGTCGTGAAACCACGGTTTATCGTCAAAGACTGCTTCAGTTGCGAACACATATGCAAGTATTTCAAGGCGTCTAATGCGGATTCTGGGCATATCATTCCAATCGTTGACTTTGAACATGGAAGATAGAGTGGCCAAAGCGTCTGCCATTCGATTTTGATCTCGAGGGATATGATGCAGTTCAACTTTGTTGAAGAAAGTCAACAAACGTCTTGCATAATCTCTGTAAGGAATTAGACCAAGATGATGAGTTTCATACTTGTCTTTAATTTGATTGATCACAAGGGCTGAGTCTCCATATATATCAAGGATCTTGATCCTTAAGTCGATGGCTTCTTCGATACCCATGATGCAAGCTTCGTATTCTGCGATGTTGTTGGTGCAATCAAATAGCAATCTGGCGGAAAATGGGATGTGAGAACCTTTAGGAGTGATGATGACTGCCCCAATTCCATTGCCAAAGACATTAACTGCTCCATCAAAGATTAGGCCCCATCTGGATTCTGGATCTGGTCCTTCTTCGTGTAGCGGTTCGTCGCAATCTTTCATCTTTAAGTACATAACATCCTCGTCTGGGAAGTCAAATTTGAGAGATTGGTATTCGTTGAGCGGCTGATAAGCCAAGTGATCGGCAAGAATGCTTCCTTTGACCGCTTTTTGAGCGTGGTACTGAATGTCATACTCCGATAATAGCATCTCCCATCGAGCGATTCTCCCGGTTAAGGCAGGTTTCTCAAATACGTACTTGATCGGATCCATTTTGGAGATTAACCAAGTCGTATGATTGATCATGTACTGACGGAGACGTTTTGAAGCCCACACCAAAGCGCAGCATGTTTTCTCGAGCATGGAGTAACGAGTTTCACAGTCTGTGAACTTTTTACTTAGGTAGTAAATGGCATGCTCTTTCTTACCGGTTTCATCTTGTTGTCCAAGTACGCAGCCCATGGACTCTTCTAGTACGGTAAGGTATTTGATTAATGGTCTTCCTTCAACTTGAGGGATCAGTATTGGTGGTTCTGACAGGTATTTCTTGATACTGTCAAAAGCCTTTTGACAATCTTCTGTCCACACAACCTCTTGATTTTTGCGGAGAAGCTTGAATATCGGCCCACAGGTAGCAGCCATTTGAGAGATAAATATGGAGATGTAATTCAATCGTCCGAGAAATCCTCTTACTTGCTTTTCCGTATGTGGCGCAGGCATTTCTTGAATAGCCTTGACTTTGTCAGGGTCAACTTCAATACCTCTTTGACTGACAATGAAACCTAGGAGTTTTCCAGATCTAACCTCAAAGGTACATTTGTTAGGATTCAGGCGGAGCTGAAATTTCCTTAGTCGCTGAAACAACTTCAAGAGATATTCTATATGCTCTTCTTCAGTGTCAGACTTTGCTATCATATCATCCACGTAGACTTCGATCTCTTTGTGTATCATGTCATGAAAGAGAGTAGTCATCGCCCTTTGGTAAGTTGCACCTGCATTCTTTAATCCAAACGACATTACTTTGTAGCAGAAGGTGCCCCACCCACGGCGTGATGAAAGATGTCTTCTCCATGTCTTCAGGAGCCATTCTGATCTGATTATAACCAGAGAAACCGTCCATGAAGGAAAAGACGTTGAATTTTGCGGTATTATCCACTAGCATGTCGATATGCGGTAGTGGGAAATCGTCTTTTGGACTCGCTTTGTTCAAGTCCCGGTAGTCAACACACATTCTGACCTTTCCGTCTTTCTTGGAAACAGGAACTATGTTGGCTAGCCATTGAGGATATTCAGAAGTGACGAGGAAACCTGCGTCGAGCTGTTTTTGAACTTCCTTTCTGATTTTGTCGGCCATTTCAGGGTGAACTCTTCTCAGCTTTTGCTTAACTGGTGGACACTCTGGCTTTAATGGCAAGTGATGCTCCACAATGCTGGTATCTAGCCCTGGCATGTCCTGATAGGACCAAGCAAACACATCAACATATTCTTTGAGAAGATTTATCAGTTTTCTCTTGACGTTGCTGTCAAGTGAAGCTCCGATATTTACTTCTTTTTTGTCTTCTTCAGAACCCAAGTTGATTGCTTCTAGAGGTTCTTTGTGAGGCTGAATGATCCTTTCCTCGTGCTTTAGCAGTCTAGAAATTTCATCTGGGATCTCTTCTTCAACTTCTTCCTCGGCGACTTAACAGGGGATTTCAAAGTTGGGAGAGAGCATAGAGTTATTGCTTTCAATGGATTTGTCCATCTGTTTAATCTGCATATTTGATTTATGTCTGATTAATTTTTTTCATCATTTTTTTAAAAAAAAAGTTAATGTGAAAGTGTATGCAGATTGTGTATATCTTTTTTTTTTGAAGATTTTTTTTTGTTTTATTGTGTTTTTTAGGATTATCATTTCCAGGAAAGGGTAAAATGAAAATAAACACAAAGTGTGGAATCAAAACAACGCGCTTTATTTATAATTCACACTATGAAACAGGGCCCTAAAATACAAACTCATTTGTCTTGGGCAAGACAAAGAGAGATTATCAAAAGCTAAACCCTATAAAACATCTCTACACTTTGGGCGAAGTGAGAGTTCAAAACAAAAAGCAAAGATAAACTACTTAGAACTAGGAGCGTTAGTCCGAACTTCAACGGGTTTCCAGTAGTGACGAACTCCTTGGAAATCGAGGTATTCTGGTATTTTTCCTTTTGGTTTAACCCTTGAGTAGACTTTGGTTGCTGTTTGAGCAGGTTTTGAAGACTCTGGACGACGGACTTTGCCTTTCGTGCTGCTAAAGTAGTCTTCTTCCGCTTGATGAATAGATCGGGAAGTATGGGATACATCACATGTGCTTCCTGTTGATCTTTGTGTTGAATTCTGAGGATGTACCCTCCAATCTTCAGAGTGAAGAGACTCGTTGTCGGCGACACTTTCCATTTCGTATCCCGAGTCGTATTCTTGATCTTCAGTGATCACGTTGATGTAGTGATAATCCAGATCTGGTTTAGTGAATTCCACAGGCGTATTAAAGGAGAGATCTTCATTCGGGACCTCGATTGGCTGATTAGACTGAGAAGGCGAGTATACCTCCTCTGATTGACTAGGATAATCAAAAGAATCACCCCATCCTGTGGGTTGGATATCTTCAATTCTGATTCTTGAGCTTTCTGGTGCAGTATACTTTACCATGTAGTCAAATTTACCGCTTGGTTCTCCCAAGGTATCCCAAACTTCAGCAGGGACGGGTGAATTTTCATGTTGCTGCAGGGACATGTCTTTGAATTGATCAGTCGGTGCGTACAATTCCTCTTGAGTCACGTATTCAGGGCTATTTAAATAAGTGCTCCACTCTTCAGGTTCAGAGGGATCCTTTTCATCCTCTTCAATGGTGACAACACTAACCTCTTGGAGAACAGGGTTTAAGAAACCCCCACTGCTGAATACTTCTTTGATTGGACGAAGTGCTTCCTCCTTTTGCTTGTCCTTGGAGAATACGGGTGTGAACCCGAGTCCAGATTTTGTTTCGTTCTTGACAGGTTTGATTACATGTCCTCATCCTTCAGCATTGCCGTCTTTCACCATCTGTGCCGCTTCTTTATACGAAGAGATAGATGATCTGTTTTTGCTGGTAGATTCATCTTCTAACGGATATTCTGGGAGATGTGTTCCTTCAATGTCATTAGCTGTGATGAAAGAGAAACTGGAAAAATGGCTTACAAGCAAAGCTTGTTCACCGCTGATGGTCACCAACTTTCCATTTACTGTGAATTTTAATTTCTGATGGAGAGTGGAATTCTGCTCTGCCTCGTGGATCCAGGTCTTCCTAGTAGACAAGTAAGCGGTGACGTCCATGACTTGGAAAGTAATTTGGAAAGTGTCGGACCAATTGTCATTGGAGATCTACTTCCCAATAAGCGACTTCCTTGATCCATTGAAAGCTCTTACTACTATGTCATTGAACTTCATTGGTGTCCTTTGTAAGCCAAGCGGCGAGTGTCGTCTTGACATTACGTTCAAAGATGAACCGGTATCTACCAATACATTGGACGGGAATCGATTGGCAAATCATCGAGATGTGTAAGGCCAAATTGTGATCTTTCCTTCCTCGGAAGTTCCTAAATCGAAACTTAGATCATTACAAGTTGTTATATTGGCGACAATACCTCAAACTGGTTTGTAGTTACATCATGGTCTACATAGGCTTGGTCTAGTACCTTCATTAAAGCTTCTCGATGAGCTTGAGTTGAGGAGTAGAGCGATTTGAAATCTTGGAAGGAGTGCATCGGTGATCCACGACTCGGTATTCGCTCTTTTGATTAACCCGATATCTCATCAAAGTCTGCGTTGGCGTTGGCTCTATCGGAGGACCAACATTTGTGCTTGGGTTAACAACTAGAATCGTTGCAGGATTCTCGGAAGATATGTTAACTTTTTGTAGGACAACAGGAACTGGAGGCGGTCTTGGTGGTAACAAAGTGTGTACTGTCCACTTCGTGTTACTCGTCCGATTTATTATATTGACATTAGGTGGAAGAGTAGGCATGGGTTTCTCCTTCCATCCTCTATCGAGGTTGCATTGTATTGGTAAGGAATTGCTTTGGTAGGCGTATGGAGCAGGACCGGGTAAGCAAATCACCAAAGGAGACTACGGGGTCTTGGGCTTGCATTCAATCTCCACATGTTTGGGTATGTTGAAACAAGGGATGATAACGTTTACTTCGGGGTTTTCCGAGTTGATATCTGAGACTAAAAGCTCATGCGGAAAATGCCCTACTGTATTTACGTCATGGTCATCTTTGTTTCTATAGATCTGTAAGTCACCGATATCTAACAACCGCTGAATGTCTGCTTTTATGGTAGGACATCCTTGAATATCTTTGGAGCAGATATGGCAAGCTGCGTAATTGTGCTTAGTGAAGGTGCTCATTGTACTGTATGCTTCATGGAGATGTACCAAGTTTCCTCTGACCAGGTTTACGTCTGTGACAAGGTACCTGTCTGTATTTCGATATCAAACTCTTGAGTGTCCCTTGTGGGGAAGCGGATTGGCTTGCGTTCGGACTTGTATTTGGAAGGAAAGAAGATTAGATCTTACTAATCTTTGTACTTACGCCTTTAATGCTATCAATGCTCAAGGTCATGGCACGGTGCCCTTGGTGAAAAGGGCAAGATCGTCATTTTGTACCATGGTAATTTTCGGGAACCGGAGGTGGTGACCTTATGCATGTCGATTCTTTTCTATTAGCGAGGTAAAGTTACGTATGCGTCATTGGAATTGGGTCGAATTGCGTAACTTTGGGCGGTTTGATTCTTTGACTGCTGAGCTGTTGCGAGGTTGAGTTTGTTGATTTTGTTGGAATTGCGGAGCAATTCCTATGTTTGATTTGTGTTGTGGCGGGTTCTATGGCTACATCGTTGTTGAATGACATTCTTGCGGTTTCCCTCGGGATACCATTCCTATGTCATGTTCTTTTTCCTTGGAAAAGGTTCCAATCTTTTTAGTTCCACTAGAAGATCCTGCTTCCTTGGTTAGGCGTCCAGTTCGAACCCCTTCTTCTAATTGCATTCCCATGCTCACCATCTCGGTGAAATCTCCGGGAGCGCTAGCGATCATTCGCTCGTAGTAGAATGAGTCAAGTATTCAAGAATACCTTAGTCATCTCTTTCTCTTCAAGGCGGGTTGACTTGGGCAATTTCCTCCATCGTTGTGCATACTCTTTGAATGTCTCTCTTTCCTTCTGAGACATGGAGCGGAGTTGATCCCTATCAGGAGCCATATCCAAGTTGAACTTGTATTGCTGTACAAAGGCTTCACCTAAGTCGTTGAATGTTTGGATACTCGTGTTGTCTAATCCCATGTACCACTTCAGTGCGGCACCGGTAAGACTGTCTTGGAAGTAGTGGATTAGCAACTGATGATCTTCGTTGTATGTAGACATTTTCCTGGAATACATCGTGAGATGACTTTGTGGACAGGAGTTTCCTCTGTATTTTTCAAAGTCAGGGACTTTGAATTTTGCAAGTATCCTTACGCGAGGAACTAAGCAAAGATCCTGGGCGTTTTTCCCAAACAATTCTTTCCCTCGAATTGTTTTTATCTCAAGCTGCATTTTGTGGAGCTGTTCCTGGAGATTCTCCATTGAGCCACGTGAATTCGTGTTATTGCCGGGAGTATGGTGAACTTCTTCGTCCATGGTAGTGTGCACTATGGGCGAGTTCGTCATGATCGGTTGAAAATCGTCATTATTCTTGGTGGAAGAGTTACTCCACGTTGCGGAGTAAATGTAGAGTTTCTTTGCAAAGTAGGTATTTCAAGCGAGGTTGTTTGAGAAGTCGGTTGGCGAAATCCGATGCCAAAGTTGAAAGGCATGCCCATGGATAGCCTTCGGCATCTTGAAAGGCGAACTCTTGACTGACGTGGAGTAGTAGTGTCTTCGAGATCATTGCTTGGTTTTGACGCTCGATCTTGCTTGTTGACTTTGTCTTTGCGGCAAATGAGTTGACCAAAGATGTGAGTCTCTCCACTTCTTCTTGTAGTGTTGTTACCGTGCTACGGAGTTCAACGTTCTCTTGTTCAAAACCTTCCATGACTTTTCTTCTTTTTGCTCTTGTATCGTATGTTCGAGTTGGTGTGGGCGGTCGAGAAACTCTAGGCGCGACTTGCGATCTTTTCCTATCTGTTCAAACTGTTCAAGTATCAGACTCTAGACGACAGACTTAAATGCAAAGTATGATGCATGAATATGATTGTAAAGAAAAGGAATTTCCAAAGAATTTATGCTAAAAAGAGATATTTTTGGCAAATATTTGGATGGAAAATCACACGAATTTATTGATTAATGGAAGAAGATTACAACAATATTGTTTTTTTTTGGAGCATTGCTCACACAAATGATAAAATAAATGATAAAATTACAAACTAAATTAAACTAATTAAATGTCTTCGTCGAATGAAAATCCAAAGGCTTGATGCAGCTTCAGCTTCAGGATTTCTTTCCCATAGTGAGCTTTCAGTTCAGCTTTCTCGGCTTTTAGTTTGCTAATGACTTTCTTCCACTCGTTGGGAGCAGGAACGCTGGTTGTCATATCCTCAAGCTTTCTTTTCCTTTCTTTGGCGTATCTACGGATTGCGTTATCTTTCGCGAATCTTCTCATCCTTCTCCATGAGCCATTCATCTTGGAAATAAAGCGTCTTTTCATGATCTTTGACTTGCTTCTTGAGCTTTTCATTCTCAAGATTAGTCTTAAGGAACTTATTTTCCAAGGCCTCCTTTTCAAACCTTATTTTGGCCAAAGCTTCTTGGTATTCTCCCATAGTCTCGACGGGAAAAATTGTTAATTTGGAAGAGGTTGAGAACATGGGTTCTTCATAAGCGTAAGGCATTCGAAATTCCTTTGCTCTTTTCTTTACCCAAGAAGTGTAGGTTTTCATGGCTACACAATTCTTTGCCTTACCCTTTTCTTTCTTTCGGATGTGATGCCAAGCTCTGATCATCCTAGCCTTCAATCCTTGGGAATCCTCTCCCTCGTGATAGAAGTAACTTTCTGCTGTAAAACCAAGAAGTTTACCAGAGTTTGCGTATCCGAGTTGACGTCTTGCCAGGAATGGGTTGTAGTTAATTCCTCCTTTTGTACCGATGAGAGTACGTTGGCAAATTCTCCACGACTCTCAATGATTTCCATCTCATTATGCCAAGGTATACCAATGGATATCGTCGTTTGTAAGAGACATGAGTCTTCTTGACCAATGCCACTCGTCTTTGTTTTCGCGGAATATAGGAGATTTAGGCAAATGTGAGGTAATCCATTTGAAAAACAGAGGTACACAACACACGATAGTTCCGTCTCCTTGACGATTCCTATGATGAATGGAGACGTACGTGTCACCAAGTAGAGTGGGAATGGGATTTCCAATCAGAAAGATCCTTATGGCATTAATATCAACAAAATTTGGGACGTTGGGAAACAACACCAATCCATAGAGGAGTAAAGCTAAAATAGCTTCAAAGGCTACCATACTACCGGCTTTAGAGAATTTGAGAGCCTTCTCCATTAGGAACTTTGAAGTTAGTCCTAAGAGTTTTCCTCTGATAGTTAGGTTTTTGTCTATCTCAGATTTCTTTAAGTGAGTCATTGTTTCAATGACTGGTGACTTGGGAATGGTTTCCAAACCATTGAAAGGCACTTTGTCTGATACTGAGACACCTAGGATATGCGCGTACTCTTCCAAAGTAGGCATCAACTGATAATCGGGAAAGTGAAGCGATAGTGGATCGTAAAACTGAACGAAAGTTTTGAGAAGTCCTTCATCAACGTTAGTGTTCAGAAGAGTTAAAAGAGTTCCATAGCGTTTTCTGAAATCCGAGGGATCTTCTACCAAGGATGCTAGCTCTATCAACTTTCCTACATCAGGAATTCTAAAACTGTACCTCTTGGTGGATCTTCCTCTGACGTCCATCACTCTAACCTAAAATATTTTACAAAGAAAAATCTCTAAATTCTTTTGAAATGGGAAGAGAAATGAAGTTGTTTTTTTTTTTGAATGAATGAATGAATGCATGAATGCGGCAAACATGGTTAGTAGTTATACACACGGGCAAGCGTTCGAAGTCACGAGCATGAAGCCAACGATAAGAATCAACGTGGTTAAGTTTTAAGGACTTATTCATACGTGAAAGCGGGTTCTCATATCTGAGCTCAACACTCCTCTTTGAAATATTATCGGTTTGTTGAATACTCGATGGTCCAATAATATTTTTCAAGAGAAACTACTTTGATCGTAGTCTCGCATGACAATTACTCTAGGCTTACACCGAATAATCTCGGCTACATCCTAAATGGCGGGATGGGTTATGTGTTCTGACCCTCGACCGTAAGTTCCCTTGAAAGAAAAATGTCTTCGCAAATACTTGCTAAACACTAATACCCCAAGACAACCTCCACCGAGAGAGATATTAACCGTAAGCATTGAGACTTCTCACGTATTAATACCTCTACCTAGATCTTAAAATGTTTCTTAAATCCGGGTTAGGATTTCTTTCCATCGAGATGAAATCGCGAAAACACACAATAAAGAAAAACAGACATATGCATAATATGAAAGCTTATCCCTTTCTTTTCTTTTGAAAACAAAAAGCTTGGTGCTCTTGGCAGAGTCATATTTTTTGAAAATCAAAGCTTTACTCCCAGCGCCATTTTCTGTTCGCGTTAAAGGTGAGAGGATTCGAATATGAATTGATTCTCGGCAAACGATTTACTCTTTTGATTTGTTTATAAAGATGCATGAGCATCAAGCTTTATTATTTTCAACACAAGAAAGATGATTTAATGATTATGAAAAGGGAAAAGCATTAATACCCTCAATTGATTTTGATTTGCGTAACGACTAAGCGCAAACTAGGCATACGCATTAGGAGATTCGAGAAAGGGGATTGTTATATAAAGGGAATAGATGGAGCACCCTAAATATATATAGTTATCTATAGCTTTATATATGAATATGTTTGATATGTTTGTGTGTTTTAATTGCTATTTTATGATTGGGAAAGTTTCTCCTTTGGGATTTTAAGAAGGATAGATTATGTGGGATCCTATTGTTTGTTATTATTGTGCTCGCAAAGATCATGGATCTTACGCATACATATCCTAGTGGGAATCGAGCATTTGTAGCTCGGATCTCGGGGATCTATGGTTTGTTTGGTGCGAGGAGAAAGAAATTTGCTCGGCAAGGATGAGACCTTGTGCCTACGTATTCTCAAAAGGATATTGAGAAAGTCAGAGCAATCGTAGTTCCCACTTATGCTAGTGGAAAGCAATGGGATGTTAGTAAGAGACAGACAAATGTCATCTTAATGAAAAATGTATCTAATCTATTTCATCACATACATTTTTGAAAAATTTGGTGATTAAAATCTTTATCGTAAGTATCGGTGTTTTGCTTGAGTGTACAAGCGTTACCACTTACATGTTTAAGAAAGATGTTTTGAAAAAGATGATTGAATCTTTTAACTGTAAGCATTGGGTGTTTTGCTTGAGTGTACAAGCGTTACCACTTACAATTAAGAGATGTTTTTGTTTGAAAATAGTTTGAAAAGAGTTTGAAAAGTTTTTTTGTATGTGATGTGATAGATGAGATACTCCTTCCATAGAGATGATAGATGTCTAAATCTCAAGGAGAAATTGATTGGATTAAAGGGATGCTTTTAAGAAGCCCATGGGTCCTTGTATTGTTAGTCAAGAGGAGGCATTCCGAGGGTCATCGAGGGTCCTTGTATGAAGCTCAAGAGGAAGCTATAGGGTATGGTGGCTTTGTTTTAAAAGGATTTCACGAAACCATCCTTTTGGAATGAAGAGCAATTTCAGGAAATTATACTCTGGTTCTATCCTAGCGGGTGATTCTTTGTATTGGAAGCCCAATAGGAGGCTGTTAAGAGATTTTATGGTCTCTTTCATTGTATGATGCCCAGAGAAGGCTAAACTCAATGAGGAGTTCTTTTGAGCGAAGCCCAAGAGGAGGTGACTCATCGAGTGTTGTCTTATATGAAGCCTAAGCGGAGGCTAAACTCGGATGAATTAGTTTTCTTATATGAAGCCTAAGAGGAGGCTAAACTACGTGGGAGAGTTATCTTGTATAAAGCCAAGCGGAGGCTAAATTCATGCAGGGGATGAATTATCTTGTATAAAGCCAGCGGAGGCTACAAGCTGTGGGAACCTATTGGTTAGACTAATTGTTATGTTATAATTAGACAGTTGTATAAACAAGTGTGTGTGTGTGATATGTATTCACAGGAGTTTATGAAGGAAATATAAACAGATGCATGATGTTTATTTACAAGAGTTTATGAAGGAAATATAAACAAGTGTCTGTGAAACGATCATTTAAAACGAGCGCGACTTGATTATTTACAAGTTTGAATTGTGTACAAGGAAGTAAATATGTACACGAACGGGTATTTATGTACAGAGAGATGTGGATGTACATATGAGGGTTGGGACTTACACCATAAGGGTGGCCCATTGATTTAAAAGCAGTTTCACAGGGAATAATGCTCCTTTTAATATCAATGGTATTCAGTGTATATATACAGATGAAACGAAAAACAAACGATCGAAGTTTATCTGTGAAAAGTATCTGTATTATGTACAGACAAAGATTTGTATGTATATTAAAAGAATTTGATATGTACAAAGAAAATATGTATGTACATAAAAGAATGTTTGATTTGTGTATACACAAGTGAAGTGAAAACAAATGATCGAAGTTTGTTTGTACTTGAGTATAAAAAATATCTGTGTTATGCACAGACAAAAATTTGTATGTATTTGAAGAAATTTTGATATGTACAAAGAAATATTATGTACATAAAAAGAATGTTATGGGACTTACACCGTGAGGGAGGCCCATTGGTTTAAAAGAAGTTTCATCGGGAATAATTCTTCTCCTAGAACCAATGGATTCGGTGTATAAACAAATGAATGAAAACAAAAGAAAGAAATTTGTTTATGTTTGAATATTAACAATGATGATTTGAGTATGTACGTGAAAAATTGAATATGTACATAAAAGGATTGGGACTTACACCGTAAGGGAGGCCCATGGTCGATTAAGAAATTCGAGAGAAAACGAATTTGATTTTATCGTTTAAATCGGATCGATCATGGCAAAAAGATGCAAGTTTGATAAAAAGTTTTGAAAAATGATTTTGAAAATGTTTTGAAATGTGAGGTTCATTTATGAGAAGTTTTGAAAAGAATCGGAAGTCGAAAACTTGAAAAATTCACCTTTTAAAGTGTTTTGAAAAAGTGCTCAGAACGTCGTTTTCGGCTCGATTAAAATATAATCAGATGAAAGTTTTTTCTGAAAATTTTTGCACTATCATAAAATAGATACATTTATTGACAAGTGTCCAAAAAATCACCTCAAAATGAGGAGTTTTGATTGGTTAAAAAAAAGTGAAAGTTTGTGAAAAAACATGCAAAAATATGAAAGTTTCAAAAAAGAATGGTCTTGTGGAGAGTTGAACTCATGACCATTGGGATGGCTACGTGGCACAAAGCACTACGGGCAAGCTAGCTACCACTGGGACAAGCGCGCGTTTGTGTTTATGGATCAAAACACGTGTAAACAAGATATTTGAATTTTTGAATTTTCAAACTCAAGAACACGCGCGCAGTGTTCTTCGTCTCCATCGATCCTCAGATTTTTCAATTCAAGCTACAATCTTTGTTTCTCAATGAAATTAAATGAAATAAACATGAAAGTTGCTCGATTTTTCACAAGGAATACAAAGATGACTGTTAATTGCATTTATTTTTAGTCTAGCACGTCTGAATTTCTGGAATCACGA
Source organism: Vicia sativa (assembly GCA_021764765.1). Classification (NCBI taxonomy): domain Eukaryota; kingdom Viridiplantae; phylum Streptophyta; class Magnoliopsida; order Fabales; family Fabaceae; genus Vicia; species Vicia sativa. Next base: position 38,390,924 of record CM038793.1, on the reverse strand, counting down.
AGAACCCTAGAAACTAAGATTTCAAATTAAATGATGCATAGTTGATGATTCTTTGATTTTTTTGAGGGCTTATGATCGTGATAGGTGCAGAAAGAGATTGGCCAAGAGTTTTTTCACTTAAGTGCAAAGAATCATGATAACCAAGTTCGAGTTCTAACCTGTTCAAGTTGAAATCGAAGAAGATGATTGAGTGTTTCCAGAGCTGGTTTTAGGATTGGTGTAGCATCATCGGCCTATGTAGAAGATATATGGATGGTCTGCTCTCCTTGAATCAAGTTGGACCGTGCTACACAAGTTCACCTGCATAAGCTCAAAAATGGAAACTGGAAATCGTGTTAAAGCTGTTACAGTTAGTTGTTTATGATTTGGATCATCCCTATGATGTTTATGGATGATGTTTGGATGCTTGGAACACAAGTTAATTCAACCAAACCAAGAATTCGAATCATAAGGCAGTTTTGAAAGCTTATGTGACATGAAATGTAATTCTGAGTTCTAGCTTGTTTTATGTTAATCTTAAGCTTCAAACAAGTTATATATTGACTATGAAATGTATTTGACACCAAAACTTTCCCTAGTTTTTACTAATTCTCAAAATTGCAAGTTTTCTCTCATTTGAACTATGATTTGAGAAATTGGAGAAAGTGGAAGGAAAGTATGTCTTGGAATTACTTTGGTGTGATTTGAACTTGAAATGGTGATCTATTTATAGGCCAATGGTTCTGAAAATGTTAGGCAAGAGTACATGGCAATTGGAAATTCAAGGTTGCCTTAAGGGGTAAGATTGACTTTTCAAAAGTAAAAAGGAAGTTTCCTCTTTTTACCATGTGTGAAAATCTTTCAATTGATCTTATCTCATCTCAATTATATCTAGCTGATATTTATCAGCTCTAAGCTTGAATTGGCAAGGTGGCAATGCTTCTAGATGAAGAAATCTCAAAATGACCTATAATTTGAAGTTTTGACCTTGAAAAATCATGTTCATGGAGCCTTATGTTTCAATTTTAAAAGTATAGCTAGACTCCATAGATTTGAGAGTTCTTGGACATTTTGGAAAGCTTGTTTCAAGATCTACAACTTTCATGTTTTTAGTTTTTTCCAATTCAAAATGGAACTAGGTGAAAAAATAGCATGAAGTTTGGAAAAAATAAGAAATTTTAACACTTAGAAATTTTTCTAAGTGTTGAAACTTTTGACTTTTTGTTGACTTTTTCAAATTCTTTGATTTTTTATGATCATGATGGATCATTTGAAGTATTTTGATGATTGAAAAAGTTTTGTTTTGAAAAATTTGACCAAAAGTCAAAGTTTGACTTTTCTGTGTAGATGAATTTTCATCAGATGTTTCTGAAATTGACTGATGAAGTCTGTGAACTTCTGTGATGTTTTGAATCCAGAAATTAGGTCAAGATGTTGTATCTAAGATATGATAACCAATCTCTATCCAAAAAAGTCATTTCTTGCTCAAAAAGTTAGAGAATACTCATGCCCGATCAAAACCTTTATTGGTCGATCCTCGATTGATCAATGAGAAAAATGGATATCTGAGGATTGAAGGCTGATGATTTGATCAAGATAGATCAAATGAGGTGAGTAAAACTCAAACCCTAATTGGTTGCCTCTTGAATCAGATGAAAATCTGATGAAACCCTAATGTTGACCTGTGAAAGTTACACCCGATTAATGCTGTCTGAGCTGTTAGTTATGCAAATGATGCAAATGTAAGGTGGTATATTAGGTCAAAAATTGGGGTATGACACTATCCTCAAGTCAAGATGGATTTCTAATACTTCAAGTGGTCATCATACCTCATCCTATGTTCCAAGGGATCACTATGTCAAGTTTCAATCCTCACAAGTTTAAATTGCTCATCCAATTGCTCAGATGGTTGAAAATCAATTGTATTGGACAAAAAAGTCAACTGTGGTCAACATACAGTCAAACTTCATAATTTTTTGTCAACATTAATATTTTGAAGTCATATTCATCATTTGATCAAGAGTTGATCATGATTCATCAAGAAAGGTCAAGATTTGGTCAAAAGTCAAAGTTTCCAAATTAGGGCTTCTATAGACAAAGTCAACAGAACTTTGACCAAGCATAACTTTCACATATTTCATCAGAAATTTCTCAACCAAAGCTCATTTTGAAGAGAATTCAATTCTCTACAACTTCATGTCTCACAAGCTTGGGCAGGAAATGCTTCATTTGAGAGTTATGGATCAAAACATTACAGGTCCTTCTAGAAAAGTCAACAAAGGTCATCTTTTTGCAAAGAAGTGTTCATGAGCATGGAAAATTCAATGGAGATGAAACCAAAAGGGATGTTTAGAAGACATCTTGAGCTTTCTAAAAAGTCCAAAAACACCCAAAATGTGGAAAATTGAGCAAGATATAAATTGTGCAAGTTGAGCATTTTTGAGGAGGTACATGAAGAAAAATACCTAGCAAAAGCAAATATTTTTCAAATAGGCCTAAGATTTTATGATTCAAACTTGATCATGAGATTATCCATGACTTCTATGCTTCATGCCACGCCTCTCATCTTTTTATTTATTTATTTTTTGAATTAAATGGCTTAAATTCAAATTTAATTAAATAAAATACAGAAATAAAAGATAAGGCAAGTTGGGCTTCATATTTGCATGGTTTGGGGTCCAAGATAGCTCATTACAAGCTGTCAATTTCGTGCAAGAAGATTGAGGAAGAGATTGAGAAAATTTGGAAAGATTTCATGCAAATTTCCAATCAAATATTCTCCATTTAAAGAAAATATTTTCTCTTAAAGCCTTGACCTAATTCCACTCTCCTATATATACTTAGAATTCTTACAAGACAAAGAGACTTTTTGGACAGCCTCTCACACGTGTAGCCAGCTTCTCACAAACCCTAAAAAACTCTCAATTTTTTCAAGAAACGTTCAAACTCAGATTCCAATTTCCAGCCGGTTTCAAGTGCTTCCAAGCACTGATTCTTGTTCCTGAGGTATTATAGGGTAGGTACATGTCCAGAACCATGGCCATAACACATTGAATCATGCCATACATATACTTCCCGTTTGCATATTTTTCATGAATTTGCATTCTGCTTTTTATCGTGTTTTAATCGAAACTAACAATTCTAACGTGTTCCTGAGGTTCATTATAGCAGGTTAGACTGATCGTAGTAAGCTTTTTATGGCTTAATCATGAGACGCCATTGTTAGGGCTCATGAACTGTGAAGTTTCGTATCCATGGTTAAAGTCCATTTCAGGGCAAGATAACGCCACCATTAGATTCGTAGCATCCTGATTAGTGGATCTGGGTGGTTTTAGTTTGCATTTTCATTGATTTTTTGCAGGTTGATGATTGACACGACCAGAGAAGACGACCGAAGCTTTGCTCCGGCGCTTCTGACTCAGGGGCCAACAACACTTACATATTTATGAGTCCAGCAGAATGAATGGATGTATCACCGCCCCAAAGGTTCACCTTGCGCGCACTATGTCATTCTCTCTATCAGGTCGTGGGTTCAAACCCCACCTTTTGCTCTTTTATTTTCACTATTTGCTGCGGGTTCCCGGATCTCGGATGTAGCCACGAGCTCCGACACGGGTCTCTAACGAGAATCCTCCGGGCTCCACACGGATGGCCTAGATGAGAAGTCCCTAGAAGCTCCGACACGGGCGTTCAAAGTCTCGAGCTCAGCTTACGGACCCTTCAGCCAGACGGTCCGAGCTCCGACACGGATCTTCTAATGCGAACCCCGAGCTCCGACACGGCGCCTCCGACAAGAGACCTCCGGCTCCGACTTCTGACCCTTCGATCACGAAACCACAACTTTTGGACACGCTCAACATAATACTCACCAGAAGCTCCATCTTCTGGATACCTATAACGCTCCCACTCTCAAAAGCCCCAACTTCTGGGTTAGCTTCTGTCATAAGCTCTTTTTTTGCTTTTTTATTCTTATTTATTTCCTGCTTCTTTTTTTAAAAAAATAATTAATTAATTCAATTAGTAATTAGGTTAATTAGATAACTTCACAAATACCTTTCTTTGACTAAAATCAATTAGAATTAGGTTGTTTTCACATCAACTCTAATTTTCAAAATACCAAAAATACTAGGACTAGTTTTCTCTTTTGCTATTTATTTCTCTTGCATTTTTAAATTCTAGAAAGGATGTATAAGTTGCAAGTTTTTTCATGTAATAGCATAGGATTTTACTTTTCGCATTTACTTTTCGCACCTCCTATTATGTATCTTCCTCAAAGCCATGTAATAGCGTAGGACCCTTTACATTTTCGCAATTTACTTTCTGCACCTATTAAACTGCTAGTAACTAGGCATGTATGACAAGATAAAATCAACATAGATCACTAATCACAAGATAAATATCTGAAAACAATACACTTTTCTCATACATGCACCCCCTAGGGTACTCTCTCTCGTTGCCTTATAAATGGTCAAGTCCCTCGAACGTAGGGGTATCTTAGCACGGTTGCCTACGAAGTATCATCATAGTCCCTTCGACTTAAAAGATCATAGTCCCTCGATGTTGCCTACCAATACATGATCTCGTCCCTCGGTTGTTGCCTACGAAAAGTGATGATCGTCCCTACGAATGTGCTAAGATATCCTTACAAGTTGCCTTCAATGACCATCCGATGTCCCTTCGAATGTCCCTTTACATCCAACGAATAAAGTTACCTACCAACTAATGGTTTAGATAACTTTATTCTAAAGGAAAGCAAAATAACACGGAAACGACTGTTCTGAGTAGGTAATAAGTCTCTTTTGCTTGCTCAAATTAAAACATCTTTTACACCTCACACTTTTCTTCAAAATATTTTCAAAATACTTTGTATACATTCTAGTGTGAATCATTGCAAAGTCCTTTTCCAAAACAAAACATTTCCAAACACTTCGTATACATTCCAGCGTGAATCATTACGAAGTCAAAGCAAAATGCCTTTTCAAAAATCTTTTCAAACACACACACATAAAAAAACAATTAAAGTGAGCTAAAGCAATTAAGAGCCCGTAGATAACTACGGATAACAACGGTGCTAACACCTTCCCTTTTCATAACCAACTCCCTTACTCAGAATGTAACGAAGGTCTTTTCCTGTTCTTTTCGCCTTCCCTTAATTAGATAAAAGAAAAGTCAGTGGCGACTCTTGCTATCCGCAACATTTGCGATAAAACGCAAAACAAACAAGTCAGTTCTCCCACCATGTTACACTGATCTACGACAGGAGCGCTCTATTCCTAGACACTCATTAGAGATTCATAACCACGCCATTAGGTATTTTCACATGATTCTGGCGTTTACCCTATTTGGAAAACCTCAGAATGATACCTCAGTGTCTAAGGAAGAGATGTTTATTATGTTTTGTGTGTTTCAGTCCAGACCGTTAGTTGGTGCATCATTTATACTTGCTCGTCTCCTGAGTATAGCCTAGGCTCCTCATGGCCTGATATGTGTTGGTGGCTTAGTGACTATGATGGCTAATGCCCAATTTTTGAGCCATTGTCCCGTTTGACCCCTTCTGGTGACTTTATCCCGCTCGACCTGTCTCTTTGTTTTAATGTTGGGATGATCAGATATTTAGAGCCGAATCAGTTTTAGTTGTTGATTCTTCACGGGCCGATGTACCACTTCACGCTTCCTGACATTATGCGATCCAGTGTGCATGATAGGAAGAATTGGATTTACGACTTGGAAGGAGTAGCTGAGAATGACATGGAAGAAGAAGAATCTGATCCCTTGACACCGCCCCACTATTGTGACTCTCCAGCAGGATTGGACGAGTATGACCAAGAGATGATAGAGATGATTGAGTTAATAGAGGTTGATCCTATGACACCACCTTTACTTGACTGCCATCCAGCTTGGGATCCACCCACAACTTCTGTTTCCGCCGTTGTCCATATTCCACAGACTGATTACACTTCTACTATTGATGCTCTCACTACAGAGCTTGGTGCTATTCGTTCAAATATTACTACCCTCCGCAGAGATTTTTATGGTTTCATGGATTTAGTTACGGAGAATCTAGATCACCTTTTTCAGCAATTTAATTCTAGAGGTGGATGATTTATGTTTTTAGAATATTGAGGGCATTGTTTTCTCTAAGTGTAGGGGAGGAGTGTTTATTTAGGATTTTTAGTTTTTCATTAGCATCATTTATTATTTCCTAGTTAGATTTATTTTAGTTATTTATTTTTCGAAATAATTTATTTACTTCGGTATTTTTAATATCAGCATTTATTTCCCATTTATTTGTGTTATCCATATGTATTCTTCATTATGCTCTGCTGTTATGATGTCATTGTGTTATTGTGTTCACCTAAAATAAAAAATGCATGCATGTTAATCTAGTAGACCAAGTTATATAATTAAACCTTGCATGATACACCTAATTATCACTTCATTGTCCCCTTGCATGATAAATTTATTATTCCCACTAGACAATGAATTGACACATCCATGCCATGCCACAGCCAACAAAAAAAGAATCTCATGCATGGCGGACACACCTACCGTTGCAGGCACGAGATTCTCTTGGGAATCAAGACCTTGTAACGACCGTTACAAATGAGGCATGTGTGGCATTCAACCTGAAGCCAGGTGTAACGAATGTTACACCTCCATTTCCATCCACACGTTATAAATTGACCAAACCTTTGTTTCTTCATTCAAATTTCATTTCAAACCATTTCAAACTTCCCATCCGTTTTATTCCTATTCCACACCAATAAACACCATTTTAACTACCATTCAATTCCTCCACTCATCTTCTCTTCACCATTAAAATCTTGATTCTAATAAACTCTTGAAGAGAATTTCACCATCACACCAACTTTCTTCAACAACTCTTCTACCTTTTTAACAATATCATTTCCAACACCTTTCCCAAATGGACAAAAGAGCTCAGGAAGAAAGAGAGGAGCCAGACCTCACTGATATGGTATTCATAAATGGAGCCTCCAGACACCGACAAGAGCAACTTTATCGGAGATTTCATCAGAGAGGTATAGTCCCAACAAAGTATGTTGATGTTGATTGTTTATGTGATTTGGGATTGCTTAAAAGTGTGAAATTTATGCTTAATGAATCTGGTATACACCATATTGACACTATAAATCTTCCAACTTATGAACCCATCACGTTGGAGTTCTTGAGTTCTTTTTCCTACCAAACACCACCTACTCCAGAAGTCGATCAGTATCTAATCGGTGCAACAACGTTTAGACTATTCAACATGGAGTACACCATGAACCAAGAGACTCTGAGTCAGATACTCCACTTCAACCATGGTGAACGGATGGAATATAGAATTCCTCCCAATAAAGATTGGACGGAAAGATCGTTCGAAATTTGGGAACGTTTAACTGGTAGTCATGTTAATGATTGGGCTGAACTTTTATCCACCCACATCCACAACCCGTGCATCCGCTATTTCCACAATGTTATAGCCAATACAATGTTCAGGCGAGCAAACAACAACAAGGTGAACGCTATGGAAATGTATTTTCTGCACTGCACCTTTACTCCCGACCTTAGTATAAATGTTGCTATATTCTTTTGCAACCACATCCAATCGCTTTTAGTGAGAAACGCCAACACATCACCTTTCTATATATAGGGCATAGTCACTGCTATTTCCCAATATCTGAATTTGCAAGACAGGTTGGATCAACTACCTTATTGGAAAGCTGAGTTTTTGGATATTGATTACTGCCAGTCTAGTCATATTGTTAAAGCAAGAAGGTATGGAAGGTACAACCTGATGGTGCAGCACAGGGTCATTCCGGGCATTATTCTGCCAAATCCGGATATAACAAGAATTGATGTCGCTCCAAATTGGATTTATGATCTTTAAGCACCATCCCCTAGAGAGAATGTGCAGAATAATCAAGCAGGAGTAAGTAATGCAATACCAGAAGTGAATCAACAACCACCCCAACCAGATGTCCCGCCACAAGCAAAACAAGCAGGGAATGATCCTCAGCCAGCCACCATTAAAGCAATTTATGCATCACTTTTACTTCAAGATCAACATCAACAAGAACTGATGCAGATGATGCAAGTGCTGCAGCGTGATCAACGTAACGACGCCTACTAGAACCATCACAACATTTTTTATCTGGATGATGAAATGTGCTACTTGTCATTCCGTGTGGAAGGCCTGCATGCTTATGTTTACAATAATGCTGAGGAACCGGCTAGACCCAAAATAGGTGGGGTGAGGACAGAGGAAGGGCACGAGGTGAAGCATCGAGCAGCAGAAACGTTAGAGACAACAATGAGGAGTGATATGTGTTTTCTTGTTTTCTTGTTTTCTTGTATTTTTGCTTTCTTAAGTTTCTTGCTAGTTTTCTTTTCTCACTTTATTTTCCACATTGAGGATAATGCTCAGTTTAAGTGTAGGGGAAGAAACCTTTCTTTTCAATTTCCTAGTAAGTCAGATTTGAATTTCCGTTATTTCCCTTTCCATTCAATAAAATTTTTTCTTGTTAGATTGATTTCAATCGAGTAATCAATTCCGTAAATTATTCGTACTTCCATACTTTTCTTGAACCATAACAAATTTTTTAATTTTTATTTGATGCATTAGCTCAGTACATTCAAAAAGTATATGGGTTGCTCACAATCAGGCTACGTGAGAATTTTTTGGAAAAGATTCGACAAAAATAATACCGCCTTGAGACCTAAATCTTCCAGATTATGTGAGATCAGATTGAGTACTTATGATACCAAAATCTTAAGTTATAGTTTTAGATCAACTCTGAGTAGTTTATACTAGTAGTTGACACCGTTTTATCCACAGAATATGTAGGGAGCCGATGAATATAAGTGACTGGTCCTAATCAAAAAAAAATTTAAGCCTCAAGATATAACAGGAAATGCGCTAATTAAGTTAGGTGACCCTCACCAGGTCATTTAATCCAACAGTTGTAGAACCTATAAGAAATTAATAGAATAACCAGCTATAAGCCTGTTCAGTGGTATCTGGTGCTGAATTTGGTAGGGCGAACTAAGATTCGATCCCTCGAGACTTATAATTTGGGAAAGAAAAGGGTTACCAACCTATGTACCAGAACCCCGTGCATGAATGACCAGAATCACTAACCGACTACTTTAGTATGTACGTGCGAAAGATAAAGGGTTTAATGTGATTGCACTAGAATTAAATTGGTTGACTTCGAACGAAAAGAATTAGGTTGAGGTATGATAGCATGATTCGGACTAGTTTGCATAGGGTGGAGGATTTTGACCATGATCTATGGTTTCATGTCATTTTTGTATCGTTAGTGTCGGAGCCTCGTTCCATCTTTCTAATGTAACGCCCCTCAACCACGTACAATTCGAGTCGTGTCGTGTAATTGTGTCAGAGACTTTGTGTTAAAATGATTTTTACTCTATTATTTGCTTGAGGACAAGCAAAGATTCAAGTGTAGGCGAGTTTGATAACCCGAAAGTGTATTAAATATTTGGATCAATTTCATGAATTTTATCCGCATTTTAATTAATTAAATTACTCTATATTCGTATTATGCCGGTATTTTCTATGTTTTCAGGAATTTAATGTTTACAAGGCATGTGCGAAGAAAGTCGAGAAAAATCAAGCAAATCGTACTTAAAATCCACAAAACAAGAGCAATTATGAAATTGTGAGGTGTATGGAGAAATAGGGGTGCATCACAAGTAAAAAGGCTTTGTAAAATAAAGAAATAAGAGGCACAAGGCCCAACCCAAAACGCGCACCCGGGAGTCCAAAAGACGTAACGACCATTACGCCCTTGCAACGCGTGCCCTAACGGCCGTGACAAAGCGGGAAGCGAAGATTCCTCTCCAAGAAACGGGTGACGACTGTCACCCTCTCTTCAATGTTCCGTAGCAATCGCTATGGAGGCGAATCCGGAGGAGGAAAAATCTCAACTTCCTATTTTCCAACGAGCTCCAAGTCTATAAATAGGGCTGCCATACTTCATTTGAGACACACTTTCTTTTCCACTTACCTTGTCGTCACTCTGCTAATTGTTTCTAGTGAATTTTATTTTAGCTTTTATTTTCCTTTTTTCGATCAGTTTCAATTACCTTTCTTAGTTCAATTCTATTTTCTCGTAGCAGTTTCTACATCGGGGATTGCTGCGAACTTTTGTTGATTCTAACCTTACATTAGACTCGTGCTTTATTTTATTTCTCGCATTTATTTTTCGGAGCAATAAAGGAAGATCTCACTGACCTGTGGGAGACACCTGAAGTTATCTAAATATTTCGCAATTTTATTTTCAGGTTTAATTTAATTGTTTTTATTTATTGATGCCAAAATTTTCTGAAATGCTTGGGTTATTTATTTTGTCTGATGTTATTTATTATCGTTGCGCTATTATTAGATTTTATAATATGCTAGGGCAAATTAGTTTATCGGTACGTAAGGTTATATAGCCGACGGAGTTTAGCAATATCAATTGAGCAATTCTTTTTAAATGAATAATTTTTTGGTTTCAATTACCAATTTTAATAACCAACTATTTTATTACGAGAGTAAAATACAGATAGAAGTTTGGATCAATAAAATGAGAGTTTGAGATAATAACTAGACAATGGTAATTGTGCATTAACTTAAAATACAGTGAGAGAGCTTTTGAGTTAGTTAGATCTTATTTGTTTCCAAAAACTATTTTTAAACTTCAAATGATACAGCGAGAGCGCTCACTTAGGTTTAATTATAGGATCTAAATCAATAAACACGAGAGTGTGAGAAGAGGGTTTTCAAACAAATATTTTCTACTGAAAGTTATTTTAATAATCCGATTGTGTCAATGAATTGCTAAATCCCCGAAGTTCGACCATTACATATCAATATTCCCCCTTGAATCTAAACTAGATTATAATCAGTTAGGTTCCCTAACCCCCAAATCAATTACATAATTAGCCTTAGATTTATGTAGTAACATAAGATAGCGATAGGTCGACATTTAGTCCCTTGGGATTCGATAATCTTTAAAACTACACGTGATAGGACTGTATACTTGCGGTCTAGATTCTTTAAGACATACAAAGTCGCGATCAGGTTTACACTGCATTGCATGTTTACAAAGTTTATGTTTTTTCACTGGTTCAGGTAAGTTTTCAGATATGTACATATGAATTAACCTTATTTAACTTTAGGATATGCATCTGCGAAGTTATCCTTTTTGTAAAAAAATTATGATTTATTCGGAGATGTATTTTCGAAAATTTATTTGATACATGATAAGATTTTTAGGTCTAAAGTGATTCAATATTTGTATAAATAGGGTGTGTCTCACCACTTATTTGCTACACAACACACTAAAACCAGAGAACAAGTTTATATCTCCACCTTGTATTTGTGTATTTCAATTGAAGAAACTACCACTTCCATTTAGGGTCGTTGAGGAAACATCTCTCGCAAATCTAATATCCAAACTGAATACTCTCTCGCGCTTTTAAGAAAATCGCAGAGTTGTTAAGCTCGAGTATTGGTCACATTTGTTTGACAGCAAAGGGAAGATCCATTTCATCATCCTTGAGCTGAAGATGGATTAAGATTTAAAGGTTATGTGGAGTATTTTTCTCCGTTATAAATCAAACAGTCTGTTTGAAGTGGATGCGAAGATTCAAAGATTCATCGAGGATATAATCATTATGTTGCAACGTTACGATGAAATTGTTATATAATGTTGAATTTATTTTCATTACTATCTATATAATTAATGTTTTTATCTAATAAAATGTTGAAGTTGGTGTTTGTTTGTTTTTAGTTTTCTATTTTTGTCATGTTTCTGTCTTTTTGTTTTTTTCGAAACCAAGTTATGTTCAGAGATATATCTTCGTAGACACCCTTAAAAAAACTCTGGTTGTGTATCTTCGAATTTTATTTTGAAAAAACTAGAATTTGGTGTGTCTAGAAATGCATTTCAGAAAACATGTGACGTTTTAGACATTTCGTACATGGTCTAGGAGAAATGAAATTTCTTTAGCCACCCTTATATGGGTTTAAAACACTTATGAAAACCCCAAAATAATCTTCTGATATGCATATCCGAACGAACTCTATTGTTGTAAAATAAGGTATATTTAAGATATGCATCTTCGAATAAACCTTTTTTTTTACGAAAAAAATGTTTTCAAATATACATATCTATATTCTTTGATGTATTTTTTTTAATTATTACAAAGAAATATTGGTAATTAGTATTTTAGATCTCTTCGTTTAATTTTCATATTTATATTTTAAACACTTAGAAAATACTATTAATGAAATATTATAGTGAATGAAATTGATCTCATTATAAAAACAACACTATTAATTTTATCGAGATATAAATTAGATATCAAAATATAAAAATTGATACTTTATGTGATTAATTTCTTTTTCTACACTATTTACTATAAAGATATATATTATTATTATTATTCATCTGCTAAAACTATATTTTATCCAAAAAAATTGTTATCTCATTTTTAAAAATTAATATTAAAAAAAAATCAATTTAATTGTCATTAAAAAAGCAAATCAAACAACTCATCATATTTGATAGTCATTAAATTTTCAATAAAAATATTACAAAATATTTTATCTTATTTAACTACTGTTATGAAATCCCACGATCAACTTTAAAAATATTATGGTCTTTTATTTGTCATTATCATCCACTTAAAGTATTAATTATATGACAGAATAAATAGTATCAAATATTATTCCTATTGATTATTAAAATAAATGATTATTTTAAAAAGTTAATAATAATTAAATATTTTAATTTTAATTTTAATTTTAAATAATATATTTATTTTAGATATGCATATCTGAAAACTATTTGAAAATAAAATATTGGATTATTTTAGATATGCATATCCAAAAACCCAATATAAGAATTCGTTCAGATATACATATCTAAAAACCCTTTCATTCGAATATACTTATCCAAATTAAAAGATAATTATGGAAATTTCGCCGGCCTCTAAGAAGACATAAGGATTGATAAAAAAAATCCCATAAGAAATTGTCTAGTTTTAAATGTTTTTCATTTTTTTTTTAATTTGGTGTGCTTACTTAGCCTAAGTTTTTTTCTTAGAGATCTGAGGAGCATTTAAAATAGCAATTTAAATTATTGCTCCCTAAGTTTCTTTTTAATTCACTTTTGTGAAAATTTTAGGTTTCTTTTTAGAATATTTTTTTACTAATCAATTTTTAAAAAAAATTTCAAAAATAACCAATATTTCATAAAAATTATAAAAATGACCATTTTTTTGCCAGATTAACACAATGTCGCCACTCCAATTGGCGACTGCCCTTATTTGGAAGGCAAGTCGCCACTCTCATAGGCGACTTCTCTTAATTTGAGGGCAAGTCGCCACTCTCATTGGCGACTTGTGTTTAATTTTTTTTTAATGAAATTACTTAGTTATTGAATAAAGAAAAAAGTAAACACGTATTAAATTATTTAATTATTGAATAAAGAAAAAATACTACAATTTAAAGTCAATAAGATATTTTACATATTTTGGGGCCTTGGAGGCCTCTGGTACGATCCACAAGGTGGAGCTCTAACTACTCGTGTAGATGGATCACGTGGTGGTAGTGCTACCCTAGTCGTACCCCTAGTCCTACGACGTCCCCTTATTTGTTCTTGTTGTGTTTGGGTCGATGTCCCTTCAATGTACTCTGGGTCTACAAAATCAGTCAGCCGACCTTGACCTCTAGAATTCCCGTTGTAGGATAGGCGGGTGCCCTCTACTTCCTCAAAGCTTTGTCTTTGTGGGACAAAGTGGATCATGTTCGGTGCGCCCTCGAAATGTGGTCTTTGGTAGTTTCAGGTTGAATCGGGTTGGTTAAAAATATTGTTTGTTGTGGTGTGTTGAAGTATGGCTGATCATCTTCAGTTATGCCGGTGTCGAGGCTAAGTGGTGGTCTAGATGAGCCCGCCACACTAGTGTCTTGGCTGTGTTGGAAGTGTTGAGATTGTTCTTGGTATTAGGGTTGAGTTTGTGGTAGGTAGTGTTGGTATGGTTTGGGGGTGGACATGTGTTGGTATGGTCGGGGTTGGACATGTGTTGGGGGTGGGGGTGGACATGTGTTGGGGGTGGATATGTGTTGGTATGGTTAGGGTGTTGTTCTTGGTAATATTGTGGTTCTTATTGTTGTTCGTAATGTTGTTCTTGTTGTGGTTGGTAATTTGGTGGTTGGTGTTGTTGAAAATATGGTTGTTGTTGTTGTCGGGGGTCGTCCAAATAGAATGGTTCAGACACAATCATTTCTGGATTGTTATTTGATATGTACCAATCCACATATTCCCTTGTCGATTTCATTTTGTTGGGCACAACCGGGAATTGTAGGACATAGTGGGCACACTCTTTCCACATTTTATGGAACTCAGTTGCGTAAGGCTTCCAATTCTTTTGATGCCACTGGTGGCTGGCTTTTTTAAGATGCTAGGGATCCAAACACATTGGGGGACATGGGATTTCTAGATGCATGCCGAATTGCAATTTCACACGGTCACTGTGGTGCATCTCCAGAGTGGTGAACTGTATGATAGGCGTTTTTGCTGTCCAAATAGCTGCATCTTCAGGGTTGGGTACATGTTCTAATCCCAAATATTATCTCCAAATAAACTGCAAAGCGAAAGATAAATATATTATTTAGAGAAAATGATTTATAATAAAAATTTAGTTAGAAGAAGAATAGTTTAGTAGTAATACATCTTGTGCTAGAAGATGATCCAAGAGTTGGCGAAAAAAGATTACATTGTTTCTTGGAGTTTCATTGTAGTCCATTCCAGTTGCACTGAACCTAAACACAAAAATTGAGAAATAATATTATTTAAAATTATTTAAAGGATAAATATACTGTATGAAATTGCTTCATAAACTTACTTAGTCGCGTCGGGGAAAAAGTAGACGTGCGGGTTCTTGGGGGCTAGCCTCAGCAATCTCCACCATGCTCATTCTTGGAGTAAAAATGCACATCCATAAAATGTAAAATTATCGTCATCAGCATTTTTATGCAACGAGCTGTAAAGGTATTCCAAGACAGCAGAACCCCAACTATATGTGCTAATGTTATCTATCTCCTCAAGCAAACTCAAGTACATAAAATTGATGATATTTCATGTTCCTTCGGGAAATAACATGTTTCCAAATAATAACATAATATAAAATCTAGTTTTTATAATTTTTTGTTCTTCAAAAGAATACTCGTTCAAAAGCATGATGTCATAACAGTATTTAAGGGCCGATAGCTTAATACCTTGGCCCCTCGCTTACGCACCTTGTGTTCCTCGACTAGATATACGCCCAACATTTGGATACATAGCGCGTTGGATTGTTGAACATCTCCATGTTGGTGTAAGCCCTAGAGGACAATACCTTTTGGTACTTGTATCGAATTATTTATTATTAGTAAAAGGCTTTTCTTTATTATGTTTGCTTTTTGAAAATAATAAAGTCCCTAGAATAGTTAGTTTGTTTAATGCAATGTTAAGTGTGACTTAATCATGAGATCCATTAAACATAAGGACACTATTCTTAAAGTATCCATAATCGAGCTTTATTGTGAAGTGGGATAACATTAAAGCATTGAGATTATTATGAAGATAGACTGATGATCACATCTCATGGATCATGGATAAGGAGTTATCAAGTCTTGACATAGGTATAAATATTAGGAGTAATATTTATACTAGATTGACCCGCTATGAGAATACTACATAGAATGTTATGCAAAGTGTCATAAGTTATTCTCATGGTGATAAGTGGTGCATACCACCCTTCGACTTGAAACCACTATGGACCCTAGATGTAGAGTCAAGTGCTTTATTGCTGATCAAACACTATTCGTAACTGGATGATCATAAAGATAGTTGATGGGTACTTCACAAAGCATGCTGAGGGATATGAGTGACCTAGATGGAATTTGCCCATCCTGCGTAACAGGATAAATGTCTGAGGGCCCAATATTGAACTGGACAAGGATGACACGGTCTATGCCTTGTGTTCAATATAGACATAAGGGCAAAAGGGTAATTATACACGCAAGTATTATCACAGAAAGGTTTTGTCAGATCACATGACATTTTCGTGACTTGGGTAGCAGTGATGTGTTGCTAGATACCGCTCACTGTTTATTATGTTAAATGTGATTTAATATAATTTCCAACGTCGCGGAAACCTACAGGGTCACACATATAAGGACAGATTAATGAGAGATAGTGTAAATAAGGATCGTAGGGTACGGTGTACTTAAATGGAATATGGAAGTGGAATACGGAATGTGGTAAGGTACCACATGCTTAAGTGATATACGATATATCATAATGTATGATTTTCGTGTGCTTTATTGGGCTTTTAGTTCACAGCCTTTATTGGGCTTTTAGCTTGCAGCCCACACTTGTGGTCTTATAAATAGAACTCTTGTGATGAAGCTTTTCACTTGATGTAAATTCGGTCCTGAATCCCTGCCGAGATTTCGTTCACTCTCTCACTCAAAGCTTCCGTTCGTGAGCAGCTAGCACTGTGATCGGAAGAAAACTGTTCATGTGGATTGAGTAGAGACGTTGTTCTTCATCAACGTTCGTGATCACAGCATCAGAAATCCAAATTGCCACAAGAGGTAAAAAATACTCTATCACTGACCATGAACATTCGTAAGGATCACAAAGGAAAATTGTTTTCCGCTACAATTTTTATGTCGCAATTTTCCTTCACTCCATTCACGGGCCTACCATTAATTAGGAGACCCAACAACATGTACACGTCCTCTAGTTTGACGGTACATTCACCCGTTGATAGATGAAAGGTGTGTGTCACGAGTCTCCAATGTTCACATAATGCCAATATAAATTTCATATCAATAGTTGCATTTACGACATGCATCACATTTCCGAACCCCACACGCTCAACATAAGGGACAATTCACGGGTCGGGAGATTCCCTAGGATGTGAACGAACCCTAAATGTTTTGACATCCTATAAAAATAATATATTCAATAATTAAAAAGGAGTTTGAAAAACAAATAAGTTAACGTAAAATAAAATATAAATCATAGATGTAAAATAAAATATTTTAAAAGAGAAACTTACGAATGCGGCAATATTCCTCCTAGTTCCTCGGTGGGATTCACCCATGGTAAGAAGAGACATGACTGAAAATATGAAAAAAAGAAAAATCTCTGCAAAAGGTATGTATTGCACTGATGAAAAGTGTTTTTGATGATGGAAATGAAGAGAAATGTGTTGCTATTATAAGCTTTTTCAAATACTTAAATAATATTAAACATTTGACAATTGCAAATTGTTTCACTTTGGCGAGTTGCTTT
Source organism: Vicia sativa (assembly GCA_021764765.1). Lineage (NCBI taxonomy): Eukaryota > Viridiplantae > Streptophyta > Magnoliopsida > Fabales > Fabaceae > Vicia > Vicia sativa. The sequence goes on along the minus strand of CM038793.1, from coordinate 38,373,585 downwards.
GGGACTGCAAATGCTAAAAAATTATGACTTGGGAAGGCATGCATGAGAGAGAGAGAGAGAGGCATGCATGAGCCTATGTGTAATAGCTAGGCCCGTGAATGGCTATGTTGCATGCAATTGTCACTTTGGTTTCTTACATGCATTCATTGTTGTGCCTTGTCTTGTTTCCTTGTTTTTTGCATCCATTCAATGTGTTGTCTTGCTATTTATTCAATGTTGTGTCTTGCAATTCATTCACACTTATACTCACATTATTTGCATCCTCAATACTCACATTATTGCTCACAAAAAATCAATCCTCAATACTCACATTATTGCTCACAAAAAATCAATCCTCAATACTCACAATACTCACATTTCATGGCATCCTCAACACAATACAAAATCAATGCTCACATAAATGGTGAAACTTACGAATGTGATACAGCCGGATTTCTATTTAGAAACACTGATTCTACTAGATTTTGTCTAAATAGAAAAGCCGATTTCTCGTATCTGAAGAAAAAAAATTGAGTCCAAAATTAGACAACCGGTATCCCAAATTTTCTACCAACATCCCCATTTTTATGATAATAACTCAATCAAGTATTATCACTCACATATTCAAAATGATAGAGGTTCAAAACATGTTTCGTAACCACGAGTATTCTGGTTACGATTATATTGAGTTGTACCTTGTGTTGGAATAATTTCAACCGTCCCACAATATTCAGTCGCATGTTATTGATCTCGTTATTGATGACGAATAAGAACCCAAAAATCTAGTTGAAGAAGATGTGGTTGATGACGTAGAAGAGGTGGTTGATGACTTGGTAAACTGTGATTCTGAAGTTGAAGAACACATTCAAATACCAGAGGCGCAACGCTACTCACCGCCTGCCCACTTTACAACCCTTAACTTGGGATAGGATGAGTCTTCGTAAGACATGTTCTACAACCCCCTATATGAGGTTCGACAAGGAGTTAAGAAAAGGTGACAAATTTTGTACAAAGGAAGATTGTATGCTGGCAATCAAAAAATGGCACTTAGCAAACTGTGTTGATTACAAATCTGATCGATTGAAACCAGAAAGGCAAGTCACTTTTGCAAAAACCCAGAGTGTGAGTAATACGGTGGAAGAACTGACTTGTTTGTTTTGCGTTTTATCGCAAATGTTGCGGATAGCAAGAGTTGCCACCGACTTTTCTTTTATCCAATTAAGGGAAGGCAAAAAGAACAGGAAAAGACATTTGTTAGATTCTGAGTACGGGAGGCAGTTATGAAAAAGGAAGGTATTAGCACCCTTTCCATCCGTAGTTATCTACGGGCTCTTAATTTCTTAGCTCACTTTATAAATTTCTTTTTGTGTGTGTGTGTGTTTGAAAAGATATTTTGAAAAGGCATTTCACTTTGACTTTGTAATGATTCTCGCTGGAATGTATACGAAGTGTTTGGAAATGTTTTGTTTTGGAAAGACTTTGTAATGATTCACACTGGGATGTATACAAAGTGTTTTGAAAAGTTTTTTTGAAAAGTGTGAGGTGTAAAAAGTATTTGATAGAGCAAGCAAAAAAGTCTTATTACCTACTCAGAATGGTCGTTTCCATATTATTTTGCTTTCCTTTAGGGTAGCGCTATCCATACCATTAGTTGGTAGGTAACTCTATCCATTGGATGTAAAGGGATATTCAAAGGGTCATCGTATGGTCATAGAAGGCAACATGTAAGGATACCTTAGCATATTCGTAGGGACGATCATCACTTTTCGTAGGCAACAATCGAGGGACAAGATCATGTATTCGTAGGCAACATCGAGGGTCATCGAGGGACTATGATCTTTATATCAAAGGGACTATGATGATATGTTTGTGAGCGTCTTAGCTAAGATATCCCTACGTTCGAGGGACATGACCATGTATTCGAAAGACAACAAGAGAGGATACCCTAAGGGGTGCATGTGTGTTGTATTCAGATATTTATCTTGTGTTAGAAGTGATCTATGTTGCTTGATTTAATCTTTCCATACACGCCTAGTTACTAACAGTTAAATATGTACGGAAAATAAACTGCGAAAATGTAAAGTGCGCCAAGTAAATCCTACGCTATTACATGGCTTTGGGGAAGATACATAATAGAGGTGCAGAAAGTAAAGTGCGGAAAGTAAATCCTACGCTATTACAAAAATAATCGTGCGCCCTATACATCAATTTCTAATATTTAAATGCGAAATAAAAGAAATAAATTGTAGAAAAAAAAATGTCTAATGGTAAAAGGAAATGTCTAAACCCTAATTGCAAAGAAAAAATATTTTTTTGATATTTTTGAATTAATTTTAATGTAGAAATACCTAATTTTAAGTTAATTTTAAGTTAATTATTAATTAATTATGAAAAATAATTTAAATTGTAGAAAAAATAAATTATTTTTATGTTAAAAATTAATTAAATGTTTAATTAACCTAAATCTGAAATTAAAATGTTTTTGTGATTTTTGAAAATGGTTAAATTAATTTGAAAAGAAAATTGAATGAAAATTAAGAAAAATAAGAAGAAAAAAAATAAGGAAAGTGAAAAGTGAGAAAAAAAGAAAGGGGGTCACCAGGGATCGAACCCAGGACCCCCCAAGTTATACCCACGTGCGTGTTATCATATAAGCCAAGTTGTCTTGGTGTTTTGGAATTACAACCATAAGATTATAACTGATAACGTGTTCTGTTTGTTTTTCCAAACAAGTCAAACGTGAGCCCCCTGTATTATTGAGTGAACAAATCACGGCACGCACACATGCCACGCCTGCACACCGGAGGTCAAAGGAAGTCCACGATGTCGAAGTCAAACTCCGGTCGTTTTCTCTGACGAGCCAAAACTCCTAATCCTGCAACAATCAATCAAACAACAAAAGAAAAGAACCCATATAGCCTATTTAGGATGCTACGAGTTTGATGGTGGTATTATTTCATTCTAAAACGGCCTGGAAACTGAGATTCAAAGCTTCTTAGTCGTTATTCCCTAACAATGGCATTTTTCGGTTTACACATTAAACCTTCCATCTAATGCATCAAACATGTTCTAAGGGACACCCTGAGATTATACAAGCAATCGAAACTCATTAGTAATGCATGAATTAGAAAAAACAAATTTAAAAAGTATACCAAATCGGAGAGACTTGGATGGCACGTTCTGGAAGGCTCTGGCTTTGTGTAATGATTGATATGAACTCTTGGGACCTTCAGGAGCAAGAATCAATGCTTGGAAGTGCTTGAAACCGGCTGGAATGTGGAATCCGAATTGCAAGTTTTTTTGAGAAAATTTTGAGAGCTTTTTAGGGTTTGTAAGAGGCTAGGGTTTCGTGTGCTTTGCTTGTGGATGTGTAGAGTATATATAGAGCATGAGATTTGGTCATAAATAATGAGGAAATATCATGCATTGATGGAAGAAATATTTGATTTGAAATTTGTATGAAATCTTTCCAAACTTGGCTCAATCTTGCCTTAAACCTTCTTGCACGAATTTGACAGCTTTCATGGGCTTCCTTGGTCCTCAAGACAAGTAGAAACCAAGCCCAACTCATCTTGCCAATTATCTTTACATTTTATTTAATTAAATTTGAATTTAAGCCATTTAATTAAAAAATAAATAAAATAAAAAATAAGAAGGCGTGGAAATGAGTGTGAATGTCATGGATAATGTTAAGATCAAATTTGGATCATGAAAACTTAATCCCATTTGGAAAATATTTGCATTTGCTAGGTATTTTCCTTTGTGCACCTCCTCAAAAATGTCAAACTTGCACAATTTGTATCTTGCTCAATTTTCAGCATTTTTTAGTGTTCTTGGACTTTTTAGAAATCTCAAGATGTCCTCTAAACACTCCTTTTGGTTTCATCTTCATTGAAGTTTCCATTTGCAAAAAGATGACTTTTTGTTGACTCTTTAAAAGGAATTGTAATGTTTTGATCCATAACTTTCAAATGATCCATTTTTGGCCAAAGCTTGTGAGACATGAAGTTGTAGAAAATTGAATTCCCTCCAAAATGAGATTTGGTGGAAAAATTTCTGATAAATTATGTGAAAGTTATGCCTAGTCAAAGTTCTGTTGACTTTTGTGTGAAAAACCCTAATTAGAAACTTTGACTTTTGATCATATTGACTTTTCTTGAGGAGTCATGCTCAACTCTTGATCAAATGATGAACATTATTTCAAAATATTGATGTTGACAAAAAATTATGAAGTTTGACTGTATGTTGACCACAGTTGACTTTTTTGTCCAATACAACTGATTTTCAACCATCTGAGCAATTGGATGAGCCAATTTGACTTGTAAGGCTTGAAACTTGACATGGTGATCCCTTGAAGCATTGGAAATCCATTTTGACTTGAGAGGAGCAAAACCCTAGTTTGGATTGATTGCTTAGAAGAGGGTTTGTCTGGTCAACCTTTGTGAATTGTCTTGAGAAGTGGGAGGGCAATTTTGGGGTATTACAGTGTGGTTATAGGCTGATGGCATCATTTAAGAAGAAATATAATGCTTGGGTGATAGGTTCCATTACTCAAGCCCACACTTGTGTTAACACAAATATGGCGCAAGATCATAACAAACTAAGCCATGATATGATATGTCATACCATATTACCTCTCGTAGAAGTTGACCCGTCACTTAAGGTCAAGATAATTATCTCCCATTGCGTTTCTGTGTTCAAATATAGATCGTCGTACAGAAAGGCTTGGTTAGCGAAAACCAAGGCAATTGAAGTGGTCTACGGTAACTGGGGGGAATCCTACAAACAACTTCTGTGCTACTTGGCTGCACTTAAATTATATTCACCTGGGACGCTTCAAATAATGGAGACCTTGTCGGCACAATGCCTAGACGGAACCCGTCTCGAAGGTAATGGAATATTCCATAGACTTTTCTGGGTGTTTTGTCCCTGCATCATCAAATTTTCTTTTTGCAAACCAATTATTCAAATTGATGGAACTTGGTTGTACATAAAATACAAAGGAACGTTACTGATGGCAGTCGCACAAGATGGAAATAGTAATATTTTCCCCATAGCCTTTGCTTTGGTAGAAGGAGAAACAACTACTGCTTGGAGTTTCTTTCTCAAAAATCTCCGAACTTACGTGGCTCCATAACCTGGACTCTGTTTGACTTCTGACGGGAACGCTTCCATTGAAAGTGCATACAACAATCCAGCAAATGGTTGACACGACCCCCATCTACGCATGTCTATTGCGTTAGGCATATTGCTAAAATTTTTATGCGGGAGATCAAAGATAAATTTTTGAAGAACTATCTCATGGACGCGGGGTATGCTTTAAACCAACCAGGATTCCACTACTACCGCCGGGAAATAGTGTTGTCAAATCCAGATGTGGGGAGGTGGATTAATAATCTTGACAGAGAGAAGTGGACTAGATCGTACGACAATGGGGTGAGGTGGGGCCACATGACAACAAATCTTGTGGAATCGATAAACAGCGTCTTCAAGGGCCTACGAAACCTTCCTCTAACCGCTTTGGTGAGTGCAACATTTTTTCGGATGGCAACGTTATTCGCGACAAGAGGTAAGCGTTGGAATGTAGTGTTATAGACACAACAGGTGTACAATGATATGTGCATGAAATTTTTGCAGCAGGAATCTGCCAAAGCCAACAGCCATCGGGTAACAGAATTCGACCACCATGGGCACACTTTCAGTGTCAAAGAAACAATTGACCACAACCAGGGGCTGGTAAGGCAGGAGTATCGGGTCCTAATACCCGATCGTTGGTGCGACTGCGGCCAATTTCAAGCCTATCATATGTCTTGCTCCAATGTCATTGCAGCCTGTTCACATTCCCACTTTGATGCATTATCACTAGTATCTCCTATCTACAAGGTTGCAATATTGCTCAATTTATACAACAAAAACTTTCCAGTGGTAGCAATGGAGGCATATTGGCTAGAGTATAACGAGGAAATTGTTTGGCACAACGGTTTGATGCGGCGGAATAAAAAAGGTCGACCAAACAACAAGCGCATCAGAACCGAAATGGACGCCGCTAATAAAATACAGAGGAAATGTAGTGTATGTCTTCAGGTCGGGCATAATAAAAACAAGTGCCCATATCGTGGCTCTAGTTCCACAACATAGATTTTAGATTCACAACTCTTTGTAATTTTTTTCATCAACGAAATTTACTTTTTTATTCCAAATATCACATGAGTTACAACATCGCAAACGCATACAAGACTTAAACAACAACACGAACAAGACTAAAATATAAGAACAACGAAATTACAACACAAATACTAAAACAACACAAACAACCATTAAAATCTAAGAAATTACAACAATTAACACTATGTCATCTGATCCATGCATCATTTGGATGGCATCAATGTTGTTTTCAACTTCATCCCACCAATGTACTGTGCTTCTCCGGTTTCAAGTGAGGTCCTTGTTCTAAGCCTTTGAATCCTTCTGATGACTTCGTCAGGTTGGTATTCCCTCTCTAACCAAGACATGAGCTGCAAGGGGGGTTTGACAGGACAGAAAATAACATGCCCACCCCTTCTTAAAATAACTGGTTCAGGATCGGGTCGCTTTGATGAGGTTTGCTTCCATGATGGTGGTCTAGGGGATGCCATGAGCACAAATATATGGAGAAACTAATAAACTTGGTGAAGTTATGAGTGCATTAGGGTTTGGCTTGCATTGCTATTTATAGGGCAAACAAATTTTTAAACACAAGTCGCCAATAGGAGTGGCGACTTGCCCTCAAATTAAGAGAAGTCGCCAATGGGAGTAACGACTTTCCCTCCAAATAAGGATAGTCGCCAATTGAAGTGGCAACATTGTATTAATCTGACTAAAAAATGGCCATTTCTGTAATTTTTTAGAAATACTGGTTATTTTTGAAATTTTTTTGAAAAAATTGGTTATTAAAAAAAAAATTCTTCTTTTTAGTTTTCATTTTCAAATTTCAAAATAGTGTTAGTCATAATTTTGTCAAAATTACCTATAAACCCTAAAATTATAGATAAAAGAAAAATTATTACTTAAAAAGTAACAACATTAATTTATTGGTATGTGTAAAAACTCAAAACAAAAAAAAAAACAATTAAAAAGGAACGGAGATAAAATTTATTTATCTTAAAAAATATTTCGTTAGTGTTTTAGATATACTTGTAAAATCTACACATGCTCATAAAATGCTTCCTACTTTGAATAACTTTCATTACAACTTGATAAGCACTTAATTAAGCTTCACTGGATAACTTATTGAACAATAATCATAGTTATCCTAGCCAAACCCTACACAATAATCTTTCTAACTATCCAAACCCTACACAATAATCTTCGATGACAGTAGCCAACAAAGTTTTTCACCTCAATGGTTAAAACGAATGAGGTGGCTAGCTAATACTCCCTTTGTCCCATAATAAATGACTCATTTAGAATAAAATAGTGTTTCAAAATAAATGACCTATTTTAATTTTCAATACACTTTCCAAATTTACTTTCTAATTAATTAAACTTTCACCGTATCTATTACATGATTAAGGGTACCATAGTAAAAACATTATTTTCTCTTATTTTCTATATTTTACTTAATACGTGTGAAAAGGCGTGCTGAATCACTCGTTACGGGAGGAAGAGAGTAACTAATATGGGTATTGTTGTAACAGGTGAAAAAGTGAAGTCGCTGGTACACCATAAAAACATAGAGAACAGAAGAGCCATTTCAACAGTGCTATTTATATTCTTATACCTCTGTTGCCAATAGATTCTCTAGAAAATAGAAAATTCACCAAGTAATATGTAATCTCATACACCTTATGCAAAAGCAGCGTATTGACCATTTCAAACATTTAGTTATGATTGTTTTTCATTGTGTATATTAGATCCTAACCAAACAAACGCCAAATTTATAAAGGTTTCTTGTAGAAATACATAGATTCGAGTCCCACAACTATTCTTCATATCTAAAACATTCTAATGAAATCAGTAACAAAATGAGGTGCCAATAATACACTTATATAGAATATATATGATGAATTTGTACATTAGAAAACATATCTATCAACTGTTGTGGATCTTTATATTCTTCGGAGAGAAGCCAATCTCTTTTCGAGTTCTTCAACATCTTGGGATTCTGATCTGCACGCACAAAGCAATATGGAAGTTAAAAACACAAGCAATAAAAGAATGCATTTCTCTAGACAGGTTTCTCTATGAACAAGACTGAAGTATATACCTTGCAGCAACATTTTCAGTATTCCTTGAAGCAATCCGACCTTTCGGAGCAGAAGATAACTATCATAAGAAAATAAATCAGCATTACGCCCAATACAATACTCATAGAAGTAATTGAAGAAAGTATTCCCATACTCATACAACGCAAATGATTTCTATGTTGTATCTGTAGCATATTAAATAACTGAGCCCAAAACCAACCTGGGATGCAATATCCACTCCAATTTCATCAAGAACCTGTAAATAATAAATGAAAATCAGATATGAAAGGGGAAACTTTACTTAAGAACCTGTCAACAATAAAGTGCGGTTACTATATAATTAAAAATGTCATATTTACCTGGTTAGTAAGCTCTTCTGATTCTTCCTCTGCTTCATCTTTGTCTAAAGTTTCATCAATAGATTCTGACATCATCTCAATCTGCATTTAGGATGACATTATAAATGTTTGGAGAGAAAAGTAATAAAATAATAGTCTAATGCTATGGCTGAATTAGAGGGCTAGCTCCAGAAACTGACTGAACCTGTGACCACCTAGTCACATGGTGACAAATCACAATTATTTTCTGACTCACTCATTTTAGCTCGTTAATATACTTATGTCATGGATACTTCATTTTTGGTTGCTTCTTTTAGTTCTTATACTTCAAGGTCTTTGAAATACAACCTCTATTGCCCACACAATCTTCAAAAGTCTTTCGGTTATTTCAACCTCAGTTCTCCCTTTAATGTTTTATCATGTTGTCTGATTTTTTCTATCTTTCATTGAAACTTCTTAAAATAAAACCTTGTCAATGGCCAGTGCAAAAAAACCACCCACTATACTCTTTGGCCTTTAGTCCTCAATTTCATTTAACTCTTAGCTTATTGTTGTTCCTTCAATTAGTTCTTTACCTGGAATATATTGTGAATTTATAACAAAATAACTCAGTGCAAAGCACCACAGATTAGCGGGACCAAACAATAGGAGACCTTAAAAATTTTCACAAAAGCTCTCAATAGTCTAATACCAGTAAAACACTGGACTGGAGCAAAAAACAAATAATTGTCCTGTCATATCAACAAATATCCACCCTCTCAAACAAAGTCTAAAAGTAGTTAAGAATGGACTGACTTTGCATGAGATCATATTAGGAATAAACACAAAAAAAAGGATAAAGATTACCGTCATGTCCATTTGTGCTGATTGTTTTTGGAATTCTTGAATCACTTTAGCCTGCTTTGCTGGTGCCATTTGCTGCAAAGATAAGCAATGTAATGATTATTGTATCATTCTAGTCATACGCACAAAAGTTTTCAAAAATATACCAATGCCAGAAATACATCTTTCACATATTACGAAATGTTCATTTAGTTCCAGCAGAAAACTGTTTGCACTTATTTGTAGTTGTACTTAACAGTAACCACAGATGGAAATCAGAAATATCTAGTCATCTGTAGAACATATCCTACTGAAATTAAGTTACTCTTAGCATATAGGACATGTTGCTTTGTCTACCCTTTGGTTTGTAAACTGAATGTGTATATATATCAATAATTACCATAAAACAATACAAATGTCATTCCTATTTTTGAATAATGGAAGCCGAAACAATCCAGAAAATATACCTTGTTCATTGCTACCATTGCTTTAGTTGCTCCCTTCATCCCTGTAGAGATTGATGTGCTTGCATATAATGCCTACCAAAGAAATTTGGAAATTGTGAAAAATGGAAATTCAGTTAGCCCTCTTGAAAAAAAACACTTTATTTAGCACACCTGTGTGTGAGTTGCTACACCCCTGATCTGAGCACGACTTCCCTGCAAATTGGTTATCTGTTGGCGTAACCTAACAAGTTGACGAGCCAGAATTCTTGTAGCAGCCTGTAAACAAACATTTTGTAATTCAGGATTGCTATAATGCATTCCAAATCAGTTAACACATACACACAAAGACATGGATAAAAGTTGAAACAGAAAGCAAGGTTACGACTGCAATTGGCTCCAGTTGGGTAGATCGTATAATAGTGCTAGAAGACTACATTAGACATGTTCCGGACTCCCTCCAATTCCCCACCATAAAAGACAACCAGAATTATAATTAACAACATAATATTTCGATTGTTAAACTTGATTTTTACAATATTATATAGATAGAGAAAGGCCTATAAAAACTATAAGAGAAACTATTAAGAAAGATCTCAAGATTAACAAATTGGATACAAACATGGTCTTTGATAGAGCATTAAGGCATAATTTGGTTGCTGTTGTAACTATAGCCTTACCTCATTTCCAGTTTTTGCTTCTCTTTTAATTTCTGCCACCAACTTCTTTTCCTGCAGTACACAAAACAGTAAAGCACTAAAAGCAAATATGAAACAGAGTAAAATCACTAAGAAGATCTAGCTAGCCCTATTTACCTCCATCTGAAGCGACCCTATCTCTCTTTCAATTCCTACAAGAAAGAAATAGTACATAACTGCTTATTTATCTCGGCAATACTTTGTACATATTAGAGATTTCAAAAAATTTGAAACAAAAAGAACATCATTATAGATAATCAATTATAAACATTTCTATCAAACTAATTTCATTTTTAGAAACATTTTATAGCTTCCCCTCCCCTCCCTTCCAAAATCCTCCATCCATACATATCCTTAAAAAAATCTAAATACCAAAGCCATATATTCTAGCAATCTATAAGAAGCACGAACACCAGATACACTGACATGTCGACGCCGATACTAATTCCGACACAGACACCGGAAACACGACACCAAACTGACACATAAATAGAAAAATGAAAACAATTCAATTATGCTAGAAACTAGAAAGTGCATTGATCTAAATACTCAAATAACAAAGTTACAAAATAAGAATCAATCAAACTAATTACCTCTAGTTGCAACAGACATGTCTCTCTTACTCTGCCTCAGAGCTTCTGCAACAAAAAACAACAAAACAACCACAGAATTTCAAAAACCGCAATTTTCTTCTCAATAACCATTAGATCGAAGCTATAACACACAAACTAACTAGTCAAATGAATCGAAAAGATAAACGATGAAATTTAGGGCAATGTGATGAGGAAAAAGAGGAGAATGAGAATGAGAACCTTTGGGTGAGGTTTTCTTCTTGAAGATGTTCAAATTCATTGTTGTGGTTTGTGAGGTAGAAGAAAAAGAAAACCTAATTGAAGAAGAAGAAGTAACTGAAGCAGTAGTAGTAGCTCTTTATGTGTGTGCAGAGTGATTTGTGATTTTTTTTATGAGAGAAAAAATGGCCGTTGCTAATATATGTATCAATTAGGACTATTCTCTATCGTGTACAAATCACGTTTTATTTATTTATTTATTTATTTATTGATGAATATTAAATAGGTGTAGTAAATAAATAATTAAATCTTTAAGTTCTTTTTTCTGATTTTTTACTTAGTTTGACTGTCAACGCTCAACGGAACTCCGAGTTGAATACGGAAAATCACAAACTATCTTCCTGTTCTCTAATCAAGAAAGAATAGAATCGGAAGCTACTTGATTTGTGGAAAAAAATTACTAATTTTTTAAGAGATTATATTAACCGTAAATTAATTAAAAAATATATTTATGAAAAAAAAATTAAAAAAAATTAACTATAAAAACTGAAAGAGCTGATCTTGCTCATCTTTCAAATTTGTTTGGATATCGTTAAACAAATACGCTAGAATGAGCAAAGTGAAATAGAATAAACGAAATTGAATGAAATGCAATACTAATATTAATAGGAATTTTTTTTCTAATGAGTTTGTTCTTCATTTGTGATGAAACTTATGAAACACCTTGGGATTTGAGATTCAATATTCTTAAGTCTACTTTTGAATTCACACAAATGCATATCCGAAATTACTAATATCCTAAATTTATTAACATTTTAATTTATATATATATATATATATATATATATATATATATATATATATATATATATATATATATATATATATATATATATATATATATATATATATATATATATATATATAATATAGAAGATCTTTATAGTTTATAAATTGTTCATCAATTTTTACGAGAATCTATTTATTTAATATTAAATATTGTATTTTAAAAAGAAAATAATTTTTGTACATTTTAAGGGTAAAATTTGTTTACACAATCAACCATTGAAAATTTAACAACATGTCATGTTATTAAAAAAGTTTAAAATAAAATTGGACCATAATTAAATACATGGTTGTAATTAGTTGACAATGTAAAATTAGTGTCAATGCATGATTCACTTTCTTTTTTAATAATATTAATTATTAATAACATTCAATTTTTGATTATAATATAAATATCTTTTTAATATAATAAATTTTTAGTTACAACATAATAATTAATTATCAAATCTATAATAAAAATTAAAAAGTATCATCTAAATTATATTTAAATTTTAAAATTACAATTAAAAAATATTTTTTATAAAAAAATTTAAATAAATAATTAAAAGATAATTACATTTCACTATTGTAATTAAAAAATTAATTATTATATTCAATGTTTAATTTTATATCATAAATTTACTTTAATAATTTTTAATTATAAATTTAAATTATTTTTATTTATAATAATTCAATTTAATTATATTATTATTTTATTATAAATAAATATCTTTTCAAAATAAAATCATAATAAATTTAAGATATTAGACGAATCTGTAAGTGCACTTACGAAACACTCTGAAAGGTGAATTCGTAAGTACACTAATGAAATATCTAGAAAAGTAAATTCGTAATTACACTTACGAATGATATTTTAAAGTTTTAAAGAATATGGAGAAAACTATTAGAGAAAAAGAAGTTTCTTAGTAATAAGATTTTAATGTTTCGATATTTAATGATGGAATAAAATTATTTTAAAAAATATAAAAATTGATGAAAAATAATTAAATATGATATAATATTTTTTTCGGTTTGCTCAATTTCATAATTTTTTAATTAACAAATAAATTTATTTCATCAATTTAAATAAATTCTTAAAAACGACGAGGCTAGTTCGGTTGGCAATAGTTAAGTGTTTTTAGTTCAACTCTTAATTTCAAATGATATGAGAATATCTTTGAATTTGTGAGTTCAATTCTCACTATCAATTGACACAAGGACCAAAGGTTTTATTGTGAAATAGATAAATCTTAAAATTATTCAAATATGTTCTAATAATCGACATATTTTTATATTTTTGAATTTTTAGTATCAGAGACGATAAATCTTTCATAGAAAGTATAAAGATTTATGCCTAGTAATATTGTGTCACTTAAAATTCTAAATATAGTATTAAAGAAGATTGATTTTATCATAAAAAAATAACGGTGCAGTTTATTATAAGTTTGTTTACTATTTTTGTATAATCATTTATTTAATCTGCTTATTCAGAACAAAAGAAAAAATTTAATATTCTTAGTATTCACTAAATATGAATAATTTTTTTTTAAAATAAGTTTAAAGTTAACAAAATAAACACATACATTTTAATATTTTTTACTGATTAAAATTCATAAGATCTTATCAAATTTAATTTATATAATGTTAATATATATATATATATATATATATATATATATATATATATATATATATATATATATATATATATATATATATATATATATATATTATTTAGAGTTAAAAGGTAATGAATTGAAGTGTAAAATAATTTATATTGACATCCAATAAAAACTCATATTTTAATCATATCATATAATGTATTTATTTAATTATGTCATTAATTTATTTAAAAATGATAATATAATTTAAAATTTAATATAATTATAATTAGTTGAAAGTATAAGTTTTTTACAGTATTAATATACGAGATTAAAGATAATACATTGTCTATGTAAATTAATTTTATATCATCATTTAATAGAATTATAACATTCAACTATGTCATATTAATATTTTAAAATTAAAAATGTGATTTGTCCAGATATATGTCTGTGATTGATTGGTAGTGTAAAAATATTTTATATTATCGGTGCATACTTTTTTTTCTCTTAATATATTGAAAAAATAATGATGTATCGACAGTATAAAATATTTTTACATTGTCTATCAGTGACAATCATGTTAAACGTTATACCATATTGTAAATTTTAAAATATTTTCATAATTTGTACGCTTTAAAATATTTGTAATATGTTTTACATAGATAATACACTACCGAAAATCATTTATTCTCTAATATTTATCATCAAAATTTTGACGTAGGAATATTACTTCTTCAGACAAAAAGTTGAATAAAGTATTCCTTCCCGTCCGAAGTCCATAGTAAAAAACTTGATAAGTCTTTTAACATATTTAATTTTAAAAAAATGTTAAGAATTTTTTGTTAATTATTTTATGAGAGAGTATATATTGAAATGTGTAAGAGAATGTGATAAGGGAGAACTACGGGAGCGTGGAACTTGCGTAACCAACGGTTATTTCCAACTAGCCGTTGCAACTTTTCTTTTTATATATTTTAGGAACGTTAAACCTTTTATTGACTTAAAGGGAAATTTTTTGAGGATATATAGAAAAGTGTTTTTTATTTACTCAGCAAAAAGTGTTGGGAATGATATTTTTTTTGGCAGTTTTCTCTAATATTTACTTTTTTCTTAAAAATAAAATATAAATGAACACAGCCTAAAATAAAAATAAAATAAAATATTTGTAACAATTTTTGCTAGAATTTTTTTCAAAAATAAATTATAAATTTTATCTCTTAATTATCTTTTAGATTCTTTTTGTTATTTAGTTTCGCACTCGTAAACAGGTTTGTTGGATAGTATTTGTCTTTTACGCTTTTATTTTAATTATTTTTGATATTTTTGTTTACCCTTTCGAATTGTTTTCATGTTTTGATTGAGTTTTGCTTTATATCCCTTTTTATAATCTTTTTATTTTATATATATATATATATATATATATATATATATATATATATATATATATATATATATATATATATATATATATATATATATATATATATATATATATATATATATATATATATATATATATATATATGGACAAATTTTTTAACAATCAAACAATCTTTTAGTATTTAATAATAATTTTCTATAGTTAAAACTAAATCTTAAATTTACAACAAAAGAATTTTCAATCAAACAATCTTTTAGTATTTAATAATAATTTTCAATTTCAAACTTCAAATTAAAATTAAAGTTATATTTTAAACCAAAATATTCATCTCATAAATACAAAATATCTATTATTACAATCTTGAAATTATAAATTAGATAAATTTCCCATAGTTAAAACTAAATCTTTAATTTACAACAAAAATTATTCAATTTCAATCAAACAATCTTTTAATATTTAATAATAATTTTCAGTTTCAAACTTCAAATTAAAATTGTGGTTCAAATCTCAAACACAAAAATTACACCATGAACCTGTACAATAACAATTACACACAAATTCTTTCAGCAACATCATTTGATACTGTAAAAACTAATTCTCTATAGTTCAATAGGACACTGATATTCTCAAATGAACTATCTTTCAAAAAGTTGAAAGAAGTGGATCCTTAAAAATGATTTTGATTAACTCCCAGCATACCATAAAAATTCAATAGTGTATGGTTAAGGGTTCCATTGGAATAGAAGAAAATTCTTTATCACTTTATCATAAAAATCCTTGGGCATCTGTTATCCTTTTTGTTGGGAGGAATTGTTGATGCTGTAGAAGCAAGCTAAAACAGGTTACACCTGCAACGGTTCGAGACTTTAGAATCATCTCATCCAACCTATAATAATCAGATGAAAAAAATTAATATTTCAATACCAAACTACTTCTTTCATGAAGCAAAAAAATATTTATACATTTGAAATATTATAATAAAGTAAAAAGAAGAAAGCATATATTTACATGTAGCGTGGCCATGGTGCATCTCTTTGAAGAATTATTAGTCTTCACTACGATAAGCATGCATATCATCAAATTCATTCCCCAATTCGATTCCTTCAATGCCTATGACAGTAAAGCAAAACATTATAATCAAAACCTAAAAGTTGTCTGGAGAACTTCGATTAATAAAATAGACAAAGTCGAAGCGAAAATAAAACCCTATCTCCCTAATTCGATTTTGTCTATTTTTTAGCTTTGACCTTCGTGGTCGTCAGAGAAGACGAACGGAGTTTGACTCCGGCGTCTGCATCTTTGTTTGACTTCGGCAAGGGTTAGCGTGGCCAAATGGAGTGTTTTGATTAGTTCATACACAGGTTGGGGCCCCACTCTTGACTTGTTTGAAAATCCAAAATGAAACGCGTGCTTCTTGTATAATCGTATGGTTGTGATTCAATGACAACAAAAGCAAGCAACACAGTTAAAGGGAGTATACCTATGACATTCAAGACCTGGGTTCGAATCTGGCCTCCTCACTTATTTTTTGACATTTTTCACACAAACCCTATTTTCTCTTATTTTTCTTATTTTCTTTTCTAATTTCTTTTCTTAATTTAATTTCTTTTCAAATATTTTTTAAAATACAACAAAAAACCCTAAAAAATATTTTTCTTTTAGAATTAGGTCATAAAAATACTTATTTAATTTTTGACACCAAAAATATTTATTTTTCCCTTTTATTTTAATTATTTGCTTAATTAACCATTAAATTAACTTCAAGTTTTTTTTCTTAATTAAAATCAACTCCAACAATTCACAAAAAATATTTTTCTTTATTAAATTAGGTTTTTCCTACTAACCTCAAACTCTTTTTACTAACATCAAAACTTTTTTCTAACATTATCTCCTTTATTCCGATTTAATCCTCGTCTTGATATTTTTTCTGATTATTGTAACTGCTTCCAAAGTTGTAATAGTGAAGTTTAAATTTCTAGCACATTTTCCATTATTATGTATCTACTCACAGGATGTAACAGCTTAATTAGGGTTTATTTTCCGCATTTACTTCCTGCACCTCCTATTATGTATCTGCCCCAAAGCCTTGTAATAACATAGGGTTTATTTTCCGCATTTTCTTTCTGCACTCTATAACTGTATATATTTCTAACTGCTTAGATGTATGGCTAATAGAATTGTATGGCAAGACTAATCAATCAATCTTAGAATAACCTAACTTCAAGATAACATATCTGAATAGAACACACTTTGCACACTTGCACCCTTAGGGTATCCTCTCTTGTTGCCTTACGAATAAAAATGATCATGTTCCTCGAACATAGGGATACCATTAGCAAAAGTCCTCGATTCAAAAATCATCACAAATATCATAGTCCCTCGGTGACCCTCGATGTTGCCTACGAATATATGATCTTGTCCCTCGGTTGTTGCCTACGAATAAGTGATGATCGTCCCTTCGAATTGCTAAGATATCCTTACAAATGTTGTCTTCAATGATCATACGATGACCCTACCCTGTCCTTTCACATCCAACGGATAGAGCTACCTACTAACTAATGGTATGGATAACACTGTCCTAAAGGAGAAGGAAAATAACAAGAACGACCTTTCTGAGTAGGTAATAAGACTCTAAATTGCTCGATCTAATCAAAACAAATACTTTTCACACCTCACACTCCTTCAAAAATACTTTCAAATAAACACTTTGTATACATTCATACGAGAATCATTACAAAGTTAAACTTTCGAAATATTTTCAAACACTTCGTATACATTCTTAAGGATTGATACAAGAATAATTATGAAGTCAAAGCAAAATACTTCTTTTGGAATCACACACACACACAAAATCAATTTTCAAAAGTGAGCTAAAAAAATTAAGAGCCCGTAGATAACTACGAATGAAAAGGGTGCTAACACCTTCTCTTTTCATAATTACCCCCCGAACTCAAAATCGATAAAAGGTCTTTCCTGTTCTTTTCACCTTTCCTTTATTGGAGAAAAGAAAAGTCGGTGGTGACTTTTGCTATCCGCAACATTTGCAATAAAACGCAAAACAAACAAGTTAGTTCTCCCACTGTGTTATAGAACTGGCGACTCTGCTGGGGAGAACACCCAAAGAGAGGTTACCTTAAGGCTTTATATAACTTTTACTCGCTTTCTATTTGCTTTGTCTGATTTACTTTTAAGGGTTGCTTAGGTATTATATTTGTGGGGGATCCTACACCCGGGTCCATGTTTCATTAGGTAAGTAGCAATAAATCATCACGATTGTCTAGCATAGATCGAAACTATTAAAATGATGGCTACGGTTTGTGTGACACTTTGGATGTCCTGATGCTCCTCGTGTTCAGTTGAGGAAATATTTGGCGTCTGCGTGGTGTCATCAAACACTAACTAAACTTTTAGAACCCTAATTGACCCATCTTAGCCATTAGAAGTTAGTGAGATAGCCAACTTTGGTGCAGACTTAGGTTGGTTGATACTCGATGCTATGCTCATTGAGATTCGACTTTCGAGATGTTTTGGTCGACCATTTGGTAGCCGTACTGAAATAAAGCCTGCGAGAAAGATCCGTGATATGAGATTCCTAGAACCCGGTTACTATTGTAGGACAGGTTGAACCAACTTAAACCCCGGTGAAGGGTAGACACTTATACCTCATGCAAGCCTTAAACCTAGGGCTATTGTGTGAATTGCTTGTGTGTGCTATTTAAACATGACATTATGACATCATAACATTATATCATCATAAAATTTCTAACCATTTCAAGGACCTAGGGATTTATATTTGCTCTTTGTTGTAGGGTTATAGCTTTCAGGAAGACTATCCGAATCAAATTTGTGGGCATATCTTCTCAACTCAAGGAGTTAGTCTCAAAAGTTCCCGATCACTCTCAGTTCATCAATAGGCATGGTTATCTACTCGACTTGGTTACTTCCAGTTTTGAAGAAGATATGATAAGCATCGTATTCCAGTTCTTTGATCCGAAACATCATTGCTTTACTTTCCCATATTATCCGTTGGTACCTACAATGGAAGAATTCTCTAAGCTACTTGGGATACCCATTCTTGATCAAATACCTTTCAGTGGTTCAGAAAAAATTTCGAGGTTTCAAGACATTGCAGCAACCTTACATCTAAAGCAGTCAGACGTTAAAGCTAATTGTGAAACAAGAAGTGGAGTTAAGGGTTTGCTAATCTATGGTTTCGTGCTATTCCCTAATCCAGATCAATTCATAGACGTGAACGCCATCAAGATATTCCTCATTCATAATCTCGTGCCTACTTTTCTCGGAGATATTCTGCATTCTCTTCACACTCGTACTATGAAAAGACAAAGAACTCTCATGTGTTGCATACCATTATTATCCAGGTAGTTTATTTCGCACCTTCCTCGATCAGTAATAAAGAGTGAACAAGGTCTGAAGTGGTCTCAAAGGTTGATGTCACTCTCTCAGTCAAATATCCGTTGGTGTCTCTACTCTCAAAAAGACTTCACATTCATTGATAGTTGTAGGGAATTCCCTAATGTGCCACTCCTTGGCATAAGATAAGGTATCACTTACAACCCTTGCTTAGCACTACGTCAGTTTGGTTATGCTTGAAGAGATGGTCCTCATGATATGCTTATCCAAGACATCGTATTTGACTACGACAACGATCTCCAAGGTTATCATTGAAGATTTGTGCACGCTTGGGGCATGGTGAAGAAGTATGATACTAAGACTTTGGGGCATACAAATTTCATTCCTTGCGAACCTTACGTCAAATGGGTATGAGCTCGTGCTCAAAATCTCATGATGCCATATGCTGCTATCCTACCAGTGGTTATGGAACCTGTTGCTGAAGGCGATGAGTCTTATACCATCATCCATCCAAACATGCCCACCGATTTCGAAGAATTGAAGAGATTCTAGATTCAACTTAAGGAAGAAAGAGACACCTTTGAGGTTCAGTGCTATACCAAATTTAAAATCCTAAGGTCCTTGAAAACATTGCATAACATTGCACATCATAGCATATCATTTCATAACAGATACTCTGAAGATCGGTTTTCTCATTCTCTCGTTGTTTATTTCAGCAAAAATGGCTCTCGAACAAACTGTCAAAGATCTTCAGGCTCAGAACGCTCAGTTCCAAGAAATGTTCACCAACTTGACCCAAAGATAGAAATATCTGAAAGATCTCATCATCAAGAAGAAAAGGAAGAAGATCGTTGGTATTCTCAACATCGGGAAAAGGTTCAGAGGTCCGGTTGTCGACGCCTATCAAAAAATTCAATATATCGACACAAATGAAGTCGCCACCGAGATTTATTTATTCCAAGAAGGAAAGGAGAAATATCGAATAAAACCCACGAGAAAAGAATAAGATGGTCTACAAGATTAAGAGATGCAGGTTCGGGAGTCGATTATGCAAGGGGAAGGTATTAGCACCCCTCACATCCATCGTACTCGATGGTACCCATTTAGTTTAAAGTGTGTTTGTGTGTTAGTGTACAAAATTTACGATCTTCTAAGGTTTGAAAGGAGAAAAATACGAGAGAAGAAATTTTTTTATTATTTTTGCTCGCCTTTAGTCGTAAGACTTAGTGCCTACATACTCCCTCGTGCAATGGGAAAGTCAGAGCGTCGTAGTTCGGCTAGAAAATGATTGTTTGTTGGTTGATTTTAAATGAAAAGACAAGTCAACATTTTTAAAGGAGAAGACTCGTCTAAACGCCCACAAGGTGTGATAAAGGATAAAGAACTACGCACCAACATGAGGGAGGGTTTGAGAACGCCTCTAGTACTCAAGTGGAGAAGTAGAAAACCATGTGGATAGAGGAAAGAACATCTCAATTATAAATGAATCATGTCTAATATTGAAAAGAGTTTAAAGGTAAAAGGTGCTCGAACTCACAAAAGGATTGAATGTGTTAATATTGATTTTAAGTTTTGGATGACAAGTACTGAAACATTAGGCTATCATATAATGATTCAACTACTAGAAATTGGCGAGTGAGCTCAACCAATCATCTCTCATCCCAAAAACTTTACTATGAAAAAGGTGAGGTGAAGCGAGGTTCACGTTTATTAAGTGTTTCGAGTGAATAAAAGTATTTAGCTCATTGGGCTATCATCCAACAACCTAAATACTTTAAATTCGATTAAATCGTCGGGCTATCATCCAACAATTTAACCGAATGTCACTCCACTATTTTTGACGTGGATAGAAGTTTTTATCTTATTGGGATATCATCCAACAATCTAAAGACTTCAAGTTTGTTTAAACCATTAGGCTACCATCTAACGATTTAAACAAACATCATCCAAGTTTATTGTGAAATTTTTTTTGAAAATAACTCGACGTTGGATCGAGGTTTGAGAAGAAGACTCGACATTGGGTCGAGTTTTATTGAAAGTGTTTTAAATGGTTGGTAAGTGGAGAAAGAAAGAATCAGGTTATGATCAACCAAGCCATGAAAATTGATCGATCTCAAGAGAATAGCCAAGCCTACTCTCTACTATGAAACCCTTATGGAAACGAGAAAACTTGGTATTTGGACCAAGGCGCGAGAGATGGAGGAGAAACGAATAATTGTGAATAACAATAATATAAAAAATAAAATCGATAAAGCCCATATAGAGTGGCCAACACAATCATAAAGTGATTAAATTACAAGTGTACTAGCAAAGTGGGCTAGTATACTAAGACAACTAATTGGAACAATTAATCGAAATAGGCTCACTATAAGAAAGCCCAGGACCAAGTGTACATGTGCGCATGTGTGGTCATCGCGACGCTTCTAAGCTTTGTCGACTTACGGGTTTAAAATGATTCACAATTATTAGTTTAAAAAAATGATTTATTTGTTTTTGTGTAAGTGACGATTAAATTAAAATAAAATAAATGCAAATTAAATAATTATTACAAGCCATTTGGGAAGAGGGATACATTGATTACAAATGAGGATTTAAAGATAAAATAGAGATAAATAAATTATTTACAACGCAACAAGGGAGCGGGATACATTTTTTCTGAATGGGGATGAAAATAAAATAAAGAGAAAATAATAAATTAATTACATTACAACGGGATACAAATGAAAATCAATGCAGAGACGCTTAGTATCGATTATTGACCATTGCATTTTATTAGATTAATTATAATATATTGTAGAAATTAATTCTAAGAAGTCAAATTATATATTTGTGTTCAATACATATTCGAAATTAATTCTAAGAAGTCAAATAATATATTTGTGTTTCGAAGTCGATTTAGTACCTTAGAAATTATATTTTGATGGTTCTAGTCACAAAAATGGTGCATGGATTGGTGGAGTTATAATTTCTCCCAGTGGAATTCCAGCAGAGTTCAAATACACTATTGATGGCATTTGCACTAATAATGAAGCAGAATATGAGTCCCTTATTAATGGACTTGAACTACTGCTAGAATTGGGGGCAAGGAGTGTCGAAATTATGGGAGACTCTAAATTGGTAATCAAACAAGTATCAAAAGAATATAGATGCGTTAAGGAAAACTTAATCATGTACTTCGTGATTTCCATAAGATTGTTAAAACGGTTCGAACAAGCGAGCCTTCGACACATACCCCGACGAGAAAAATCAAGAAGCTAATGTTCTAGCACAAGAAGCTTCAGGATACAAGAAGAATGAAGATGAAGAGCTTATCCAAGTAAAGAAAAGGTTAGAGCTACTTCATTATCCCCTTTAGACTTATCAATTATAAAATTAGGAGCCATAGATATAGAAAATTTTGAAATTTTAGCAATTGATAATGGTCAAGACAGTGACTGGCGAAAACCCTTAGTCGATTACTTGCGTCCGCCAACTGGTTCGACAGACCGAAAAATAAAATGTCGTGCCTTGAGTTTTGTTTTGATTGAAAACGAATTATTCAAGAAAACTGTTGAAGGGGTATTACTTAAGTGCCTAGGAGAAAGTGAGGCATATGTAGCAGTGTCGAGTGTGCATAGTGGAGCATGAGGTGCACACCAAGCTGGACACAAGATGAAATGGTTGCTGATGCGAACAGGTGTGTATTGGCCCTCAATGTTGAAAGACTGTATTGAGTTTTCTAGAGGATGCCAAGAATGCCAAATGCATGGGGGCATCCAGTACGTGCCAGCAAGCGAATTGCATGCCATTGTAAAACCTTGGCCATTCAGAGGATGGGCCTTAGATGTAATTGGTGAAATAAAACCATCGTCATCTAAGCAACAAAGGTACATTTTGGTCGGTATTGATTATTTCACAAAGTGGGTCGAAGCCGTAGCATTAAAAAATGTCGACCAAGAGGCTGTGATTGATTTTATACAAAATCATATTATGTGTCGGTTTGGAATTCCTGAAACAATTACAACCGACCAAGGCACAGTGTTCACAGGGCAGAAAATGCAAGACTTTACGAAGGAAGTTGGAATAAAACTACTAACTTCTACCTGTTGCACCCCAAATTTTACCCTGCTATTTTTCTACTTGCATTTGTATTTATATTATAAAAAAAACAGTCATTCACTCACTGCATATGCATCATATCGTCGTATTTGAATTGACCAAAAGTCAGTTTAAATCGATGTTTGCATTGTTTTAATTATAAAATACCTGTTATCTTACTTCATGCATTTCTACCTCTCTGCCTGTTTATTGCATTCATTTTAAATTATTTATATGTCGATGATATCGATATTTCGATTTTATAAACGGACTGTTAAAAGCAATTCAATACTGTGCGAAAATTAGCGGGGAAAATATTTCAAGTTTTCATCTTTTACGCACTGCTTTATGAATCTACGTGTCGCGTAGATCATAAAAATGTGCTCTCCGCAATTTTTCGATAAAGTTCGAAGTCTCGATTTTAACCGTAAACGTTTTAAAATCGGGTATTCTTTATTATCATTTTATTTCAATTTTAACCATTTCAATAATTTTTCTTTAATTTATAAGACCCATAGTTTATTTTAATGTGCTAATATTATTTTTTCGGATAATTTATTGTCCGAACTTTTACCGTTTTTGACAATTTTAAGTGTCTAATTTTTATCTCAAAAAATCCAAACAAAATACCTTTGGGCTTGTTAATTTTTACCCAATCCAATTTTGTGGCCCATTTAATCATGAGGGGCATTTTTGGTATTTTTAAAATATGCTAAACCTAATTTATTACTATATATTTGATTGTTTGCTACTGTTCATGGGAGGAGGCAATTGAAAACGAAAAAATTGAACACGGCAGCCAAAATTGGAAACTGATCAAAAAACAAAAAAAATGATTTTCATCCTCTCTTCTTCAGTAACCCCGCCGTTAACGTTTCCTCATTGACTCCCTTCCATCCCATCTTCTTCGTTACTCCCGCCGTGGACTCATATACTACCCATTCCTCTCTTCATCCATCACCGTCTCCTCCTTCACCGTCGTTGTCACACCCCTGTTCCTTCATTCTCCGACCCAGAACCACCGTTCCAAACCCCCTTTTTCCTTTCCTCTTTCTTCTTCGTCACTTCCGCCGAAACCCCCCATTGTCTCGCCTTCTCCTTTCAATTCCTCATCTTCACTCACTATTTCTCCCAAAATCGCCACTCTCTGTTTCTGTTACCCACAATCACAGCCGCTTCTTCACAGCCGCTCTCGTTTCCGCCGCTGTCACCCTCTCGCCATATAACCCCATCGTAACATCATCTTCTTCGTCAAATCCACCATCTTCTCCGGCCAAGCCTTCATATACAGCCACCATCCAACAGCTCCGTCCATCTCACCGTCGCCGTTCCAAATCCCAGCAAACCCCTCTTTCTCTCTTCACAGACCCACACTTCATCACCGTTTCCAGCCACCATATCCTTATCACTACCAGCTTCTGCCATCAACAACAAATCCTTTCGTTCAAGTATCAACCAATATTACGGTTCAACAACACATCTTAATCGGTAACTCCTCAAATCGGTTTATCTTACATTTACTATGGATTTCTTTGTGTGTAGTGTGTTTGTTTTTGTTTCTCGTCTGAATCTGATGTTTTGTTGCTTATAGTAGCATAATATGTGTGAACTGTGTATTCAAGATTAGCTGCTAAATACTGGTTTGGGTTTAAGGCTATATGATATTCGTTTAACTCTTAAGAGCTTAGTCAAACTTGTAGATTTTGAGTTTTCTTTGAATACTGGTCAAGTTTTATTATGAATAAGTTGTTTCTCTAAGAAGTCCATGTTTTGGTTTTTTTTAAAGAAATATGTGGTTTTCATATAATCATGCTGAACTAAAAACTTATGAGAAATGTAGAAAATTGGGCTACTCTTTTGGATATTTTTTTAAAAACATTTTCTGTACATATTTTTTTTCTTTTCTTTCTATTTTGCTGAGATATCATATATGTGAAATGGTGTTGTATTATAGATGGGGTGATGCTGTTAGTGTGTTAATTTTTAATATTTGTGTTGAATTAGAGATTTGGTTGGTTTTTATAAAATATTGGTAGTGGTATTACATGAGTTCAAGTTTCAAATTCACACTTTGATTTTGATTTAAATTTTGACCATGGGCTATTATAATAGAACATTGTTTATTTCATAAATTTGTCGGTCTTTCAACTGTTTTGGTTGTTAGCATGGTTAATGTCAAATTTGAATGAGATGCTTGGGTGCAAATTACCTTTTACATTTTCTTTGTAAATTCACAAGTCAATGTCGATTGTGATTCTATTCACGTTTATGCATATGTATGTCAATTTCCTAATTGTGATGTTTGGTTGATTGTACATTTTCAATTATACAAGTTTCATTCAATTTTATACCTTGTTTATTAAACATTTTTTAATTTGTTGCAATTTCATTTTATTTTTATACCACCTATACTACTAACGGATTTGTTATTTGTGTAGACATTCGAGGATTGTTCAAAAAAGCATTCATTTTCTTTTAATATTGACATTACTGTTTTTTATCTAACATTTAATATTTAGTAATGTATGTATAGATATACTTAGTATTTTTATGCTTTATATTTTATACTGTAAATATAATTATACTTAGTATTATTTTTATTTTATATTTTATACTGCAAATATACTATATACATATTATTATTATGCTTTATCCATTCATTCATAAATAACTTTTGAATTATATTATACTAATCTCCTTTGTATATCAATTTCGTAGAATTAGTTCCTATTGTCTATTCTAATTAATTTAATAGAATGCAAATAAAATACAATAATTAATATTTAAGTTTCACCATAGTTAATTTCTGTTTGTATGCTTTTACATATTTAATTTATCATTTCTTCTTTAATTCAATGTATCCCCATTCGAAAAATGTATCCCAATCCCCTTGATGCGTTATAAATAATTTTACAGCTTTCAATTTTATTTTACCGTTTAATCCCCATTTATATTTGATGTATCCCTCTCCCAAGAACAAATCTTGTAATAATTATCTAGTGCACATTTATTTTATTTAATTTAACTGTCACTTACACAAAACTAAAAAAATCTTTTTTAAAACTAATATTTGTAAATCATTTTTAAACTCGTAAGTCGACAAAGCTACGAAGCGTCGCGATGACCACACATGCACACATGTACGCTTGATCCTGGGCCTTCTTACAGTGAGCCTATTTCGATCAATTGTCCCAATTGGTCGTCTTAGTAGACTAGCCCACTTTGCTAGTACACATGTAATTTAATTATTTTATACTTAGGTTGGCCACCTTGTATGGGCTTTGTCGATTTTACTTGTGATTTTACAATTATCTCGATCCTATTCTTTCTCCATTCACCAAGCATTTAAAAACACTTTCAATAAAATTCGACCCAACGTCGAGTCCTCTTCTCAAACCTCGATCTAACGTCGAGTTATTTTCAAAAATCAATTTTTTTACAAAAACAAAAAAAACATAGTGCTATGGTATTTAATTAAATTGTTAGAGGATAGCCCGACGATTTAATTAAAATGTAAAGTATTTAGGCCATTAGAGGGTAACCCAATGACTTAAATACTTTATTCCATACACTTAATAAAAGTGAACTTTATTTCACCTCACTCTTTTCATAATAAGGATTTTGGATGAGAGATGATCGGTTGACCTCAATCACCAATCTCGAGTATTGAATCGTTAGAGGATAGCCCAACGTTTTGGTACTTGTCATCCCCAATTTAAAATCAATTTCAACTCACTCAAACTTCTTTTGTGCGCTCCAAGCACCTTTTACCTTTAAACCCTTTTTCAAGATTAGACATGATTCATTTATAATTGAGATGCTTCTTCCTCTATTCCCAAGGTTTTTGACTTCTCCACTTGAGTACTAGAGGTGTTCTCAAACCCTCCCTCATGTTGGTGCGTAGTCCTTTATTCTTTATCACACCTTGTGGACGTTAGACGAGTCTTCTCCTTTAAAAATGACGACTTGTCTTTTCATTTAAAATCAATCAACAAACAATCATTTTTTAGAAGAACTACAGAGTTTTGACTTTCCCATTGCACGAGGGAGTACGTAGGCACGCGGTTTCAAAACCGTGTCAAACTCAAAAATAATAAAAACATTTCTTCTCCCTTTATTTCTCCTTTTCAAACTTAGAAGATCGTAAAATTTTCATACTAACACACAACCACACTTTGAACTAAATGGGTACCATCGAGTACGATGGATGTAAGGGGTGCTAATACATTCCCCTTGCATAACCAACTCCCGAACCTATATCTCTTAATTTCGTAGACCGTCTTATCCTTTTCTTTTGTGGGTTTTATCTATATTTTCCCGTTCTTTTTAGAACAAATAAAATTAGGTGGCGATTTCATTGTTTTGAAAATTCATTTAAATGATTTTTGAAAATCGAGTTGCTTCACTACCCCCTATTATGCTCAAGCAAATGGCCAAGTCGAAGCTGCAAATAAAGTAATAATTGGCCTGATCAAGAAGCATGTGGGTAAAAAGCCAAGAAACTGGCACCAAACGCTAGATCAAGCTTTGTGGGCATGTCGAACGTCTCCTAAAGAGGCAACGGGGGCAACCCCATTTCGACTAGCATATGGACACAATGCTGTTTTGCCAGTAGAAATACATGTCCAATCTGTAAGGATCCAACGACAACATGAAATACCACCAGAAGATTATTGGAATATGATGACTGACGAGTTGGTCGATTTGGATGAAGAAAGAATGTTGGCCCTTGATGCCTTGAGAAGGCAAAAGGATAGAATGGCTAAATCCTATAATAAAAAGGTAAAAGACAAAGTATTTCATGTTGATGATTTGGTTTGGAAAGTAATATTGCCTATGGACAGAAATGATAGGGTGTTAGGGAAATGGTCCCCAAATTGAGAAGGACCGTTTAAAATAATCCAAATTTTTTCCAATAATGCATATGAACTTGAAGAATTGGCCCCATATCGACGCATTCTGAGGGTAAATGGCAAATACTTGAAGAAATATAAACCCATTCTTCAAGAAATTTCAATTTTGACCACTTAATGTTTGTGTGTCGAACAAAGCTGGAACGTAGTAATAATAAAGCCAGCATCTTAATTGTACATAATATAAACTATGCAAATAATTATAAGACAAGGATGCCAAAATGAATGGTGTTTTATAAATTGTGGAGATTCATGTTACAAGGGATAAGAACCACAAAACAAATACATTTAAAGGATTACATTAATCAGAAGTTGCCAAATTTCCTTTGGAAACTGCCCAAATCACTTTCGAGACGAGCAACAATGTTGCTTAGCCCATCAGATCTGATCTTGAGAGCCTGCAACTCCTCTTCGACGCGAGTCGTGGCATTACTAACGACAAGGGCATCTTTGGCCAATTGGCGCATTTCGTTTTGATCAGAAATGTTGGCCTGGTCAATTTCTTTGTCTTGTCTTTCGATAAGTTCCAGCTCCTTCGTCAATTCGGCAATTTGACTGCGTATTTCAGCAGCTCTTTTTCTTTTAGGGCTCTGTTCTTGCCGCCTCTGATTAATGCGAGCGTTTATCCCTTCGACCACCGCCTTGGTCTTCTTCACCATCTCCACATTCTTCTTCACCGCTGCCTATTTGGTGTCGACTAGTTGATCAGTTTCCTTCATCTGGGTCACATTTGCTAGCAGAGGAGAAATGATGTTTTCAAATGCTGCTATCATGAGCTTTGAAAATTCAGAAATCTCAAGACCTTTCAATTGGGTGATAGCATCCAAAAGTTCAGGCCCATGAGTTGAATCATCATGCAACAAATGAGGCAAGTCAGGATTAAAGGCATGGCTACGAATGGTGTCATTCAACTTCTTGACTTTAGTTGTCTCAGGTCCTAGCTTATCGCTGTGAACTTGGGAACGATCAGAATCTGAAGACGAAGCGTACCGATTCATAAATTGATCCTGTCTTGCCAAAGCAGAATCAACATCGTCGACATCCATGTCGACAGGAACATCATTCGCTCTAGAAGGGCGAGCTAAGTTATCCCCCTTAGAAGGACTCTGAATTTGATTTGGCGCGATGACGGTTTGAGGAACCCCTAAATCCTGCAGGGAATCTGAAAGACTAGATTCAGAGCTAGTCAAACAATAAGCTTGGTGCCTGGCAGGACTAGTGATTGAATCAGAGTCACTGTGATAAGCCCAAGTAGCGATTTCAACAAACTCACCAGCTGCTAGATGGGGAGCCTGTTGGTGCTAAGGAGAGGAAGCTTCTGAGAGTGGAGTATAGTCTGACGCACTGTGGCATGGCTCAAAAGTTTCAACCTAGGAAAAGGATGAATGTCACATCATACAGGTATAATTCAGCAAGTTAAAAAACACTCTAGAGGATACAAGAAATCCCTGTGGTGGTGGTGAAGGGACTTTTGTTTCGCCTCCTCCAGCAAAAGCATTAGCAGTTTCTTCTATTGTTTCCTTATTGACATCAGGAACAGGTGTGGGGTCTGGAGTGACAATGGCTATATTTATTATGATATTACTATCAGCAGGAGAAAGTAAGGCAGTGTCATGACAAGTAGTCAAGAACACTTTACCTCGCCGCTTTGTTATAAACGGTTAATCATCGACTTCCGTCGGCTCCACCTGGTTGTCGGCCTTTGTGACCTTTAATCCCGAGTATTTGGCCGTGGGGGCTTTATTTTTCTTCGCTTTTGCCTTCTCTTCAGGCAAAGTAGCGTGCCTCTTTTTATGGATTTTGGATTTTTGGGGTTGAGGAGAATGAGCATCAGGTGATGGCTGCAGAAACAAAGAGAGTTTCAGAAGAGAAATCTTAATCCTTCATCAAAAGCAGTCAGAAAGTGGCAAGATATTTACCTCAGTTCTCCCACTGTGGTTGGATTTTTTTTCCTGCTTGGACCTTTTGGATATAGTGGAGGGAGCAGCCGAATCTGCTGAGCATTTTCGACTCTGTTATAAATGAAATAGAGACGTTAGTAGATAGATAGGATACAAGACGTCAAAATATGGACATTCACACTTATAGAAGAATCAACTTTATTAACAGAAGCAAAGATTGGTTCATCATCTGAGAGAGTGTGGATGGGTATGAACTGTGAAGACATCAAGTATAAGTGAGGTGTCAAATAAGAAAAATGTGAACGTAGGTGTGAGTAAAACATACCTTGGACTGTGAATGGCCTCCTTCAGTACTGACTTTGGCAGTTTTGGTCGACGACCCTCCTTGGCTTTTAATAGCAGTAGGTTCTCGCCTGGGGGCAACCACCTGTGACAAAGGGACAACTAGAAAAGAAGCAAAGTCAGATAAAGATGTAAGTCGAATCGTGAAAGGAAATAAAAATTTCCAGAAGTGGTTACCCTTGAGTACTACTGCAAGTTCTCTCACATATTCAAGGTCAATATGAAGAAAGTCTGGGTAGTTATGCAACCAATGCTTCGTCGGAACCACCCTGTCGGCTCTCTTTTTGTGAGCATTTTGAATGTTCGACCAAGAGCTATACCATCAATCTGGGATAGGCGGTTGAAAAGCCAGAGCCAAAGGGCTAGTCGGCAAATGAGGAAATTTGATTTTCCCAAAGTGAAGTGCGTAAAGATATTTGTATTTCACGTAACTAGGGATTTTGAGGTGAGGAATCCTCCTAGTTACCTTCTCCTTTAGCTCTTGGGCCGCGTCATGGATGGTCCGACGAAGATTGTTTGGCAAGTACACCACTCTGAAAAAGTTCTGAAAAGCTTGAATTTCTCTGATGTGAACTGCCTTACACTTTGTTGTCTTCCCCTGAAAAGTATCGAAAGCCAAAGTTAGCTCATTCATTTTTCCAGCAACATCATTTATAAAGATAACAAGATATGACTGCCACCAAATTTTGAACTCATGGGTACAGAAAAATGCTGGCTTAAAGGGGGTGAATGTAAGCATGGTTCGACGTTCCCACAAGGTGGCGACAGTTTCCTTAACGACATCCCAACCTTGGTCATCTAAAATGTCCATGAGCAATTCATGGGACGGATAGAGTGACTTAGGCACAATTTGACAGAGCCCAAACTGTCTAGCCACCAAATTGGGTTGGTAAGCTACCAAGCAAGGGCTCATTTGAGTGATGGCACCTGATAGAAATTGGGGAGTCAGGAAACATCTCCAAATGACCAAAGATCTTCTCTGATGTCTTTCTTTGACAGGGGAAAGGACTCAGTGAGCCACAATGTCCCACTTTTGCCATCAGCAAAGGGAGCCATCGAAGGTGTAAAATCCTCCCGTGTCAGCATTATATTGAAAAGCATTTTGAAGAATTCGTCATTTGGAGAAGTCTTGTCGATCGGAGTCAAGGGCAGGTAGCATGGCCATAGTGCTCTACTTCTGTCTTGGGAAATTGAAACCTTCTTCTGTCGAAAAGGCCTCACATCGACAGAAAAAGTGGCATTTAGCCACAATTGCAAGAGCCAGAAGGGTCCATGAACCATCACACTCTTCTTTTTTTGGATTCTTGGGACCAAAGCTCTTTATTTGACCGACCACGTCGGTCATAGAGGAATACAAAGAGGCCAACATTAATTGGCCTAAAGCAACATTCTCACTTCTATGCAACGTGGCAGCCAAATGAGCAAATTTCTTGGCTATCTGCATCGACCTCGAACAGAATACGAAGTGAGATAGCCAAAGAGTTAGGAAAGCAACGTGCTCCTCATCAGAAAATTCTTCAGATTCGTAGTGATGGTGTTGGATGAAGTTGTTGTAAGTTGGATGTTTTGATTCGCCAACGTCGAATTTGATGGGGATGGTCTCGTGGTCGGTGTGGTTGAAAACGATCCCAGCAGGTTTTACACCTGTCAAAGCAGCTACGTCCAGTAGCGTAGGGGTTATTATACCACACCTTGTGTGGAAGGTATTAGTGGATCCTTCCCAGAAGTACAAGGCAGGTAATAGCATGCCACCTGAGTAGGGTGTGTAGACACGAGAGAGTTGCAACAGATCATAAATACCCATTTCCTTCCGTTTGTTGCACCCCAAAATTTGCCCTCCTATCTCGATTTTATTTGGCTTAGGCTTCACATTCATCTGCATACGCTTCCATTAGGTCATTGCATTAAACAGTCATTCATGCATTGCACATGCATCATTTCGTTGTATTTAAGTTGACCAAAAGTCAGTTTAAATTGACGTTTGCATCGTTTTATAGTTACAAAATACCAGATATTTCACTTCATTCATTTTTATCTCCTTACCTGTTTACTGTGTCATTTTAAGTTGATTATATGTCGATGATATCAATATTTCGATTTTACAAACAGACTGTTAAAAGCGATTCGACACTGTGCGGAAAATTAGCGGGAAAAATATTTCAAACTTTCGCCTCTAACTCACTGCTTTATGAATCTACGTGTCGTGTAGATCATGAAAATGTGATCTCTCTAATTTTTCGATACATTTTCGAAGTTTTGTTTTTAACCGTAAGTGTTTTAAAATCGGATATTCTTCATTATTGCTTTATTTCAATTTTAATATATTTCGATAATTTTTCTTTAATCTTTGATACCCGTAATTTATTTTAATATGTTTATTTTATTTTTTTCGGATAATTTATTGTCCGAATTTTTATCATTTTAATAATTTTAGGTGTTCACTTTTTTATCTCTAAAAATCAAACAAAAAATACTATTAGGCTTTTTAATTTTTGCTAGATCCATTTTTGAGGCCCATTTTATGAGGGACATTTTTGGTATTACTTAAAAATTGCCAAACCCTAATTTATTGGGTATATATATGTGTTATAATTTCCTATTGAAGAGGGGAAAAACGTTGAGAAACAAAACACAGAAAGAGAGGCGGATCTGGGAAATTTTCCTCATCCATCTTCATCCAAAATCCAAAAAGAATAAGATTTTGCTTCATTTTTCCAAAGCAACACCCTTCATCTTCTCCTTCATCCGTAACACCCAGCCGCTACTCATCTTGCCGTCTCGCCTCAACCTTCACACCACCTTCCAGTCACCGTCTCAACCCCAGTCACCATACAATCCTCCGTTCAATCCCTGTTTCCTCTTCAACCACTGCCAGCTCTCATCACCATCATCCGTAACCCCTTCCTGTTACTTCCCTTCAACCGTGATCCTCCTCACTGCCATTCACCGCCGAAACCCCCATCTCCTTCACGTCGTGAATCCACCGTTACCTCCCTGTTCCTTCTCCAAACCGCCGTATCACTCCCTCCCTGTTTCTTCTCCATTCATCGTAATCCCTCGCTCTACTCACCATCCAACCGTGAACTCCTCGCCGTATCCCTTCTGTTCATCTTCAACAGCAGCCGAAACAACCCTCACACTCCATCCATTCCTCTATCACCCCTTCAACTTCCATCGTTTCTCCACGGCCATCCTCACTCTCTGTGGCCACCTCTTACTCTCTTCAACAACCTTCTTCACCGAACCCTCACCTCATCTTCACCTAACTCACTACATCTCAACCTCCACCGTAAAACCTCATCCTCCTCTTCTCTGAACAGCCGCGTAACACACTCTGTTTCCGTCAACTTCGACACGTTTTCACTGTTCAACCAACAACATCAACTTCAGATTCTGGTTCTGAAAAAACCAGCATCGCGGATCGTATCATTCTTGGAGCAGATACCAGGGCAACTGAAGGACCTCCTGCCGCCGATACAAAAGCCGTAACAGACACGGATAACAAACAGCAACAACTTCAACGTTGCATCTCGGTAACTTTCGATCACTTTCGATTTAACCAATTGCCTACTGTCATGTTTTTTTTTGAATCTGAGATGTGTGTATAAATGCTTGTGATTCTGTTTGGTTTAAATCTTTGATAAACTGCAGTGAGGAGTAGACTATGTGTCAATATCGCTGTCCATTTGTAAAAATGTGGATTTGTTTGCAATATGAGACCTGTGTTAGTTCTAAAGTTGAATAAAATCATTTGTCTTAACACTGAATTTTGATTTTTCGATGTCCTTTGTGAATAACGTATTGCTTTGTCCGATTTTGTTGGTACTTTGATTTTGAATTTTGCTAAGTTTGAGTGTTCGATTTGGTTGGATAAATGTTGGTGTAGTTTCGATGATGGTAATGGTAGTATTGTGTTTAATCGCGATAAACCTAGCCGAGAACTACGGGGGCAGCTTTATTATTGTTTCCTTTGAGGCAATTTCGAACAAGGATATTTGCGAAAGTTCAAACTGTTTTATCATGTTGGTCTTATTTCAATTTGAATTAGAACTGCGATTGAAGTAATATTATGGTAGTTTCGATGAAGGTTGTTATGTTGATACCACGTTTATTTGCGTAAAAAAAACTAACCGAGAAACTTTGATGCGTTATAATGTTTGTTTCGATAAAGGTTCAATGTTTCCGTGATTATTCACGAAGAAACTAACCGAGAAACTGTTGGAACATCATCTTGTTTGGTTCTTTAAATTGAAAGAGGGTTTTGACGTAAATCTGTGATACGGTCGATATCGTTTCGATTCATGTTAAATATGGATGGTGATAAGTGTGTAGTTTCGATGAAGGTGATGAGGATTCCACGTTAATCGTGTGTAAGTCAAAACCGAGAAACTTATGTAGCGGCTGCCCGACTTTGTTTTGTTTGAATTGTAATCAATTTTCTACGCACAAGTGTATATGGCTGTCCGGATTCTAACATCATGTTTGAAACTTCAAATCGATCATGTTTTGTTCCCTCTTCGAATTTAATTGAAAACCACGAGTTTGTTTATACTTGATATCAATGTTGATTTCGTCTTGATGTTTAAGCCATTTGAAAGTTGATTTTTGATGATGTTTCGAGTTTATCTCAATTCATAAGTTTTGTGCTTGATGTCGTGGAATCACCGTAAGGTTGGAACCTCTTTGAACCTCTTTGAGATGATTTTCTTGAGCAGTTTTGTGTATGCATAGTTGCTGCCCGTTTTGGTAAGTGGTTGAAATGCGCAAGTTGGTTGATAATCCGTGGTCGATTGAGTTTATCTTGACACTTGTTTGTGTTTGCCTTTGAGTTTATGCAATTTTTGATCGATATTTTGAGTGTTTTTCTTAAGATAATAGGTGCTGCCCGTTTTTTGGTTTCATTGATTATAACATGCTTCGTAATCGCTTTTCTCGTTTTGAACTCGAAATGAAGTTTAGCTTGAACCTCTTTGGTTTTGGTTCGTTTGTAAATCGAAATGCTTGAATAATCAATTGCTTAGTTCTTTGTTTTGTTCATGTACATTCATTTAATTTCATTCCAACTTCATACCTTGTTTACTAACCATTTTCCGATTTATTGCAATTTCATCTTATTTTATCACACTCATGCTACTAACCAATTTGTTTGTTGTGAAGGCATTCAAGAAAAGTCCGATCATCATTTCCTCTTAGCATATATACTTTTCTTCCAATTACATTCTTATTATTGTTCCATTATTAATATCTAGTAATGTCATTTTTATTTTTGTAAATATAAAATACATAATAATTTTGTTATTATATTTAGTATGTAAATACAATTATACTATTTCTATTCTTATAACTTTATTTATATCCATTTGTAAATAAACTTAATTACATTTTAATGATCTTTGTGTTGCAATTTTGAATTCGGAATTTAATTCAACCTTCGAATGAATTTGAATGCAAATATATCTATTCTTCGCATAGTTTTTGTTTGTGTCTTGAGTGATGTAGGAACCTTCATTTGGTATTTATCCAATGCGTCAAGCCTTATCCGATCTTGAAGATTACTTGGAGCTCAACTCTTGCACAATATAAAAGCTATTTATTTATTCAAATTAATTCGATTTGGTTGTATATATATGTTTATGAACATGTACCCTCATTCCTTGTGTGTTCTAATTATTGTTTAATTATGCGTTTATCATATTAGAACACATAGCCTTCTCTTGGGCTCCTCATCAAGAAGCAGGTAAACATACACAATGCACACCTGCACACATTTATAGTTTGGTCCTGGGCTTTTCTACAGCGACAACTAATCGATCGATTGTTCCAATCGGTCGTTTAGAATACTAGTGTCACGCTAGTCTCACTTTTAGGAGCATACATAAAGCCACCTTGTATGGGCTCGCTTGTTTTCCTAAAACACTTTCAAGTCAAAACAATTAATTGAACTTGTTCTTTTGAAAATCAATTTTCTACAAAACAAAAAAACAAAACATAGTGATATGGTATTTAATTAAATTGTTAGAGGTTAGCCGACGATTTAATTAAAATGTAAAGTATTTGGGCCATTAGAGGGTAACCCAATGACTTAAATGCTTTATTCCATAACACTTAATAAAAGTGAACTTTGTTTCACCTCACTTCTTTTCATAACAAAGATTTTGGATGAGAGATGATCGGTTGACCTCAATCACCAATCTCGAGTATCGAATCGTTAGAGGATATCCCAACGTTTTGATACTTGTCATCCACAACCAAACCCCTAAAACACTTTCAAATTAAATTAATTAATTGAATTTGTTTTCAAAATCAATTTTCTACAAAAAACAAAAAACATAGTGTTATGGTATTTAATTAAATTGTTAGAGGTTCGCCCGATGATTTAATTAAAATGTAAAGTATTTGGGCCATTAGAGGGTAACCCAATGACTTAAATACTTTATTCCATAACGCTTAATAAAAAGTGAACTTTGTTTCACCTCACCCTTTTCATAATAAAGATTTTGGATGAGAGAAGATCGGTTGACCTCAATCACCAATCTCGAGTATCGAATCGTTAGAGGATATCCCGACGTTTTGGTACTTGTCATCTACCATTAAAATCAATTCAACTCATTCAAATCTTTTTCGCTCATATGCGATTATCAAAATCAAAAACATTTTCTTCTAAAATCAACACAACCAATCCAAGACATTTTCAACAAGAACTACGGAGTTTTGACTTTCCCATTGCACGAGGGAATACGTAGGCACGCGGTTTCGAAACCGTGTCAAACTCAAAATAATAATAAACGAACCCCGTTTTCTTCTTTCTTATTTCTTGATCATTAATTAGAAGATAACATTTTTATTTTAAACACACAAACATGCACGAACTAAATGGGTCCCATCGAGTACGATGGACGTAAGGGGTGCTAATACCTTCCCCTTGCGTAACCGACTCCCGAATCCATCCTTTTTGGTCTTGTAGACCGCCTTATCCGATTTTTGTGGGTTTTATCTATATTTCCCCGTTCTTTCTAGAACAAATAAAATTAGGTGGCGATTTCATTGTTTTGAAAATTCATTTTAAATGATTTTTGAAAATCGAGTTGCTTCACCGTTGCTGGCCCTTGTGTGGCTCCAATCTCTCCATCCAAGCCCCAAACTTAGGGCAATGCAAGGGAGGAGCAGTACGGAAGTTCCTTTCAACAAACTGTAAGGAAATGGGGTTTGTTGAGGTGATTAATGGGCAACTGCGTTGGCTGGTGGGGAAAAAGGCACCCTTATCGTCTACATGTATTTCAAAAGGGACGTCTGAAGGTAGTGGCCCTAGAAAGGCATAAGGTTCACCGTCTAGCCTGAAAGGAATGAGTACCTGAGATTTCCATATTTTGGTTTTCTCTTTAGTAAGAGGTGGCTCCGAGACGTAGGGCTTGTGTCATACCCCAATTTTTGACCTAATATACCACCTTACATTTGCATCATTGCATAACTAACAGTTCAGACAGCATTAATCGGGTGTAGCATTCACAGGTCAAAATTAGGGTTTCATCAGATTTTTATCTGATTCAAGAGGCAACCAATTAGGGTTTGAGTTTTACTCACCTCATTTGATCTATCTTGATCAAAACATCAACCTGCAATCCTTAGATATCCAATTTTTCTCATTGATCAATCGAGGATCGACCAATTAGGGTTTTGATCGAGGATGAGTATTCTCTGACTTTTTGAGCAATGAATGACTTTTTTGGATAGAGATTGGTCATTATATCTTAGATACAACATCTTGACCTAATTTCTGGATTCAAAACATCACAAAAGTTCACAGACTTCATCAGTCAATTTCTGAAACATCTGATGAAAATTCATCTGCACAGAAAAGTCAAACTTTGACTTTTGGTCAAATTTTGCAAAACAAAACTTTTTCCATCATCAAAATACTTCAAATGATCCATCATGATCATAAAAAATCAAAGAATTTGGAAAAGTCAACAAAAAGTCAAAAGTTCCAACACTTAGAAAAATTTCTAAGTGTCAAAATTTCTTATTTTTTCCAAACTTCATGGCATTTTTTCACATAGTTCCATTTTGAATTGGAAAAAACTCA
This sequence comes from Vicia sativa, assembly GCA_021764765.1. Lineage (NCBI taxonomy): Eukaryota > Viridiplantae > Streptophyta > Magnoliopsida > Fabales > Fabaceae > Vicia > Vicia sativa. The sequence goes on along the minus strand of CM038793.1, from coordinate 38,334,792 downwards.
AAACATGAAAGTTGTAGCTCTTGAAACAAGCTTTCCAAAATGTCCAAGAACTCTCAAATCCATGGAGTCTAGCTATACTTTTGAAATTGAAACATAAGGCTCCATGAACATGGTTTTTCAAGGTCAAAACTTCACATTTATAGGTCATTTTGTGATTTCTTCATCTAGAAGCAATGCCACCTTGCCAAATGGATTGTAGAACTGATAAATATCAGCTAGATGTGATTGAGAAAAGATAAGATCAATTTGAAGATTTTTACACATGGTAAAAAGAGGAAGCTTCCTTTTTCCTTTTGTAAAAGTCTTTCTTGCCCTTTAAGGTATCTTTGAATTACAAAGTCTTGTACTTGTGCCTAACATTTTCAGAACCATTGGCCTATAAATAGAGCATCATTTTCAAGTTCAAACCACACCAAAGCAATGCAAGTTCATGCTTTCACTCTCCATCTTTGAAAATTCAAGAATCATATGTCAAATTGCCAAAACTTGCATTTTTGAAAATTGAGGAAAACCATGAGGAACTTTGGTGTCTAACATACTTTAACATCAACATGAAACTTGTTTGAACACTAAAATCAACATAAACTAAGCTAGAAACCAGAATTGCATTTCATGTTCACCATGCTTGCCAAAACTTCCTAAGAGCTCGAATTCATGGTTTTGCTTGAGCAAGTAATGTTCTGATCACTCAAACATCATCCATGAACATCATAGGGATGATCCAAATCATTAACAACCATCTGTAACAACTCAAAACACGATTTCCAGTTTCCATTTTGAGCTTATGCAGGTGAACTTGTGTAGCACGATCCAGGTTGATTCAAGGAGTGCAGACCACTTCTACAGCTTCTACATAGGCCGATGATGCTACAGCAATCATAAAACAAGTTCTGGAAACGCGCAATCACCTTCTTCGATATCAACTTGAACAGGTATGAACTCAAACTTGGATATCATGATTCTTTGCATTTAAATGAAAAAAATCTTGGCCAATCTCTTTCTGCACCTAACACGATCATAAGCCCTCAAACAAATTGAAAAATCATCAACTATGCATCATTTAATTTGGAATTTTAGTTTCTAGGGTTCTTCGTGATTTCTGAGAATTCAAACGTGTTAGACCAAAAATAAATGCAATTAACAGTCATCATCGTATTCCTTGTTCAAAATCAAGCAATTTTCATGTTTACTTTATCCAATTTCATTGAGAAACAAGGATTTTAGCCTGGATTGAAGGATCGGAGGATCAAAGAAGAAGAACATGGATGCGCGCGTGTTCTTGAGTTTTTTTCCAAATTTAAATTTTCCAATCATTTATTAACACGTGTTGTTGGTTCAAATACACAAAAGCAAGCTTGTCCCAGTGGTTTCCAGCACGCCTTTAGTCCTTTGTGCCACGTATGCCACCCCAATGGTCATGGGTTCAACTCTCCACAAGACCATTTTTTTTTCAAACATTTTCATATTTTTCATTTTTCTTACAAACTTTCACACTTTTTTTTAACCAATCAAAACTCCTCATTTTGAGGTGATGTTTTGTACACTTGTCAATAAATGTATCTATTTTATGATAATGCAAAAATTTTCAGAAAAAACTTTCATCTGATTATATTTTAATCGAGCCGAAAACGACGCTTTGAACACTTTTCAAAACACCTTTAAAAGGTGAATTTTTCAAACTTCCGACTTCCGATTCTTTTCAAAACTTCTCATAAGTGAACCTCACATTTCAAAACACTTTCAAAATAATTTCTTCAAAAATTTTTCATCAAACTTGCATCTTTTTCCATGATCGATCCGATTTAAACGATAAAACCGATTCGTTTTCTCTCGAATTTCTCAATCGATCATGGGCCTCCCTCACGGTGTAAGTCCCATAACATTCTTTTATGTACATAATATTTCTTTGTACATATCAAACTCTTTCCAGGTACATACAAATTTTTATCATACATAACACGATACTTTTTATACTCAATACGCATAAACTTGATCGTTTGTTTTCACCCCACTTGTGTATACTCCAACCAACATTCTTTTATGTACATACATATCTTTTCCTTGTACATATCAATTTATTTTCATACAAACTTTTATCTGTACATAATACAAATACCTTTTACAGATAAACTTTGATCGATCGTTTAAATGCATACATATACGAATACCATTGGTATTGAAAGGAGCATTATTCCTGAAACGCTTTCAAACCAATGGGCCACCCTATGGTGTAAGTCCCAACCCTCCTATGTACATCCATCTTTGTCTGTACATAAATACTCGTTCGTGTACATATTTACTTCCTTGTACACAATTCAAACTTGTAAATAATCAAGTTACGCTCGTTTTAAACGTTCGTTCACAGACACTTGTTTATATTTTCAAATCATAAACTTTTGTAAATAAACATCATGCATTGTTTATATTTCCTTCATAAACTCCTGTGAATACATATCACACACACACACACACTTGTTTATACAACTGTCTAGTTATAACATAACAACTAGTCTAACCAATAGGTTCCCCACAGTTGTAGCCTCCGCTTGGGCTTTATACAAGATAATTCATCCCCAGCATGAGTTTAGCCTCCGCTTGGGCTTTATACAAGATAACTCTCCCCACAGAGTTAGCCTCATCTTAGGCTTCATATAAGAAAACTCATTCATCTGAGTTTAGCCTCCGCTTAGGCTTCATATGAGACAATACTCCCCTGTTGAGTTAGCCTCCTCTTGGGCTTCGTTCAAAAGAACTCCTCATTGAGTTTAGCCTTCTCTTGGGCATCATACAATGAAAGAGACCATAAAATCTCTTAACAGCCTCCTATTGGGTTTCCAATACAAAGAATCACCCACGTTAGGATAGAACCCTGAGAGTATAATTTCCCGGTGAAATTGCTCTTAATTCCAAAAGGATGGTTTCCCGGTGAAATCCCTTTTAAGACAAAGCCAGCCATACCCTATAGCTTCCTCTTGAGCTTCATACAAGGACCCTCGATGACCCTCGATGACCCTCGGAATGCCTCCTTTTGGGCTTACAATACAAGGACCCATGGGCTTCTTAAAAGTATCCCTTTAAACCAATCAATTTCTCCTAGAGATTTAGACGTTTATCATCTCTATGGAAGAAGTATCTCATCTATCACATCATATACAGTCAAAAACTTTTCAAACTCTTTTCAAACAAAAACATCTCTTAATTGTAAGTGGTAACGCTTGTACACTCAAGCAAAACACCCAATACTTACAGTTAAAAGATTCAAACATCTTTTTCAAAACATCTTTCTTAAACATGTAAGTGGTAACGCTTGTACACTCGAGCAAAGCACCTAATACTTACGACGAAAGATTTCATTTCAATTAAACTTTTTTTTCAAAAATGTATGTGATGAAATAGATTAGATACATTTTTCATTAAGATGACATTTGTCTGTCTCTTACTAACATCCCGTTGCTTTCCACTAGCATAAGTGGGAACTACGATTGCTCTGACTTTCTCAACATCCTTTTGAGAATACGTAGGCACAAGGTCTCATCCTTGCCGAGCAAATTTCTTTCTCCCTCAGACCAAACAAACCATAGATCCCTGTAGATCCGAGCTACAAATACTCTGATTCCCACTAGGGGATATGTATGCAGAAGATCCACAGATCTTTGCGAGCACAATAATAACAAACACTAGGATCCCACATAACCTATCTTTCTTAAAATCCCAAAGGAGAAACTTTCCCAATCATAGAAATAGCAATTAAAAAACACACAAACATATCAAACATATTCATATATAAAGCTATAGATAACTATATATATTTAGGGTGCTCCATCTATTTCCTTTATATAACAATCCCCCTTACTCAGAATCTCCCCAATACGTTGCGTCTAGTTTGCGCTAGTCGTTACGCATATCAAAATCAATTGAGGGTATTAACAGCTTTCCCCTTTTTCATAATCATTAAATCATCTTTCTTGTGTTGAAAATAATAAAGCTTGATGCTCGCGGCATCTTTATAAACAAATCAAAAGAGTAAATCGTTTCGAGCCAGAGAATCTGAATTCATATTCGAATCCTCTAGCGCGTCACCTTTTAACGCGAACAACTTGCCATCAACATGGAGGAGTTGGAGACTGGCGGCGAGAGCTGTGACAAATGCTTTGTCTGCCATTGTTGAAGTTGAAGAGGTTGAAAGGGTTTAAAGATTCTTGGTTTGAACTGATAAAGAAGCGGAAAAAAACCGTAAAAGACTGTGGTTTCCTGGGTTGAGATGAAAGTTGGAAACTTTTGACGGTTCAAGATGAAGGGAAACGGTTAGGGTTTTAAAGTTGTTCCTGGTATTTTGATTCGGAGATTGGGAATGAAAGAGATGAAGTTTTCTCTGGGTTTTTGCTGTTTAAAGAGTGAAAACGCAGAAGAAAAAAGAACGAAAGAAGAAGAACAACTATTTATAGGCGTGAGAGTGAGGAAAACGAAAAGGCAAAAGGGATCGTGGCGTTTCTCTAGGGTTTCAAATGTGTCCGTCGAAGGACACGTGTAGGTGGATTAAGTCTCTAGCGTAGTGGGCCACTGCAGCTACCTAGGTCATTATGACTAAACATTAAATGCTCCCACGTCTCGAGGAAAGGTAATATACGTTTCCATGATTACATGATGTCATGAAAAGACTGGAGTAGTGAGCTGTTTGCACTAAGGTAGCAGAAACGGCTAAACCGATGCAAGGTGAAACTTCATAGATACCATTGTCTCATGTTCGACAGCGTCAAGAATTCGAAAAATGGTATCTCTGGGGGCATTTTGTTAGCTAGAAATTTGTGAAGTATGCCTAAGGGCATGGTTTAGAGGCAGAAGTTCCTACATTTTAAGGACAAAATCTTAAATAATGTTAGCTTCTGAAGATACCTAACAAAGCCAAATCAGAAGCTCCAGAAATAATGCTTGTCGGTTGAGAAGCTGGCTCAGAAGTCCAAACTAAGTCGACCAAAGCAAAACAACGTTGAAAACAAGACTACGTCAACATATGGTGTGATGGTCGATTCGACAAAGGTTTGAGTCGAATAAAGGCATTAGTCAAAATGTTGTTGTTGTCGAAGGTGTTGGCTGGTGGACTTAGGAAATTTTGTTGTGCCCCAAGAAAATAAATCGAACCTGAGGGCAGTTTCCTTCTGAAGACACGAAGCGGGAAAAAGTCAAAAATAAGGAGAACGTGGGTAGCTGCCTCAGAAGATCGTGGGTTAGAAGCTTTGAGCGGATGGTGAACGCGTGCAGAAGTTACTTTCAAAGATTGAATCTCGTCCGTTGATTAGGTTTAAAAGTTACTTTGTAATTACTATAAATAAGTTAGAATGTTAAGAATTTTGGGTGTTCATTTGTACTCTCAAACTATTTGCTAACACTCTGCCCAATTCCGTGCTAAAGGAAGAAAGAGTAACGCAAGCGTTGATGTACGTGAATTACCACACTTTTATTTCAATACAATCAATTTCCTTTTAACTTTATCTTTATTGCTTTTCATTTACGTCTGTTCATTTGCTTGTTGGTCACGAGTCACCAATAGCTTTATTTACCAAAACCATTTTAACATAAACTGTTGGTCACAAGTCACCAATAGTCAGAATTCTGTGTGTGGAAAGCCATTGCACTATTTCTCTTAGGCTCTGGAAACTGTTTCTGGGCCAAGGTCCTTTTCGTTTACAGAAGTAGTGCAATTCACCAGAAACCTTAGCACGTGTCTTTGGATCAACTGGTCGATCTCGCGAGTAACCCTTAGTTTTAGGACTTAGGGAGGACCAGCGGTTGTTTACCATTTTCCATAGTAAACAATCGGCTTGTAGCGGATTCTTCTTAATAGTCATTAGGGGATTGGTCAACTTATTCACAGCAAAGACATATGAGTCATTATCAATGGCGTTGGTACTCTTGCCATGATCGGGCATTGGTGCGTTGATCACATTTAAAGTTTCGACATGAGGGTTGAATTCAATTTCCCAGGCTTCAATCATGTCTTGGATCTTGTTCTTCAGGGCCCAACAGATGTTGGTGTCGTGCCCTGGGCTATTGGAGTGGTATGCACAACTTACATTGGGATTGTATTTCAGAGAAGAAGTGTTGACATGTTGAGGAGGATCTCTCAAAGTAACCAGCTCTTCTTTCAACATGTGTTGTAATGCTTGAGACAACGACATGTTAATCTTCGTAAACTATCTTCGTCACGCGTCCTGTCTACGCGTATTGTCTTTTTGAGGTTGCACTGGTGTGGGATTTGAGATCAGGTCTTCCCCCACAGATTGATTGCGATCAGTTTTATCATGACTCTTTTGACCATACACAACATTGGCTTCTTTCTTACCACCAAAAGATCTCTTCTCAGCATTTGTAGATGTTTCGACTTGAATCTTTCCGCTCTTGATTCCAGCTTCAATATGTTCGCCTGTCAATATCATCTTGGTGAATCCGGATGATGAGTTTCCAAAAAGATGATTGAAGAATGGGCCTGTCAATGTTCCCATAAACATGTCAACCAATTCCCTATTACACAAGGCTGGCTGAACTCTGCCTGCTAGATCTCTCTATTTCTTGGGGTAGTCTTTAAAAGAAATGCATCCACAACTTCCTGTCAGCGGTGGGGTTGAATCTTCTAAACATAGGACTTCAGATGAAGTTTCGGACAAGAAATGCCATCATACTTAGAAAAAGTAGGAACTTTGAACTTGCGGGGAATGACCACTCCAGGAACCAGGCTTAAATCATCAAAATTCAACCCAAACATTTTCAAATTTTCCACAGTATTCAGACAATCTTCCAATTGCTTATACTTCTCATTGTCATGAGGATATTGCTCGCTTATATAGTCTACTTCCTCATCTTCTTGATACCTATGATGGCTTCCTTCATTAGCCTTGACACTACCTTCAGTTCCGCTGCTCTTGTCTGAGAACTCAAGTTGTCTGACTACTTTAACTGGAACTCTGTACCTTTTCCCCATATTGAGAATGCCAATGGTCTTCTTCTTATTTTTCTTGACAATGAGCTCTTTCAGATCTTTCTGACCTTGGGCCAAGTTGGTGAACATCTCTTGGAACTGAGCATTCTGAGCCTGGAGATCTTTGACAGTATGTTCTAGAGCCATTTCTGGTGAAATAAAAGCGAGATAATAAGAAAACTGGTCTTTAGAGTATCTGTTATGAAATGATATGCTATGATATTCAATGTTATGCAATGTTATGCAATGCAATGTTTTCAAGGACCTTGGGAATTTAAATTTGGTAAACAAAGTATGAACCAACTTTTTTATTAGTCTAATTAGTAATACAAAAGAAAGCTCAAGCACAAAAATAAAAGTTCTAATGCTTAGGCCTCCCATGGTCGCTTCCTCTTTGTATTGACATAGGCGTTAATACTCTGTTCTTCGTGAAGTATCTTCGTCAAATCCAATACTCTTTTCTCGCTTGCATAACATTGAGCTTCGAATGTATCTCTTTCTTATTTGAGTTGAATCCAGGATCTCTTCAAGTCTTCAAAATTAGTAGGCATACCTGGATGGAGAATGGTATAGGGTTCATCGCCTGCGACAACAGGTTCCATAATTACTGGTAGGATGGAAGCATATGGCATCATGAGAATTTGAGCGCGAGCTCACACCCATTTGAGGTAAGGTTCCCAAGGAATCAAATTTTTATGCCCCAAGGTCTTGGTATCAGTTTTCTTCACCATGCCTCAAGCGTCCATAAATCTTCGACGGTAACCTTTGAGATCATTATCGATGTCAAATATAATGCCTTAGATAATCATGTCATGAGGACCATCTCTTTGAGCATAACCAAACTGACGTAGCTCTAAGCAAGGGTTGTAAGTGATACGTCCCCTTATGCCAAGGAGTTGTACATTAGGGAATTCTCCATAATGCACAATGAAAGTGAAGTCTTTTTGAGAGTAGAGACACCAACAGATATCTGAATGAGAGAGTGACATCAACCTTTGAGACCATTTCAAACCTTGTTCATTCTTCATCACTGGTCGAGGAAGATGCGAAATAAACCACCTGGATAATAATGGTATGCAACACATGAGAGTTCCTTGTCTTTTCATAGTACGAGTATGAAGAGAATGCATAATATCTCCAAGTAAGGTAGGCACATGGTTATGAGCGAGGAACATCTTGATGGCGTTCACGCCTATGAATTGATCTGGATTAGGAAATAGTACCAACCCATAGATTAGCAAAGCCAAAATGTCTTCAAAATCATGGAAACTCATAGCCTTTAAGAATTCTCGAGCCTTCTTTATCATAAACTTAGAAAGCAAACCCTTAACTTCACTTCTTGTTTTCCAATTGGCTTCAATGTCTGATCATTTTAGGTGTAAAGCTGAGGTAATGTCTTTAAATCTCAGAACTTTTTCAGAATCAGTGAAAGGTATCTGATCAAGAATGGGTATCCCAAGTAGCTTAGAGAACTCTTCCATTGTAGGTACTGTAATACGGTGGGAGAATTGACTTTGAGAATTTGTTTTGCTTTTTCTCGCAAATGTTGCGGATAGCAAGAGTCGCCACCGACTTTTCTTTTATCCAATTAAGGGAAGGTGAAAAGAACAGAAAAAGACCTTCGTTAGATTTTTAGTAAGGGAGAAGGTTATGAAAAGGGAAGGTATTAGCACCCCCTTTCATCCGTAGTTATCTACGGGCTCTTAGTTGCTTCTAGCTCATTTTTAAAAGTGCTTTCTGTGTGTTTGAAAAAAAAAGTTTTGAAAAGGCATTTCTCTTTGACTTTGTAATGATTCATGTAGGAATGTATACAAAGTGTTCAAAAATGTTTCGTTTTTGAAAAGAGTTTGAACTTTGACAAAAGTGTGAGGTGTGAAAAGTATTTGATTGAGCAAGCAACTAAAAGTCTTATTACCTACTCAGAATGGTCGTTTTCGTGTTGTTTTACGTTCCTTTAGAATAGTGTTATCCATACCATTAGTTGGTAGGTAAGTCTATTCGTTGGATGTAAAAGGGACATTCGAAGGGACATCGGATGGTCGTAGAAGGCAACTTGTAGGAAGTATCCTAGCATATTCGAAGGGACGATCATCACTTTTCGTAGGCAATAATCGAGGGACGAGATCATGTTTTCGTAGGTCACATCGAGGGACTCATGATCTTTGATTTGAAGGGACTATGATGATATGTTTGTAGGCAACGGTGCTAGGATACCTCTACGTTCGAGGGACTTGACCATTTATTTGAAAGGCAACGAGAGAGAATACTCTAGGGGGTGCATGTGTGAAAAGAGTGTGTTAAATTCAGATATGTTATCTTGCAATTAGAAGTGATCTACGTTCGTTTTTATCTTGCCATACACACCTACTTACTAGTAGTTTATAGGGTGCGGAAAGTAAATTGCGGAAAGTAAATGTCCTACGCTATTACATGGCTTTGGGGCAGTTACATAATAGGAGTGCGGAAAGTAAAATCCTAATTAAACTATTACATCCCATGAGCAGTTACATAATAGGAGTGCGGAAAGTAAAATCCTAATTAAACTATTACATCCCATGAGCAGTTACATAATATTGGAAAAGAATGCGAGAAAATAAATCCTAACTATTACAACCTGTAAGCAGATACATAATAATCGGGAAAGATAAGAAATTCGCATAAGAGAAAAATACGTTAGTAAAAGAAAATTTTGAATGAAGAAAAATGTTTTTGGGTTAGTAATGATAATTAGATGATAGAGTAATTTTTTTGGAATTTTTTGGATCGTTTTTGATAAGGAAAAGCAATTAAAAGTCAATTTAATGGTTAATTAACAATTAATTAAAATATGCATGCAAAAATATTAATTTTAATGTCGAAAATTAAATAAACATTTTTCTGATTAAAATGCAAAAGGAAAATATTTTTGGTGATTTTTAAATGCATGAGAAAATTATTTAAAGAGAAAATAAATTAAAAAGAAAAAATATGAAAAAGAAAATAGAAAATATGTTAGTTTTGCAAAGTTATAAAAAAGAAATTTTTTCCTTTTATAAGCAGATACATAATAATAAGATAAGAAATTCGCATAAGAGAAAAATACGTTAGTAAAAGAAACTTTTGAATGAAGAAAAATGTTTTTGGGTTAGTAATGATAATTAGATGATAGAGTAATTTTTTTGGAATTTTTTGATCGTTTTTGATAAGGAAAAGTAATTAAAAGTCAATTTAATGGTTAATTAACAATTAATTAAAATATGCATGCAAAAATATTAATTTTAATGTCGAAAATTAAATAAACATTTTTCTGATTAAAATGCAAAAGGAAAATATTTTTGGTGATTTTTAAATGCATGAGAAAATTATTTAAAGAGAAAATAAATTAAAAGGAAAAAATATGAAAAAGAAAATAGAAAATATGTTAGTTTTGCAAAGTTATAAAAAAGAATTGTCAAGCCAGGGATCGAACCCCTGACCCTCCTTTCACACGCGCGTGTCCTTGCCACTAGACCATCATGCAGATTGTGTTAGCATAATGAAACAAAAACCATTTAAACAAAATTGATTCTTGGGAACCCAAATCACGCGCGAAGATCTTCATCTTCTTCGTTTGAATTTTCAAACAGATAACGTCGGTCTGGTTCAACGCTAAGGCCCCTGCAAAATTCCAAAATCTCATACAAGCAATATAAATTAGTTATGGATATATGGATCGATGGGAAACATCGTTCTAAACACGATGGTGGTCTCGGTTTGGTCCAATTTTGCCTATTTCAGGAAACCCCAATTCGAGCAGATGAACCCTAACCATGGTGCATTTCGATTCAGGTGTCTAAACTCCAATTAACCTATGCAGAAAGTTTCAAAACTCCATTATAAACACAAAAAAAGCATCAAAACACGTTAAATATGCATGAAAAATCAAAAATCGAAATTGAGTTAGAAAGTGCAAACCGAAATCTAGAATTCGTGATTCTGGATGTTTGGGTGGCTTGTGAGTATCTAGATCGATTCAGGAGACCTCCAGGAATGCAATGGAATGCTTAGAATCGATTGAAACAACCTGAAACTAGGGCTGCAAGTTGCTTGAGAGACACAGTTTTTTTGAGCTTTGTTAGGGTTCTTAGAGGCAAAATTTTCGTCCCTTGTTCATGTGTATGCATTGTGTATATATAGTAGATGAATTTAGGTCAAGAATCATGAAGAAATAATGTATCAATCAATGAGAAAATATTTGATTTGGTATAAAACCAAATATTGCCTTTTTGATCAATTTTCAATCAATTCTCTTGCCAATCAATGCCAATTTCGAATTTGCCAGCTTGGGAGGTTTGCTTGGACCTCAAGAATGAGAGAAAAATCTAATTTGCATTTAATTTTGATTTTCTACCTTTTATTTTAATTTAATTGGCTTTTAAATGATTAAAATCCAAATTAAATAGAAAATAAAAGATAAAATTCGTGGCCTTGGGCTTGGAGGTTCCAAATTAGCTGAGGAACAAGTTTGAACCAAGAAAAGTTAGGCCCATTTGCAAAATTTTGGATTTTGACAAGTATTTCTCTTTGTGGCCTCTTCAAAAATGCTTAACTTGTGCAAGGTGTATCTTGCTCAATTTTTTAAATTTTTGGGTGTTCTTGGACTTTTTAGAAAGCTCTAGATGTCCTCTAAACAACCTATTTGGTTTCATCTCAATTGGAGTTTCCATGCTCAATAACACTTCTTTACAAAAAGTTGACTTTTTGTTGACTTTGAAAAGGACCTGTAATGTTTTGATCCATATCTTCAAAATGAAGCATTTTCTGACCAAGCTTGTGAGACATGAAGTTGTAGAGAATGTAATTATCTTCAAAATGAGAGGTGGTGGAAAAATTTCTGATAATGTATGTGAAAGTTATGCTCAGTCAAAGTTCTGTTGACTTTTCCTTAAAAAACCCTAATTTGGAAAGTTTGACTTTTGATCAAATCTTGAGTTTTCTTGATGAATCATGATCAACCCTTGATCAAATGATGAATGTTACTTTAAAATATGAATGTTGACAAAAAATTATGAAGTTTGACTGTATGTTGACCACAGTTGACTTTTTGTCCAATACAACTGATTTTCAACCATCTGAGCAATTGTCTGAGGAAACTTGACCTGTAACGCTTGGAATTTGACATGGAGATTGTTTGAAGCATATGATGAGGCATGATGACCACTGGAAATGTTGGAGGCTCATCTGGACTTGAGGATAGCCAAACCCTAGCTTGGGCTGATTGCCTAGGAGAGAGTTTGTCTGGTCAACCCTTGTGAAATCCTTGAGTATGGATGTATGAAATGTCTTGAGAAGTAGGAGGGCAAATTTTAGGGTATGACAGGTACCAACTGATAATCTGGGTGTCGCACCTCAAAATTTTCCCCTTCGTTTCACCTCAATGGCTCATTTTCATCGTGGATATTCATTCATTGTGGCTTCAGAAGAGATTCTATGGGGAAACTTTCATGAAAAGGATTGTGCTGGGTTTCTAAGGGAACTATTGTTTTGTTATTGATTCAATTTTTATTCAAGCTATCATTGAGTATAATTTGAAATTCAAAAGGAACTATTTGTTTTTGGAATTTAAATTCAGTGGAGGGAAAGCTGTTTGTTTTTGGATTTCAAATTCATTAGCAGAGGAAAAATATATTTGCAAGGAGTTATTCGGTTCATAATGGGCATATTACTCATTTCACTCGTTTCAAGCAAAAAGTACTCAAGTTAAGATTAATTCCATTCCCTTTTGAGTGCAATATTCATTCAAATGAAATGCTATACGGATGTCATTCAGTTTATTGTATTCATTTGTCTCAAGTTCTACAAATTTACAATGCCTTTTTGCAAGAAGGATATGGAATTACAGGCTTGAAATTGAAACACAAGTTGTTTTATTATAATTTGATTATTAATTTTGAGTTACAAAATATTAAAAAGTTTTCAAATCCTATCTAATGCTACAAGTTTCTAAGATTCGTCCCTATGTTTTGAACGATTTTTTTTTTTGTCTTCCTTCAAGCCGTTTCTTCTCATCCAAGCTTCCCTCTTATCATCCAACTCACCATGTTACATGAAACAAGAAAGAGAAATATAGTTAGTAATATAATTCAATCGAAAAAGAATTAATGCAAGCAATTTGTATTACAATCTCATCATTAGGAGTTTCTGGCAAGAATCAGGTTTAAAGAAGTACCAAGCCTCATAATCTTGTTCAAGATTAATCATTAGTTAGAAGAAGATTTTTTGCAAATCACAAAACAAATTGGTTCACAAAGAAGGTTAAACTCAGAATTATCATCATAGTTATAATAAGAAAATAAGGCAGCAGCAGGCCAAATCCAAAACAGTTTAACAGCAAGCAACAGGCAGCAAGCAAAAGGGAAATTTTTTACCAAGAGCACCATGGTTATCAACATTTAGAGTAAAAAATTTTCACCTAGAAACATTATGTTTAGCAGCAGGCAGCAGAAGGCAACAGACACAGAAAAAAGCCAAAAAGTGCCAAAAGTTCAATCTAAAAAGCACGGCAGGTCATAGCTGAAAGAGGCAACACAGGCAACCACAGGCAGCAGAAAATTTAGTTCCGAGGGAAAACAGAACAGAGTTTCACCAATGGATAAAGGGACCAATATCAAGCAAGGATCAAGGCAATATCTGTTCAGAATTTAAATCAACAAAAGGGGCAAGGACCAGAAAAAGAAAAGTTCATAATCTGTTCAGATTGGAAAATCAAAAAATAAGCCAAGGCCAGTAACCACAACATGAGTTCAAGACAGAGAAACAAAAAGCATTATCATGATGCATATAACATAGTAGGAAACTATTAGAAACACAACTTGATAGGTCTAAGCCAAACAAAAACCAAAACCCTAGTATCCTTCATCATCATTTTCCTACCCTAGAAATCCTTCAGAGATTATTTTTTTTCTTCAGAAAACCATTTGCTGAACCGAGAAAGAAAATGAGGAAAAGCAAGAAAGAAAATAACAATCTCACCCAGAAGGTCTCAGATCGAATCTTCATGGAGACTCAGGCTCCACTCTCTAACATTTTTCCCATCACCATCATCAATATGCATCACAATCATTGTTTTCACTACAAACTAGAGGCCTAGGGTTGCGTTCCCCTTTCTGGATCTAGGACAAATCTGCAGAAATTAGAAAACAACAGGCATTGTATTAGCATTCAGAAGAAAAACGAGTCAGAACACGAAGAAATCGGAACTTCAGGGCCTCGTCGCTGCCGTCACCGCCGTGAGGCGATTTCCGACGCGGCTGCCCTTCCTGCTTTCTGGCTAGGTTCCATCAGAGAGCGAACGAGAGAGAGCGATGAGGGTTTTCATGTGAGGTTCGAGAGAGAGAAAGATGAGGTTTCTGTATGATCGCGAGAGAGATGCGAGGGTTTTCCATGAGCGAGTGAGAACAAGAGATCCAGAGAACGAGAGAGATGAGGGGTTTTCTTTTCTGGGTCAGAAGTAACGAGAAGAGATGAGTGTCACGAGAGGGAGAGACTGATTTCTTTGGTCCTAATTATTTTTAGTTAATTTTCATTTTTAATTAGAGTTTTTTTTATATATTATGTTAGTGTCTTAGTTTGGTGGTGACAAGTGTCACCACCTTGATTTTTCTTTGTTCCTTTTTATTTTCTTTTTTTATTAGTTAAATTATTTTGTTTCTTAAAATTTGGTAAATACTACACCATCTTGGCCATCAGAGTTTTTGTTGGGAAAGAAAGATCCGACGCATCAAAATTGCCAGCATGCTGTGGATTTGTGCTGACCAATCACGCAAGATCAGATGGGCTTTTTCACGGACTTGGGCTATTCTCGCTTCCGACACCCCCGGATTCACGACAATATCAGGCCCATTTCTAAACTCTTATCTTTTAAATTAATTTATTTTATGTAAATGATTTAATTTTTTGTGCGATGTACTAGATAATATTTAGTTCTGATAGTTTTTATTTGATGATTTATTGATTAAACTATTAGTTGATTTTTCATGAAACAAAAAAAATCATTTCTAATAATTATTTAAATTTCCGATTGTATTGTGTGATAATTGTCTGTTTATTCGCTCATTCGGTGTTTATTCATCATTGTACACTCCGCACACAACCAACATTAAAATTAATCTGATTTTCCTTTGATTGGCTCATAAGCCGATTTCTTAAAGGGTCTCATAGTTGGGGATGGGCATGGCCATCCTCACGAGGTTGATTAAATCCCTTGTTGCTTTAATTAATCATAACCCAAAAATAACATTGGTCCATATACCAATCTTCCATGCACCAGGGTCTCATGGTTGGGGATAGGAGCACCTATCCTCACGAGGTTAATTAAGTCCATATACTTAATTGATCATAACCCGATTCCACTTTTCATCTCCGCGTGTATCCCAAAACACTTTTGTAATTAAAGTTCTAAATCTCGATCCAACGTCGAGTTTCTTTTCAAAATATTTTCATAAATAAATATTCTACTTCTCCCTCCTCCCAAACATATGGTAGTCAGTCCTGTTTCGACCCTCGACTGTATGTTTGGTTTCTTAAATGAATCTATTAAGTAGACATCGTTTCACTTTATTTTTCTTAATAAACCTTTTGGGCAGAAAAAGATGATTAGGATGTTTCTGTCCACTCATCCGGGTACTTGGGGCGTTAGCCGTTGAACGCTTATGGTCCAATACTCGTCTCCCACATAAAAATAACTCAACTCACTCAAACTCTTTCATCGCTCATATGCGATCATCAAACTCTTTTCTTACAAAGAGTGTGCAATAGTCGTTTCAAACACGAACGAGGACCTAAGCTTTTCAAACAAACTAAACAAGTCCAAGTTCAAGCATTTGAAATGTCTAATGCACGATTTTTCTTATAAAATCAATACAACAAACTTAAAACCTTTTTGAGAGGAACTACAGAGTTTTGACTTTCCCATTGCACAAGGGAATACGTAGGCACACGGTTCTGAAACCGTGCCAAACTCAAAATAATAATAAACAAATTCCGTTTCTTTTTCGATTATAACTTAGAGAGTAGCGAATACACACACACACTTAGAATTAAATGGGTCCCATCGAGTACGATGGATGTAAGAGGTGCTAATACCATCCTCTTACATAACCGACTCCCGATTCCATGTTTTTGGTCGTAGACCGTCTTATCCGTATATGTGGGGTTTTATCTATATTTCCCCGTTCCTTTTGGAACAAATAAAATTAGGTGGCGATTTCACTTATTTTTGAAAACTAATTAATTTTTGAAAATCGAGTTGCTTCAGTTGGCGACTTCACTGGGGAAGATTGACTAAGCGTGTAAACCCTAGTTTAGTTCGTCGTATGTGTGTTATTTTCACTTTCTTTTGATCACTCTATTTTATGTTTATAATTTAGTCATTTTGTGTTGCTTTAATTATTACCTTGTTATTATATTATATTGTGTGGGAATAATGGATGGGACTATAGGAAAAGCCCACTACCAAGGCTATATAACACATAAATTAGAGTGGTTGCGTAGTATTGACTTGCTGGACGGAAATGTCTTGTAAGTTGGTGCGAAGACCACACCTAGTGAAGGTTCTTTCGAAGACATTATCGCCGATTGCAAGTTATTTTTGCGTTGACGATAGTGTTGTTAAAAGGGATTTTCCCCCTAGTTTTGACCTTTAAGGAAACCTAACCTTTGGGCTTTAAGAATGCTCAAATGAGACGTTCTTGGATATATCGTCTAATCACAAATTAATTTGCGGTGAAAATGATATACCCAAGTTGGGATCAATGATTTTGAGTACCCCGTTCAGATCCTGGTATCGAGAGTTACGTTTGTTAGATCGTTAGACCTGCTTTGTCTATTCGGATAATACATAACTCTCCCTCAAACCAAATTCTCTTGAAAAAAATATTGTAGCGTTGCAAGTATCAATTGCGATGCACTTCAATATTAGAATTTGTGTTTGTTGTATCAAAAACCCTAAGAGCCATCCCGGGGGGAATCGTTGGGTAGACGTCAAAAATATACCCGGTCGTCCTAAAAAAAACTTTAACATGCTAATGCTGCATCACATTACATTGCATCCATCATGCATAAATTAATCATCAACATTTATTTGTTCCATTTTGCAGGAATCCTAAGGACTTGGTTCGCATAAGCAAATCGTTAACAAATGGATGACAAAATGCATACCAATCTGATCAAGGTCAAGATGCCAAAGTTGGAGGTTTTGTTACGTTTGAAGGAAAAGGTCAAGAAGGCTGATATGACCACTTTCACCAGAAGATATGGTCACATCCTGAAGCTTTTGGACACAAATGTTGATGTGCATGCCATGGTTGCCTTGTACCAGTACTATGACTCTCTGCTCCGATGTTTCACTTTTCAAGACTTTCAATTGACTCCAACCATTGAAGAGTTTGAGATTTTGCTAGGATGGCCTTTGAAAGGTGGCATCCCCTTCACCAGCTTAGGAGAAAGAGTAACATCCGACAGGTTAGCTGAAGTGTTGTATCTTCCGGTCAGAGAGGTTGCACCTATGTGTAAGGCTAAAGGGATTCTCCGAAAGGCATTGGAAAGCAAAGCGAAGGAATTGGCAGAATCAGACAATACAAACGCCTTTTATGTTGTTCTTGCTCTACTCATCTTTGGGATCGTCATGTTTCATAGTGGGGAAGAAGAGTTCTTGGAAGAGTATGCTGTTAATGTGTTTCTTTCCAGGAAGAGTCCTATTCCAACTCTTGTGGCAGATGTGCTTTATCACCTTCATATAAGGCATGAGAAGAAGAGAGGTGTGGTTGTATGTTGCACTCCTTTGTTGTACTCCTAGTTTTTGTCTCACCTACCGACTAAGGGCCCGTGGTACGACGTATTGAAATATTTGTCATGGTCTCAGACTTTATCTTGCCTCACTTCAGATGTTGTGGTTTGGTACTTACCAAATTGGAATGTGGGAGAAGTTATTACCAACTGTGGAGATTTTCCTAATGTCCCGCTAATGGGATCTCAAGGCTGTATTAATTACAACCCTAGGTTGGCGTTAAGACAGTTGAGTTATCCTTTGGAGACTGAGCCCAATGGTGCAGTATTAGAGGAGCTACTCTTGGAAGACTTTGGGAAAGAAAATCCTCAATTATTAAGACAAATCAGAAGTGCTTGGACTCGAATCCATATGAAAGGAAGAGAGTTAGGAAAAAGAGATTGTGTAGCAAAAGAACCTTACAAGCAGTTGGTGATTGGTAGGGTCAAGGAGGTCAAACTTCCGTACGCTCCGGTGGTTCCCGTCAAGGTTCCTGAGCCTGAAGTCACTCATGTCCCTATTGAGGAATTCAACAAGCTTAAGCTCACGATTACGGAAATGAGGGCTGAAGAGGGGCGACAACAAGCAATCCTTACTCGTGTTGCTCGAGACAGGGACGATTTGATGCAAAGCCTTAAGGAAAGAGATGATGAGCTTCTAAAGAGTCAGGAGCAGGTAGAGAAAGAAAGGAAAGCAAAGTTCCGTGTGAAAGATAATCTGGATGCAACAAATTTTGAGTTAAGTGAATTCAATCGTAAGCTAGCCAAGGCTGAACAACAAAGAGGGCAAGCTTACGCAGATGAAGAACGAGCTATCAAAGCAAAGTTCGATCTGAAGACAACTCTTACCACTCAGATTCAAGAGTTAAAAGCGGCACTAAGGAACATTGAATCTAGTTTGGCGCGTGAAACTCGCCTCAAAGAAGAAGCTCGCATGACATGTAATGTAGACTCTGAGGAACTAGCTCAGAAGATTCAAGAGTTGGATACTGTGAGAGACCTTGTAGCCCGACGGGAGGCATCATATAGGGAATTGGAGGTCTAGTGCGAAGGATGGCAGGAAGAAGCCCGACGTCAGAATGAACTTTGGGTGAATAGGGGAGAAACCATTTTCACCTTAGAAGAGCAAAACAAGAGTTTGTATGACAATTACTCAGGCTTGGTGGAATTCTGCAGACAACTAATGGTGGAGGTCCCATGGAGACTTCAATCAGTCGTCGAAGACCTAGAGGAAGACCAGATGCCCCTGACAGGGAGTATTTCATTTATCTTTGCAAAGACATGGTGGAGCGATTCCAAAAGGAGATAAGAGAGTTCAAGCCCCGAAGAGGAGAACATTTCTGATCTTTTGTAACCTTTTTGTACTTTTCAGCTTCATTGTATCTGTTAAACTAAAAGCAGGCCTGCGGGTCTTGCTCTTTACTTTCTCTACAAAAACTAATGTCTGTATTCAACTTTTATGTTTGGAATGAAGAAGCTGATTACCCATTTGTTATGCTGATTGCTTACAAGTGAATGAGTCCGATAAAGATCCTTAGGAATGGGAACACAATCATAAGCATTTTGCATTAATCATACAAAATCATGCATGTTATTAAAAAGAGAACGCCAAGCTCATTACGTTTTCTCTTGTCCAGATTCAAGCTGACTACCCGACACCCTTACAGAACCAGGGCTAATGCAAAGAAAGCAATGGATCAGTATGAGACAAGACAGATTGCCATGCAAGATGATATCGACACTTTGAAGTCCAAGATGGACCAATTGATGGAGATGCTGACTGCTCAACATGCGATGGAAGAGAAGCGAGCCGTTGCCGCTGCCACTACTGCTGCTACCGCCGCTACAGCGAACAATGCAACCGCTACCGTTCCTCCCGTCCTTACGGGAAATGTGGGAACCCTTCGAGGTAGTGGCAATGCCCCATTGCCAAGAGTGCAAGCACCTAATTCGTTACTATATGGGATACCTGCTGACTTCTTCAATGGAGCTGACAACCAAGGTAATGTTGCTGCAGCCCATGCTGCTACCCAAACTATGGGAAATTAGGAGCAAGAGCAAGGGGAGGATGAGCAAGAAAATATCTGGTCTACGACTCCTCAAGTAGAGGAGGACCAACAAGACGATTAAATGAGACAGTTTTATCAGAACGTTGCACCTATGGGCAATCCGACTCCTTTCCAAGATATGGCCGCCCAGAAGATGTGCAAGGAGCTAGTCGAACAAGTGAAGGAGCTGAGAGGGAAAAACGTTGTCGGTATGAGTGCTGTAGACATGTGTCTTGTCCCTAATGTTGTCATCCCACCAAAATTCAAAGTACCGGATTTTGAAAAATATAAGGCAGTAAGTTGTCCCGACACTCATTTATGGATGTATTGTCGCAAGATGGCGGCACATGTTAAGAACAACAAGTTGATGATTCATTGTTTTCAAGATAGTCTCTCAGGGGCATCCTTGGACTGGTACATGCAGTTAGAGAAGTCGAATATCCGCTCTTGGGATGATTTGTCTACCGCCTTCTTTAAGCAGTACCACTTCAACACTACTATGGCCCCCAATCGTGTGCAACTTCAAAATATGTCTCAGAAGGAAAGAGAATCTTTTAAAGAGTATGCTCAGAGGTAGAGGGAGGTAGCCTCGAGGGTTCAACCAGCTTTAGCAAAAAGAGAATTAAATGATTTGTTCATGGGAACATTGCCGGTGCAATATTATGAGAGACTGATTGGAAGTACTTTTTCTGATTTCTCCAATCTAGTGATGGTGGGCGAGAAGATTGAGGAAGGTTTGAAGACCGGTAAGATTTCCGGAGGGAATGCAGGAGCATCTATAGTAAAGAAGCCGTTCAATGGCTTTAAGAAGAAAGAAGCTGAAGCCAATGTTGTGTATGAATCAAGGGGCAGAGGAAGAGGAAGACAGCCAGCTAGACCTGCTCCTGTTCAGGTCCCATATATGTCGTATCCTTATGTTGCTACTATGCAATTTCCTGGCATGCCGTATCAACAACCCATGCAAATGCAGATGCCTTATTCAACTCAGGTTCCTCAGAATCAAGCTTCCGAACAACAACAAGTCAAGGGTCCGAACAAGGGTTTAGTTCAACAGAAGAGCCCACGTTATCATAAGTAAACCAAGGAAGAGATTCAGCCTATTCCAATGACTTACACTAGTCTGTTGTCGTATTTGATTCAAGATGGAAGTGTGGTGCCGAGGGAATTGAAGCCTGTTCCTGGGCCTCCCAAACCATGGTTTAATGACAATGCTAAATGCGCTTTTCACGCCAATTCTCCCGGGCATACCACAGAGGACTGTTTCTCTTTTAAGTGCAAGGTTCAGGAGCTTATTGACCGAAAGCTGTTAACTTTCGCCGACGTCCCCAACATTGCTAATAATCCATTGTCGAGGTATGGGTTGTCGTCAGTGAATGCATTGGTTGAAGAAGGAAGAAGTCTGGTTATGGAGGTGGATCAATTGGAGATGTCTTTCAAGAAGGTATTTGAAGAGTTGAAGAAGGCTGGTTTACTGAAAGGAGGTCACGATAGTTGTTTGATTTTCCAAGAAGTATCTAAAAGGATTAATGTGTCAGCATCTGATTCAGTTTAGTCGAGCTCAGGCTGAAGTTGAAGTAGATGTGGTGGTTCCGCTCATCAACAATAGGAGACTTCATATATCTCTGACGGTCCCTATCCAAGAAGAAGAACCTGTTACAGCAGTAGAGCCAATGATGGTTTACCCACCCATCCGTATTCCTTATAAAGATACAAAAGCTGTACCATGGAATTATGAGCCTGAATTTGTTGTGGGTGGTAAGCTGATGGTTTTAGGAGAGTCTACTGTTGAAAACATCACTGGTATGAGTGGCATGACCCGTAGTGGTCGTATTTATCACCAGGATCCGACAAAGAATAGGGCTGCAGAGAAGGCGCCAGATGTACCTCCGAAGAGGGATGGAGTTGTTGATTTGAGTGCAGATGAATTGAGGGATATTTTTAAGCCAAGTTATGAGACTTTTAAAATCATCAAAAGGAGTGACTATAAGGTGGTTGATCAGCTTAGTCAGACTCCTGCTAAGATTTCGATCTTGTCTTTGTTAAAAAGTTCTGAAGCCCACAAGATAGCCTTGTTGAAGTTCCTCGACAATGCATACGTGGCTGAAGATATTACAATTAATCAATTGGATGTTGGAATTTCAAGTTTAAATGATGGCAGTTTTTTATCTTTCACCGATGCGGATCTCCCTCCGAACGGAGGTAATCATAACATGGCTTTTCACATTTCTGTTACCTGTGGTGGAATGACTCTTGCTAGAGTATTGGTTGATATAGGCTCAGCTCTGAATGTGATTCCAAAGACAATATTGGCCCAATTACAGGTGGAAGGGGCAATCATGAAACCTAGTTCTCTGATTGTAAAGGCTTTTGATGGATCCCGCAGGATGGCGGTGGGAGAGATTGACCTCCCAATACTTATCGGACCTCAGCTGTTTAACATCACTTTTCAAGTGATGGATATCTTTCCCGCTTATAGCTGCTTATTGGGAAGACCCTGGATACACGGTGCTAAAGCTGTCACTTCAACTCTCCATCAAAAATTGAAGTTCTTGCTGAATAACCAGGTGGTGGAGGTTAGTGGTGAAGAAGACTATTTGGTTAGTCACTTATCTAAGTTCAAGTACCTGGATGTTGGAGACGAGGTGCATAAGACTCTCTTTCAAGCTTTGGAGATTGTTGGTACTGTGCAAAAAGAGATCAAGTCTGCTGAGAAGCCTAAGGGTAACATGGCCCTTATCGATGCCGGGAATCCTGAAGGTTGGGGAACGGTGATAGATGTGGCGGAGAAGAAGGACAAGAGCGGACTCGTCTACCAACCATCCTCCAAGATCAATGAAGGTTTAGAGATAGGAAAAGGGAAGATCCCTCGTCTTGAGGATACTTTTGTTGCGAAAGGTTTCTGTTCCGAGAAGGCTATCAATGCCATTGGTGACGATGAGCGTGCAGTGGAGCTTTCTCAGATGGTGTTTCGAACTCCTCCTGGCGTTGTCCCCAAGAATTGGATCGTCAAGGAAGTTACCCCTCTCATTTCATTGTCAAAGTAATTTCTTGTTTTAAAACAAAAATCTTGTGCTCTGCCCAAGGCACAAAGGATTGCTTTGTAGGGCTTATTCCGTTTAATGAATGAATTTTTATCTTCAATGAAAGCGCATTTTGTTATTCAGTTTGAGATCCTTTTTATTGTTTTTACTTTTGCTTTCCAGTGCATCTTAATAAAAACAACAACATTTTCACTATTATTTCTGTTAAAATTAATCATTTATGCAGATCACCTGAAACTGAGCTCATTGAACATAGCCATGCTATAACTCCTTTTGACTTCGATTTCCTGATCAACCAAGCCGAAGACGATGGTGAAGAAGACTATGAACTCCCTGAAGAGTTAACGCGTCTGGTTGAGCACGAAGAGAAGACGATCCAACCTCATTAAGAACCAGTGGATGTGATCAATCTAGGGACTGAAGAAGATCGTAAAGAAGTCAAAGTTGGAACTGCCTTGGGGCAAGAGATAAAAGATGAGTTGGTCTGCTTGTTGCAAGAATTTGTAGATGTGTTTGCATGGTCGTATCAGGATATGCCCGGACTTGACACAAATATTGTTATGCACAAGCTGTCGCTAAAGCCCGAATGTTCGCCCGTAAAGCAAAGACCGAGGAGAACGCATCCAGAGATGGCTAAAAAGATTCGAGACGAAGTCAAGAAGCAGTTCGAAGCCGGTTTCCTTGCTGTATCGATATATCCAGATTGGATTGCCAACATTGTGCCTGTCCCCAAGAAGGATGGAAAGGTTCGGATGTGTGTGGTCTACAGAGATTTGAACAGAGCCAGCCCGAAGGACGATTTTCCTTTGCCTCACATTGATGTCTTAGTCGATAGCACGACTCAGTCTTCAATTTTCTCTTTCATGGATGGTTTCTCCAGATATAATCAGATCAAGATGGATCCTGCAGATATGATGAAGACGACGTTCACCACTCCTTGGGGCACCTTCTGTTACAAGGTCATGCCGTTCGGATTGAAGAATGCAGGGGCAACTTATCAGAGAGCCATGGTAGCTCTTTTCCATGACATGATGCATAAAGAAATTGAAGTCTACGTAGATGATATGATTGCCAAGTCCCAGACTGAAGAAGAGCACATTGTTCATCTCTGAAAGCTGTTTGAAAGATTGAGGAAGTACAAACTTCGATTGAAACCCAACAAGTGCACTTTCGGAGTTCGATCCGGGAAACTACTTGGATTCATAGTGAGCCAACGAGGTATCAAAGTGGACCCTAAAAAAGTGAAAGCTATTCAAAATATGCCAGCACCAAGAACGGAGAAGGAAATTTGTGGTTTCTTGGGACGCTTAAATTACATTTCCCGGTTCATATCACATTTGACAGCTACTTGCGAACCTTTATTCAAGTTATTGAAGAAGGATCAGGCCATTATGTGGAATGATGATTGTCAACGAGCATTTGATAAGATTAAGGAGTATTTACAAGAACCACCAATCTTGATACAGCCTGTGCCCGGAAAGCCTCTCATAATGTACCTCACTATACTTGAAGGATCTATGGGTTGTGTTCTGGGAAAACATGACGAAACGGGAAGAAAAGAGCATGCAATCTATTACTTGAGTAAGAAGTTCATAGAGTGTGAAAGTCGGTACTCGTTGTTAGAAAAAACTTGTTGTGCCTTGGCATGGGCTGCTCGTCGTTTGAGACAGTATATGGTGTGTCACACTACAATGTTGATATCTAAGATGGACCCTATCAAGTGCATCTTCGAGAAACCATCTTTGGTTGAAAGGATTGCACGTTGGCAGATGTTACTGTCTGAATACGATATTCAATATGTGACCCAGAAAGCTATCAAGGGAAGTGTGGTATTAGAATATCTCGCGCACTAGCCTATGGAGGACTATCAACCAATGAGATTTGACTTCCCAGACGAAGATGTCATGTTTATCAGAGATTGCAACATTCCTGGACCAGAAGAAGGACCTGAACTAGGATCCCGGTGGACGCTTGTGTTCGATGGTGCATCCAATGCAGTAGGTCACAAAATCGGGGAAATCATTACTTCTCCAACAGGATTTCATATTCCCTTCACCGCTAGAATTTGTTTTGATTGTACCAACAACATGGCAGAATATGAAGCTTGCATCTTCGAGATAGAAGCGACCATTGATTTAAGGATCAAAATCCTTGAAGTTTATGGAGATTCAGCACTCGTCATTTTCCAGGTCAAAGGAGAGTGGGAAACTCGTAATGAAAAGTTAATCCCGTATAAAGATCATGTCTTGAAGCTGATACCGTATTTTGACAAGATCACTTTCCATCATATTCCCAGAGAGGAAAATCAGTTAGCTGATGCCTTAGCCACTTTGTCTTCAATGTTCAAGGTCAAGTGGGCAAATGAAGCACCTTCTTTCACTATCGAACGTCTAGACGAACTTGGTTATTGTATGACGGTTGATGAAGAAACTGATGGTAAACCTTGGTTCTATGATATCATGCAATACATAGAGAATGGAGAATACCCAGAAGGGGCATCTATCACCGATAAGAAGACTTTGAGGAAGTTGTCTGCCAACTTTTTCTTAAGTGGGGGAGTGCTGTACAAAAGGAATTTTGATTTAGTCTTGCTTAGATGCGTGGATAGACATGAAGCAGATCAACTCATCAAGGAAATTCATGAAGGTTCTTTTGGTGTTCACGCAAATGGGCATGCAATGGCGAAAAAGATTCTCAGGGCTGGTTACTACTGGATGACCATGGAAATAGACTGTGTTGTCTATGCAATGAGATGTCACAAGTGTCAGATTCATGCTGATAAGATGTTGTCATTCGCTTTGCACGGGTACAGAACATCTATTCGCACTTCGACAGGAGCAACACCTTACTCTCTCATTTATGGCATGGAGGCAGTACTTCCTATAGAAGTTGAGATTCCTTCTCTCAGAGTTCTGATCGAAACAGAGTTGGAAGAGGCGGAATGGGTTCAGAATAGGTATGACCATCTCAATCTAATTGAAGAAAAGAGGTTGACAGCAATCTGTCATGGCCAACTATACCAGAAAAGAATCAAGAGGGCTTTTGACAAGAAAGTACGCCCCCGCAAGTTCAAAGTGGGCGAATTGGTTCTAAAGAGGATAATATCTCCACACAGAGACCCTCATGGGAAATGGGTGCCGAACTATGAAGGACCGTATGTGGTAAAGAAGGTTTTCTCGGGAGGAGCTCTTATTCTCACCAACATGGATGGAGAAGATTTGGCATATGCTATCAACTCAGACGCGGTCAAGAAGTATTATGTCTAAAAAAAAAGAAAGAAAAAATTAAGCCCGATAAGCTGAAAACCCGAAAAGGCAGCTTAAGCAAAAAAGGGTAAATGTCCCGGTGAACCAAGATCCTCTGAAGATGGTTCACGCAAAAGTTAGGGAATGTGTAAAGACATAATGCTACAATGTGTGTTTTCGTGTCACAACAGAAGCTTAGATGGAAGGGATCAGTTCAATCACCATCTTCAGAAGTGAAGTGATGAAGAATAGCAGTCAGGAGGGAGAATAGCATGTTTATGGTTCAATGAAGTTCAGTTTCAATTTCGTTGTTGTTTAATAAAATGTGTATAGACTTACTCTTTCATGTATGTTCCTCCTAAAGGAATGCGCATCTTCATGTATAAACTTTTTACGATCGAGTTGTGACTCTCATATGATGAATAAAAGATTTGTTCAGTTGAACTTTGTTTCTTTTCCTACTTTTTTATCTCTTCTGCATGTTTAGCTTAATGTCGTTGTTGTTTTAGATAAAAATTAAAATCATTAAAAATGGTGAAACAATAAAGTTTTTGAAACTTAAAATCGCTTTGATTTACGGAATGTTGGGGATGGTTGACTTTCTAAGTATTGCACCTATTCCACTGAATTGGACGTACCTCCATACTCATCATGGTATTTATGAGGAATCAAACATTATCTTTCCTTTGAGAGACTCGTGTGGTGGCAATCATAGTTTGGATTATGGTCGTTGCCCTTTGTTCGATTTCTACTGGTGTCAGGAGTTCAGTTGATAAACCAATACACCAACCAATATATTCACGCATCAATTCATTCATTCATTCATTTATTCGTCCATTCATGTCATGTCACAGTATATTCATGCATGAACCTCCGCCAGAATCTGGGATCTGTTCAGAATGAAGTCGAACGCAGGCGTCGAAGACTGTTTCTCAAAAGACAATTTAGTTCTTCTCACAAGTGCAAGTCGAGCGCTTGTTTGAAAGATAATTGGCAGTGGTGTCAACGCTCAAGCTAAGGCTCTTCCCCCAGAGAAGGATTAATCATCCCCAGCAAACTCTTGTGTCGACAGGATCGTCCAATTGGATTCCCCAGTGACGTTTTTCTTTTCTGAACAGTATTAGGAAATCATATACTCTTTGCATTAAAACATAAAAAAATCATCATGCATATCATACTCATATATTAGCTCCGACTAATTCTTTCACAGGTTTTTCCATTAGAAACTGTAAATATCCTTATAAGGATAAAAGGTTGAAGGATTAGCTCTCAGACGACATAATTATCCTCCTTTCTCCAGCACAAGTGGTATACTTGTATGGATCTCAACAACTGATGGTTTCTCCAATTGAGATTTCTTCCCCAGCGAAACAGTTATCTCTTTCAGATGCGCTTTAATGTCATCAAAATTATCAACTGGGAATCCCCAGTGAACTTTCCACACGGTTCTTCTTACGGAGTTTCCCCAGTGAAGCTTAATTTACTCGCAAGCGAGTCTCCTTCAAAAAGGACTACTACAACATTATTCTTGGTATTTTCAAGATTTCTTTCAGACAAGAATCTTCTCAGCAAATTCTATTGGCAGTGGCTTCTACAATTTACTTCTCTGAGCTGTTCTCAGAAAATTACATCAAACTTCTGGTGTGTTTATTTCCCCTGTAAGTTTTTAAATACTCAACAAATAAATATCCACCGGGTAGGATGTTTATTCAATCTCAAGATATTTCTCCAACTCAAAAGTTGATCCACATATCCAAATGCTACAACGCACTGTCTATACCACGCCAGCAATTTGAAGCCCATTATCCTAGAAGTTTTTTTTCAGTCGCAGGTGCTGAATCTGATTCTTCTATTACCGATAAAGCTATCTGCATACAAATTGAAGATCTTGTCAACTCGGAAGTTGTTCAGCATGTCTGTACATGTTCAGTAAGATCTCTCATCAGCAGAAACGTCGGAAACAAGATTTACCGACTTCATAAACATCTATATTACACCCGTGTGTTGGATATTATTTTGTTTATCCCCAGATATTTGTATTCTCGGGTGCGCTACTGATTTTGTTCTACTGGTAACTCGGAAGTTACATGGTTAAGACATTCAGCACGCCATGGCTCCTCGCACCTTCGTGCACAACAATTCTGATATTTTTCTAGCCATATATCTTCGTTAAGGTCTGCGGATTTTCCTTAACTCTTCGGGGTTTTCTGATAAATTCTCGATCATATCTTCGTTAAAGTCTTCGGATATTCTTTAACTCATTGGGATCTTCAGACGATTTCTCAGTTATTTTCTTCGGGATTTTCTGATAAATTCTCGATCTTTATATTCGTTAAAGTTTGCGGGTATTCTTTAACTCTTTAGAATTTTTTGACAAATTCCCGCTTATATTGAATCTCTTAATTTATTTTATTCCTTTTCGCTTGAGAAGTTCGATTTTCTTCTCATAGCATTTTCGTTAAGACGTCCTGTGATGGCTTAATCTATTTGTTTTTCCTCTTGCTTGAGAAGTTTGGATTGCTTCTCATAGCATTTTCATTAAAACTTACTGGTATAGCTCATTTTGGTTACTCGGTTATCCCCAGTGTTATTGAAACCTCTCATATGTTTTGTTTGTTACTGTGGTTGAAACATTCTGATGGTGTCTAACAAGTTTTTTCTCCTCAAGCGTTCTTTTCCTTGACTCTGTAGTCAATATGTCTTATCTGTTTTCCTTTGTGGCATCGATTTTCTACATAGGGCAAATTTTTGGGGTTCTCTTAGTATTCAATCCTCTTCTACCTTGAACGTTCGAAAGCTGTCACTTTTTCTCACTTATCAGGTTTAAGATGATTGAATAGGAGCAACTGTCGCACCCCAAAATTTTCCCCTTCGTTTCACCTCAATGGCTCATTTTCATCATGGATATTCATTCATTGTGGCTTCAGAAGAGATTCTATGGGGAAACTTTCATGAAAAGGATTGTGCTGGGTTTCTAAGAGAACTATTGTTTTGTTATTGATTCAATTTTTATTCAAGCTATCATTGAGTATAATTCAAAATTCAAAAGGAACTATTTGTTTTTGGAATTTAAATTCATTGGAGGGAAAGCTGTTTGTTTTTGGATTTCAAATTCATTAGCAGAGGAAAAATATATTTGCAAGAAGTTATTCGGTTCATAATGGGTATATTACTCATTTCACTCGTTTCAAGCAAAAAGTACTCAAGTTAAGATTAATTCCATTCCCTTTTGAGTGCAATATTCATTCAAATGAAATGCTATACGGATGTCATTCAGTTTATTGTATTCATTTGTCTCAAGTTCTACAAATTTACAATGCCTTTTTGCGAGAAGGATATGGAATTACAAGCTTGAAATTGAAACACAAGTTGTTTTATTATAATTTGATTATAATTTTGAGTTACAAAATATTACAAAGTTTTCAAATCCTATCTAATGCTACAAGTTTCTAAGATTCGTCCCTATGTTTTGAACGAATTTTTTTTGTCTTCCTTCAAGCCGTTTCTTCTCATCCAAGCTTCCCTCTTATCATCCAACTCACCATGTTACATGAAATAAGAAAGAGAAATATAGTTAGTAATATAATTCAATCGAAAAAGAATTAAGCAATTTGTATTACAATCTCATCATTAGGAGTTTCTGGCAAGAATTAGGTTTAAAGAAGTACCAAGCCTCATAATCTTGTTCAAGATTAATCATTGGTTAGAAGAACCTTTTTTGCAAATCACAAAACAAATTGGTTCACAAAGAAGCTAAAACTCAGAATTATCATCATAGTTATAATCAGAAAATAAGGCAGCAGCAGACCAAATCCAAAATAGTTTAGCAGCAAGCAAAAGGGAAATTGTTTACCAAGAGCACCATGGTTATCAGCATTTAGAGTAAAAATTTTTCACCCAGAAACATTATGTTTAGCAGCAGGCAGTAGAAGGCAACAGACACAGAAAAAAGCCAAAAAGTGCCAAAAGTTCAATCTGAAAAGCACGACAGGTCATAGTTGAAAGAGGCAACACAAGCAACCACAGGCAGCAGAAAATTTAGTTCCAAGGGAAAACAGAACAGAGTTTCACCAATGGGTAAAGGGACCAATATCAAGCAAGGATCAAGGCAATATCTGTTCAGAATTTAAATCAACAAAAGGGGCAAGGACTAGAAAAAGAAAAGTTCAGAATCTGTTCAGATTGGAAAACCAGAAAATGAGCCAAGGCCAGTAACCACAGCATGAGTTCAAGACAGAGAAACAAAAAGCATTATCATGATGCATATAACATAGCAGCAAACTATTAGAAACACAGCTTGATAGTTCTAAGAAGTTCAAAAGAAACCAACATCCAAAAAGCCCGAAGTTAATCACCAACAGCATCATAGTTCTAAGAAGTTCAAAAAACCAACAACAATATTGTTCTTCCAAACCAGAAAACATAACTTTCAAAAACCAAAAAAACCAGCAGCAATATTGTTCTTCCAAACCAGAAAACATAACTTCCAAACAAGAAAACAAAAATTCCAAATCTACAGGAATCGTAACAGCAAGCCTAAGCCAAACAGAAACCAAAACCCTAGTATCCTTCATAATCATTTTCCTACCCTAGAAATCCTTCAGAGATTATTTTTTTTCAGAAAACCATTTTCTGAACCGAGAAAGAAAATGAGGAAAAGCAAGAAAGAAAAGAACAATCTCACCCAGAAGGTCTCAGATCGAATCTTCATGGAGACTCAGGTTCCACTCTCTAACATTTTTCCCATCACCATCATCAATATGCATCACAATCATTGTTTTCATTGCGAACTAGAGGGCTAGGGTTTGCGTTCCCCTTTTTGAATCTAGGACAAATCTGCAGAAATTAGAAAACAACAGGAAGTGTATTAGCATTCAGAAGAAAAACGAGTCATAACATGAAGAAATCGGAACTTCAGGGCCTCGCCGCTGCCGTCACCGCCATGAGGCGATTTCCGGCGCGGCTGCCCTTCCTGCTTTCTGGCTAGGTTCCATCAGAGAGCGAACGAGAGAGAGCGATGAGGGTTTTCATGTGAGGTTCGAGAGAGAGAGAAGGATGAGGTTTCTGTATGATCGCGAGAGAGATGTGAGGGTTTTCCATGAGCGAGTGAGAACGAGAGATCGAGAGAACGAGAGAGATCAGGGGTTTTCTTTTCTGGGTCAGAAGTAACAAGAAGAGATGAGTGTCACGAGAGGGAGATACTGATTTCTTTGGTCCTAATTAGTTTTAGTTAATTTTAATTTTTAATTAGAGTTTTTTTATATATATTATGTTAGTGTCTTAGTTTAGTGGTGACAAGTGTCACCACCTTGATTTTTCTTTGTTCCTTTTTATTTCCTTTTTTTATTAGTTAAATTGTTTTGTTTCTTAAAATTTGGTAAATACTACACCATCTTGGCCATCATAGTTTTTGTTGGGAAAGAAAGATCCGATGCATCAAAATTGCCAGCATGTTGTGGATTTGTGTTGACCAATCACGCAAGATCAGGTGAGCTTCTTCACGGACTTGGGCTATTCTCGCTTCCGACACCCCCGGATTCACGGAAATATCAGGCCCATTTCTAAACTCTTATATTTTAAATTAATTTATTTTATGTAAATGATTTAATTTTTTGTGCGATGTACTAGATAATAATTAGTTCTGATAGTTTTTATTTGATGATTTATTGATTAAACTATTAGTTGATTTTTCATCAAACAGAAAAAATCATTTCTAATAATTATTTAAATTTCTGATTGTATTGTGTGATAATTGTCTGTTTATTCACTCATTCGGTGTTTATTCACCATTGTACACTCCGCACACAACCAACATTAAAATTAATCCAATTTTCCTTTGATTGGCTCATAAGCCGATTTCTTAAAGGGTCTCATAGTTGGGGATGGGCATGGCCATCCTCACGAGGTTGATTAAAGCCCTTGTTGCTTTAATTTATCATAACCCAAAAATAACATTGGTCCATATACCAATCTTCCATGCACCAGGGTCTCATGGTTGGGGATACGAGCACATATCCTCACGAGGTTAATTAAGTCCATATACTTAATTGATCATAACCCGATTCCACTTTTCATCTCCGCGTGTATCCCAAAACACTTTTGTAATTAAAGTTCTAAATCTCGATC
This sequence comes from Vicia sativa, assembly GCA_021764765.1. Lineage (NCBI taxonomy): Eukaryota > Viridiplantae > Streptophyta > Magnoliopsida > Fabales > Fabaceae > Vicia > Vicia sativa. The sequence continues at coordinate 38,302,577 of CM038793.1, read as the reverse complement.
CAACGTCGAGTTTATTTTCAAAATATTTTCATAAATAAATATTCTACTTCTCCCTCCTCCCGAACATATGGTAGTCAATCCTGTATCGACCCTCGACTGTATGTTTGATTTCTTAAATGAATCTATTAAGTAGACATAGTTTCACTTTATTTTTCTTAATAAACCTTTTGGGTAGAAAAAGATGATTAGGATGTTTTTGTCCACTCATCCGGGTACTTGGGGCGTTAGCCGTTGAACGCTTATGGTCCAATACTCGTCTCCCACATAAAAATAACTCAACTCACTCAAACTCTTTCATCGCTCATATGCGATCATCAAACTCTTTTCTTACAAAGAGTGTGCAATAGTCGTTTCAAACACGAACGAGGACTTAAGCTTTTCAAACAAACTAAACAAGTCCAAGTTCAAGCATTTGAAATGTCTAATGCACGATTTTTCTTATAAAATCAATACAACAAACTGAAAACCTTTTGAGAGGAACTACAGAGTTTTGACTTTCCCATTGCACAAGGGAATACGTAGGCACACGGTTCTGAAACCGTGCCAAACTCAAAATAATAATAAACAAATTCCGTTTCTTTTTTGATTATAACTTAGAGAGTAGTGAATATACACACACACTTAGAATTAAACGGGTCGCATCGAGTACGATGGATGTAAGAGGTGCTAATATCTTCCTCTTAGATAACCGACTCTCGATTCCATGTTTTTGGTTGTAGACCGCCTTATCCGTATCTGTGGGGTTTTATCTATACTTCCCCGTTCCTTTTGGAACAAATAAAATTAGGTGGCGATTTCACTTATTTTTTAAAATTAAATGATTTTTGAAAATCGAGTTGCTTCACTAGGAAAGTAAAGCAATGATGCTTCGGATCAAAGAACTGGAATACGACGCTCATCATATCTTCTTCAAAACGGGAGGTAACCAAGTCGAGTAGATAACCATGTATTTTGATGAACTGAGCATGATCGAGAATTTCTGAGACTAACTCATTAAGTTGAGATGGTATACCCACAAAGTTGCTTCAGATAGTCTTCCTGGAAGCCATAACCCTACAACAAAGAGCAAAGATAAATTCCTAGGTCCTTGAAATGGTTAGAAATGGTATGATATTATGATGTTATGATGTCATGTTTAAATAGCACACAAAAGAAATTCACACAATAGCCCTAGGTTTAAGGCTTGCATGAGGTATACGTGTCTACCCTACCGGGGTTTAAGTTGGTTCAACCTGTCCTATAATAGTAACCGGGTTCTAGAAATCTCATATCACAGATATTTCTCACACGCTTTATTTCAATACGACTACCAAATGGTCGACCGAAATATCGTGAAAGTTAAATCTCAATGAGAGTAGCATAGAGTATCAACCAACCTGAGTTTGCACCGAAGCCGGCCATCTCACTACCTTCTAATGGCTAAGATGGGTCAATTAGGGTTCTAAAAGTTTAGTTAGTGCTTAATGACACCACACAGACACCAAATATTTCCTCAACTGAATATGAGGAACATCAGGACATCCAAAGTATCGCACTAACTGTAGCCATCATTTTAACCATTTCGGTCTACGCCTGACAAATGTAATACCCAATCAACCTTTAAAAATAAAGCATACAAAGCAAACAGAAAGCGATAAAAAGTGATCTAAAGCCCTAAGATAACCTCTCTTTAGGTAGCCCCAGAAGAGTCACCAGTTCTATAACACGGTGGGAGAAATGACTTGTTTGTTTTGCGTTTTGCAAATATTGTGGATAGCAAGAGTCACCATCGATTTTTCTTTTATTCATTAAAGGAAAAGTGAAAATAACAGGAAAGACCTTTTATCGATTCTTAGTAAGAGAGGTAATTATGAAAAGGGAAGGTATTAGCACCCTTTCCATCTGTAATTATCTACGGGCTCTTAATTTCTTAGCTCACTTTTGAAAATTTGATTTATGTGTTTGTGTGATTGGAAAAGTATTTTGAAAAATATTTCTCTTTGACTTCGTAATGATTCTTGTATCAGTCCTCAAGAATGTATACGAAGTGTTCAGAAATATTTGTTTGGAAAAAATGTTTAACTTTGTAATGATTCTCGTTGGAATGTATACAAAGTGTTTGAAAAGTATTTTGAAAATAAGTGTGAGGTGTGAAAAGTGATTTGTTTGATTTGAGCAAGCAATAGAGTCTTATTACCTACTCAAAATGGGTCTTTCTTGTTATTTTCCTTCTCTTTTTGGATAGCACTGTCCATATCATTAGTTGGTAGGTAACTCTATCTATTGGATGTGAAGGTACAATCATAGGGTTATCGTATGGTCATAGAAGGCAACATGTAAGGATACCTTTAGCAATTCGAAGGGACGATCATTACTTATTCGTAGGCAACAACCGAGGGACGAGATCATATATTTGTAGGCAACATCGAAGGTCATTGAGGGACTATGATCTTTGTGATGATTTTATTCGTAGGCAACTTTGCTAATGGTACCCCTACGTTTGAGGGACATGGCCATGTTTATCCAAAAGGCAACAAGAGAGGATACCCTAGGGTGCAAGTGTGATTGAGTGTATTTGATTCAGATATTTATCTTGATTATTAGAGTGATCTAACGGTTGATTTTAGTCTTGCCATAAAAACCCTAATTAGCATACATCTAAGCAGTATATATACATTTTATAATATGTGCAGAAAGTAAAAATAAAAAGATAAAGTCCTACGCTACTACAAGGCTTTGGGGAAGTTACATAATGAGAGGTGCAAAAAATAAAATGCGGAAAATAAAGCTCTAATTAAACTATTACATCCCATGAGCAGTTACATAATAGTAAAAATATGCGAGAAATTTAAATCTAGACTATTACAACTTAGAAATAGTTACATAATTGAGAAATAGCAAAAAAGAATGAAATTGAAATAAGAGAAAACGATATTAGAAATAAAGTTTTTGTTAATAAAAATATTTAGGGTTAGTAAGACCTAATTAAAAGTTTTTTTTTTTGAATTTTTGAGGTTGATTTTAATATAGAAAACAAATTAAAAGTTAATTTTAATGGTTAATTAACAATTAATTAAAATAAAATAAAAAATAAAAATTTTTAACGATAAAAAATTAAATTATAATTTTTTCTGAAAAAATAAGTTAGAGGCGCTGGGATTTGAACCCCTGACCCTGGGGTGAAAGGCTCCACGTGTTTGCCATCTGAGCTGAGTGCATCTAGTGTTAGTAAATTAGAAAGAAAATAATATATAATAAAAATAAAATTTAAAATATATTATTTGAAAACACGCGCGCAAGGAGTAATCTTCTTCACTTTGAATTTTCCCACGGACGTTACCCACGGCTTTTTCGTGGGTAAACCTATACCGAGGATGCTTGTTTGTAGCTACATCCCTGCAACTTTCAAAAATCACAAATATGCAATATAAATTATAGGTAAGACCATGGTTCGATTGGAAATTTGCTTCTGAGTTCAATGGTACACACGGTTTGGTCTGATTTTGCCTAAAATAGAAGACCCTACTTTGAGACCATAAATCCTAACAATGGTGAAAGCTTGTACCTGCATTAAAACTTAAATCGAACCATACATAAAGCTTTGAAATAGAATCAGGAACACAAATACATAATCAAATCATGTTAAAATTGCATGAATCATTGAAATCGAAATTTGAAAATATGAATGAAAAGTGAAACTATGATTTTACGTTTCTGGATGTTTTGATGTCTTGTAATGATCTGGAACGCTTCAAGGAGGATCAAGGAAGCTGTTTCAATGCTTGGAATGGCTTGAATGAAAGCAAAGCTGGGTCTGCTGTGTAGCTTGCAAGTCACGGTTTTTCCAAGTTTGATTAGGGTTCTTTAGCCTGCAAAAAATTCGTCCTTATGGTCTGAACCTCTTGTGTTTATATAGAGGATGGAAAATAGGTCATGAGATGTGAAGAAAATATATTGCATTGAATAGAAAATATTTGATTTTCCAATCTTTCAAGTTTGCATCCAAAGCTTCCAATTTTGTCTCAATCTCATGCCAATCAAGTATCTTCGAAATTGACAGCTTTCAAAGAGTATCTTGGACCTCAAGAATGTTGAATAAGAAGCCTTGCACTTATTGATTTGATTTTTGGCATTTTATTTTAATTAAAATTGGATTTAAGTGAATAAATTCCAAAATAAATAAAATAAATGAAGGCATGGCGTGAAAATGGGCTTGAGAAGTTCGTGACAATATTAGAAACAAGTTTGAACCATAAAAATTTAGGCCCATTTGGAAAAAAATTTGAATTTGCTTTAGCATTTCTCTTCATGCACTTCTTCAAATTTCCCAAACTTGCACAAGTGGTATCTTGCTCAATTTTCAACATTTTGAAGTGTTCTTGTACTTTTTAGAAAGCTCAATATGTCCTTTAAACACTAATTTTGGTCTCATCTTCATTGAAGTTTCCATGCTCATGTACACTTCTTTTGAAAAGGATAAGTTTTTATTGACTTTTAGAAGGACCTATAATGTCTTGATCCATAATTCTCAAATAAAGCATTTTTGGCCAAAGCTTGTGAGACACAAAGTTGTATAGATCGAATTCTCTTCAAAATGAGCTTTGGTGGAAAAATTTCTGATAAAGTATGTGAAAGTTATGCCTGGTCAAAGTTCTGTTAACTTTTTATCATGAAACCCTAACTTAGAAACTTTGACTTTTGATCAAATCTTGAGTTTTCTTGATGAATCATGATCAACCTTTGATCATATTATGGATGTGACTTCAAAATATTGATGTTGACAAAAAATGATGAAGTTTGACTATATGTTGACCACAATTGACTTTGTGTCCAATATAACTGATTTTCAACCATCTGAGCAATTGACTGAGCAAACTTGTGCCGTGAGGCTTGAAACTTGACATGGTGATACCTTGAGACATATGAAGATGTATGATGACCACTTGAGGCAATGGAACTTATCCTTGATTTGAGAGAATCAAAACCCTAGTTGTGGGTTGATTGCTTAGGAGAAGGTTCATCTGGTCAACCCTTGAGGAACTCTTGAGTATGGAAACGTGGATTGACTAGAGAAATAGGAGGGAAAATTTTGGGGTATAACACATTGTTTAACACTTGGGGGAGGTAATAGTTGTCTTATCTCTCATACCTTTCTTATATCTCCAACTAAGATGATTGGTATTTTGACACTAACTATTTCAGACACTTAACTACAGTAAAAGTGATTCTTGTGGTTTGCTTAAGTCTCATTCTAATTGACTGTTACTTTGTTGGTGATGTAAAAATGGAAGTTTAAGGATTTGGGTAACTAAAGAATTTAAGATGGATTCTCTAAGTCTTGGTAATTTTTTTTTCTTCTAACTCAAGAACTGATGACTTTTATGATAAACATTAGTCAGTTGTGTATCAAGGTCTGAAGGTATATGTCAACATGGAAAAATGTTCTATCTCTATGAGATGTTTGAAATTCCTTTGAGGATTTAAGAAAAAGTTCTATTTATGGATCTTATGAGTAATTAATTGTTTATACTTTTGCTTGGTGGTTAAGAAAGAAGAAGTCAAGACATCATACCAAAAGGTGCAACATCAGACAATTGCAAAAATTGTAGAACCCATTTTATGTTTTTGTTTGGTTTAATGCAAGTTGAGTGTCCTAGTGGATAGAAAAATATATTTGATTTTTCTTTTGTGTCATATAACAAAGGAAATCTATTTTCTATGAAGTCTTCAAAGGTTCTTATCTACTTCTTGAATGAGAATAAGGTATGTTTCTTAGTTATTCTATTGTGAGAAATGCTTTTATTAATGAGTAACTTCATGATCAAAATTAGTTATGTGTTCATTGAAAAGGATATTGATGTTCAACCAGACGTTGATACATCATCTTAGTTTGACACTCCAGAGATTGTGGAAGATTCTAAAGGGCTAGGAGGCACTGAATAAGGAAGCTCTCAAGAAAGCATTTTAATTAGGAAATCATTATTTGGAGTTTGTTTTAGTCTGTAATCACCAAGTGTTTCAGAGATGAAATATTGAATGATTGTGAGTCTTGGAGTAAAGAGCTATTGGCCAAGTTTGAAGAATATTGTATCATTGGAGGATATTTTGGTCATTTGGATTAGAATTAATTGAATCTTGGTATATCTCTAAGATTAGGTACATTGTTGAAGGAAAATGTATTTTCAATTGGGTTGATTACTAAAAGAGTGTAATGTCAAACATGATGTTATGACATTGTAGTGTGATATGCTACTGCAATCAAGGTGCAGGGATTTTATTCTGCTTGCAGAACAAAGTCATTGGTTATGTCATCATTGTGTCAAGGATCTTGCTACAGGATTTTATTGACACTCATATATTTGGTATGGTTAAGAAGATCTGGAAGTATTTTCATCATAACTTGAGGTGCAAGTTACATTGAGAATATGAGGGGTGATTTTTGGAATTGCACTACTGAAGATGTAATGGAGTAATTGTTTGGATGGTATGTCAACTATATTCTCTCTCCTAATGGATTACACAATCTTAAAAGAATCATTTCAATGACATGGAAATGTCATTTCAAATGTTGTATTATTTGTCAATTAGTCAAATCTTGGAAAGAGATAAAGCTTGTCAATAACGTGCATATCTCCTATGGTGAGTGGTTCACTATTACTAAAGGTGATATTATCTTCTTCGAAATATGCTTTTGTTGGTTGAAGTTTTATTAAAAGCGATGTGTCGTTACAACCTAGGCTACATTCCTTGTATTGAAAGACCTTACAACATCACCATCCTCACAAGCTGCATTTCAAAATTGTTGATGCAAAAGAAGTTTCTTCTACTTGAAATCAAGAATGAAGATGATTTTCTGCTCAAAGAAAGTAGTGTTCAACAAAGGAACAAAGTTTGTGACATGTACTGGAACATCTAGGACAGGAAAACACCTATAATTAGGGTGAAGTCTCTCAAGAAAAACATGTGCACATACATGATTCGAACTCACATACTGATAAATATTGGGTCAATTTCATTGAGTCAATAAGGTGTGTTGGATAACTATTATATCCTATATGTTTTAAAAAAGTATTTTTCTGTTTTTGTTGAGTCAGTTTTTCCTTTCTTAGTCTTGTATTTATGTATATCTTTGTCTCTTTGAAGAGACTTAGTTGTGATTGGGTCGGTTTGTTTTTGTTTGGTCTATCTTCTTTAGGTGAATCATTTATTTTCTTTTTACCCTTAACTTGTTTCTCTTTGAGCGAGTTCATTTTTCTTTCTTCCTTTCTTTTGAGTCATTTTGGTACAATTGGTCATGTATCAAGCATATGGTATGTCTATTTTGAGTATTTCCTTGTTTGTCTTGAATCAATTCTTGCTTGTTTGGATTCTTTTGTATAAGTTTCTTTTCACTCTATTTTTGTCAATTGTTGTCTAAAAAAGGTGAGAAAATATGTTATTGAGTCTAGTCAAGTGTTGTTTGCTTTATACAACACTTTAGGGGGAGCATGATTGTCTGTCATGTTTGTCTGTCTTGAGTCTATTATATTTTGCTACTTTGGTTGTAGTCGTTGCAGGATGTCTAATAGGATGTTGTTACATCATATTTGTTGTGTATTTTGTTCTAAGTTATGAGCATTATTGTGTCTTGTGCTCTGAGTTATGTATACTGGTAAGGGTATTTAGGTACCCATAAGATACGAGTACAGTTACAAAAGTTGGTGCGCACGTGAGTATGGGCTCAGATACAAGGATTTGTTTTCAAACCGCGTGTATGAAGAATGGTACTATAGTACCCTCCCCAAACCCTACTCATTAGCATCCCTAGTTTCTGCCCATGTAGTGATGCTATCAGTTGGGAGCTGATAAATCTTTCTTATGTGTCTTCTTTTAGTTTGAACGAAAAACATTTCCAATCTTTTTCCTTCTTTAACATGCCTATCTATTTTGATAGTTGTACACATAGTAAGGAAATTCTTGAATGGCTTGTTGGCAAGTTCATTTGTTCTTCATGTGAATGGTTTCTTCTCTAAGTGAAATAACAATTATAGGTTGAATTCAAACTTTGGTACGTTCATTGGATGATTAATAATAAGAAACCTATTATCGTTCAAATCATGCCCTCCATAACCACCTATAAGTTTTTAAACTGGTGGTGGTGGATCCACTATTGTTGAATCAAATTCTTCTTATGTATTTGTTGCGTGGTAACTAGTTCCCTTTACTTCTTATCGAATTTGTCTTTAAGTATCAGTTGAACAAAAAGTTATAGGGGGTTTTGAATTGGGTTTTTTTATAATCTTAAATTAAGAGTAAATTTAATCGAGTTCGAAGTTGAAATGATAAAAATGTCACATATGAGTCTGACATAGCTTCAAATTCTTAACCTAAATTGACCTTGTTATTGATACTTACTATCGAGTATGACTACTAGTTTCCTAGATTGTCTATCCTTAATTCCTTAGTGAATAAATCTCAGTTTAATCGATTAAAACATTAATTATGCCCATGGATTATTTCCTTTTTTAACCAGATTTTTTCTCCTATATAGAGGAAGCTTATCCTTATTTCATTTGTCACCCGTTTTTGAACAAAAATATTTCTAAGTTCTATTTTTGCTAGAGTATTTGTATCGCCAAGAGAGAGAAAATTCCTTCAAAGAGTTGTATTGTACTCGTAATATGCTGAAATCATTTTAATTCAAGAGTGTGATTATCTTGTGTAATATCTTTGTAAGAGATTTGAAGATTGTAATCTAAAGCAGGAAAAATATTGGGTAAAATTTTTGAGCTAAGCAAGTATAAAAGCTATGTTTTTGTTAAAAGGCTTGTGGTATTGTTAAAGGTTGTTTGAGTGATCTTATAATAAAAGTCAAGCTGATTTTAGGGAAAATATCAAGAAAAGTTCTTGGGGGAAATTAGGCCAAGTGGTTTGGGGTCAAACTATGATAAATATTTGGTGTAATATCTAAATTCCTTGTCTCTTTATTTTCAATTATTTACTTTTCATCCGTTGTGTTTCTTTCTTATTTCAATTGTTCTACTATTATCTCCCTGTTTGTTCATTTTACTAATATAACCATTTCATAATCAGATTTTTATTAATCTATTATTGAATTTCAAATATCATAATTCACCCCTACTAACTTGTGTTTATTGTCACTTGGTAATTTTAAAAAGAACCAACTTAACTATAATAACACATTAATTTGGTGGTGTTCCAAGTCCCTGGGATGATTTAACTAGGATGGGTATCGAGAGTGTAAGATCCACTGTGTGTACTATCCCAGACTGAGTATGGTCTCTCCTATTTAATATAAAAAATTTATTTGTTGGCATTTCTTCCACAAACATCAACCTTGGGGAGCATGTGGTCATTAAGCTATAACTTTGGGGCTTGGACTTCTTGTTGTACTTGGCAATTGTGAATTGCTTTAAAATACCACCTATGATGGAATAAAAGTGTATTTCTTCATCGAGTGGGTCCAATTCTTTTCTGATGACATGCATGTTGTTCTTTTCTCGTAGAGGATGTGTTGTCCTACAACATATTTCCCATATTCTAACCCAAATAACATACTTAGTCTCGTAGGTACTCTTGAATTGAGTTTTGTCTATTGTTGAAGGATGTGAAAATTCCTAGACCTAGTCTCTGTTATATACCTCGAGTCTTATCTTCAATCCTCTCAACATAACACAATTGGAAACTTCAACTTTTCCATTGGTATGAGTGTGTTCTACCAATGTAAAGTGATGTTTGATTCCAAAATATTAAAAATTTAAATTAGGTCATTTTATCGATGATAATGGATTAGGGGATGTCATATCTTGTGAGAATACTAATTTTTCAAGAATTTTTGGATGTTAGTTGTGGTGATTTTTGTCATACCCCAATTTTTGACCTAATATACCACCTTACATTTGCATCATTGCATCACTAAAAGTTCAGAATAGAATTAATCGGGTGTGGATTCCATAGGTCAAAATTAGGGTTTCACAAAATTTTGATCTTATTCAAGAGGCAAGCAATTAGGGTTTTAGTATTACTCACTTCATTTGATCTATCTTGATCAAATCATCAACCTCTGATCTTCAGATATCAAAATTTTTCTCATGATCTATCAAGGATCGACCAATTAGGGTTTTCATCGAGGATGAGCAATCTCTGATTTTCTGATTAATGAGTAACTTTTTTGATTGAAGATTGATCTTCATATCTTAGATACAACATGTTGACCTAATTTCTGGATTTAAAACATCACAGAAGTTCACAGAATTCATCAGTCAATTTCTGAATCATCTAATGAAATTTCATCTACACTGAAAAGTCAAACTTTGACTTTTTGTCAACTTTTTCAAGACAAAACTTTTTCAATCATCAAAATACTTCAAATGATCCATCATGATCATAAAAAATCAAGAAATTTGGAAAAGTCAACAAAAAGTCAAAATTTTCAACACTTAGAAAATTTTTCAAGTGTTAAAATTTCATACTTTTTCCAAACTTCATGGCATTTTTTCACATAGTTCCACTTTGAATTGGAAAAAACTCAAAACATGAAACTTGTAGCCCTTGAAACAAGATTTCCAAAATGTCCAAGAACTCTCAAATCCATGGAGTCTAGCCATACTTTTGATTTTGAAACTTAGAGCTCCAAAATCCTTGATTTTCAAGTACAAACTTTCAAAATTATAGGTCATTTTGAGTTTTTCTTTCTTTCTAGAAGCATGCCACCTTGCAAAGAGAGATAGGACTGATAAAAATCAGAGGGAGAGTAATTATAATGAGATAGGATCAAGGTAAGAATTAACCATGGTTAAAAGGAAGCTTCCTTTTGCATTTAATGCAAAAATGACTTCCTTGCCCTCTAAGGCAACTTGTAAATACCAAAGCCAAACTTTCTCACTTATCTTTCAGAACTTGTGACCTATAAATAGAGGTCTTGTTTGCAATTCAAACCACACCAAAGCTATGCAAGATCATGCTTTCTCTTTTCTTTCTTAAAATTCAAGTTACATAGTGAAAATTGAGAAATCTTGCATTTTGGAAAATTTGTGAAGAAATATAAGATGTTTGGTGTCTAACATGTTGTAAACATCACATGTAATTAGTTTGTAACTTAAAATCAATCCAAGAAAAACTGAAAATCAGATTTTACATTCCATGTTCACAAACTTGCCAAAAGTGCCATAACTATTGAATTTGAACATTGGCTCGAGCAACTTGTGTTTTGATCATCCAAACATCATCAATATACCTCATATGAATGATCCAAACCATTAACATCAACCTGTAACATCTCTAACCACGATTTCAAGTTTCACTTTGAGCTAACTGCAGGTCGACTTGGTCAGAGCTATCCAAGGAGTTTCAGAGCAAGCAGACCATTCATGCATGATCCTTGAAGGCCGTTGGTGCTCTAAGAATCATAAAATCATAACTGGAAACACTCCAATCCAGTTTTCGATCTCATCTTGAACAGGTAAGAACACGAACTTCAAACTCTATGATCCTTTGATTCCAGTAAAAAAAACTCTTGGCCATTTTGTTTTTGCACTATCAACGATCAATAACCCTCAATCAATTGACAAAATCATTCACCATACACGATTTCAATTAAGATTTTCAGTTTTAGGGTTCTTCGTGTTCTTGAGAAATTCAATCGTGTTAGGCTTAAAATAAATGAAATTAAAGGACATCATCATGTTCCTGGGCTTAAAACGATCAAGTTTGATGTTTATATCTTCTGATTTCATCAAGAAACGAAGGATTTAGGATTGAATGAAGATTGGAGGAAGAAGATGAGCTTGCGCGCGTTTTTTCAAATTCAAAAATCTGTTTTAAAATATATTTAGTTGGTTTAACTACAATACACGGATGTATTGCCGCCCCAGCGGTTGCCAGCTCACTCTTAAGACTTTCATGCCATGCCTTGCCTAACAGGTCCCGGGTTCAAGCAGCCTTGGGACCATTTTTTACCAAACTTTTGTATTTTTTTTTACAAACTTTGACTTTTTCAAAACCCAATCAAAACTCCTCATTTTGAGGTGATTTTTTGTACACTTGTCAATAAATGTGCCTATTTTAAGATAGTGTCAAAAATTTTCACAAAAACTTTCATCCGATTATGTTTTTATCGAGCCGAAAACGGTACTTTTGAGTACTTTTCAAAGCACCTTTAAAGGTGATTTTTTCAAACTTTCGAAGCCCGATTCTTTTCAAAACTTTTCACAAAGTAAATTTCACTTTTCAAAAACACTTTCAAAATCATTCTTCAAAACTTTTCATCAAACTTACATCTTTTTCCATGATCGATCCGATTTAAATGATAAAACCGAATTCGTTTTTCTCAAATATCTTAACCGATCATGGGCCTCCCTTACGGTGTAAGTCCCAACATTCTTTATGTACATCCATATTTCTTTGTACATATCAAATTCTTTTCATATACATACAAATTTTTATCTGTACATAATACACACGTCTATTGTAAAAAATACAGACAAACTTCGATCGTTTGTTTTTGTTTCAATTGTATATACACTGAATACCATTGGTATTGAAAGGAGCATTATTCCCGGTGAAACTGCTTTTAAACCAATGGGCCACCCTCATGGTGTAAGTCCCAACCCTCATATGTACATCCACATCCTCCTGTACATAAATACTCGTTCGTGTACATATTTACTTTCCTTGTACACAATTCAAACTTGTAAATAATCAAGTTACGCTCGTTTTAAACGTTCGTTTCACGAACACTTGTTTATATTTCCTTCACAAACTCTTGTAAATAAACATCATGCATCTGTTTATATTTCCTTCATAAACTCCTGTGAATTCATATCACACACACACTTGTTTATACAACTATCTAGTTATAACATAACAACTAGTCTAACCAATAGGTTCCCCACAAATAGCCTCCTCTTGGGCTTTGTACAAGATAACTCATTCATCTGAGTTAGCCTCCTCTTGGGCTTTGTACAAGATAACTCATTCATCTGAGTTAGCCTCCTCTTGGGCTTTGTACAAGGTAACTCATTCATCTGAGTTCAGCCTCCTCTTAGGCTTCATATAAGAAAACTCATTCATCTGAGTTTAGCCTCCGCTTAGGCTTCATATAAGATAGCACTCCCCTGTTGAGTCAGCCTCCTCTTGGGCTTCGTTCAAAAGAACTCCTCATTGAGTTTAGCCTTCTCTTGGGCATCATACAAGGAAAGAGACTAGGAAATCTCTTAACAGCCTCCTATTGGGCTTCCAATACAGAGAATCACCCGCGTTAGGATAGAACCCAGAGAGTATAATTTCCCGGTGAAATTGCTCTTAATTCCAAAAGGATGGTTTCCCGGTGAAATCCCTTTTAAAGCCAAAGCCAGCCATACCCTATAGCTTCCTCTTGAGCTTCATACAAGGACCCTCGATGACCCTCGATGACCCTAATGCCTCCTCGGGCTTACAATACAAGGACCCATGGGCTTCTTAAAAGCATCCCTCCAATCCAATCAATTTCTCCTCGAGATTTAGACGTCTATCATCTCTATGGAAGAAGTATCTCATCTATCACATCACATACAATCAAAAACTTTTCAAACTCTTTTCAAACAAAAACATCTCTTAATCGTAAGTGGTAACGCTTGTACACTCAAGCAAAACACCCAATGCTTACAATTAAAAGATTCAGTCATTTTCAAACATCTTTCTTAAACATGTAAGTGGTAACGCTTGTACACTCAAGCAAAACACCTATAACTTACGATGAAAGATTTCAATCAAACTTTTCAAAATGTATGTGATTAAATAGATTAGATACATTTTTCATTAAGATGACATTTGTCTGTGTCTCTTACTAATATCCCGTTGCTTCCACTAGCATAAGTGGGAACTACGATTGCTCTGACTTTCTCAACATCCCTTTGAGAATACGTAGGCACAAGGTCTCATCCTTGCCGAGCAAATTTCTTTCTCCCTCAGACCAAACAAACCATAGATCCCTGTAGATCCGAGCTACAAATGCTCTGATTCCCATTAAGGGATATGTATGCAGAAGATCCACAGATCTTTGCGAGCACAATAATAACAAACACTAGGATCCCACATAATCTATCCTTCTTAAAATCCCAAAGGAGAAACTTTCCCAATCATAGAAATAGCAATTTAAAACACACAAACATATCAAACATATTCATATATAAAGCTATAGATAACTATATATATTTAGGGTGCTCCATCTATTCCCTTTATATAACAAACCCCCTTACCCGGAATCTCCCCAATGCGTTACGTTTAGTTTGCGCTAATCGTTACGCATATCATAATCAATTGAGGGTATTAACAGCTTTCCCCTTTTTCATAATAATTAAATCATCTTTTCTTGTGTTGAAAATAATAAAGCTTGATGCTCGCGGCATCTTTATAAACAAATCAAAAGAGTAAATCGTTTTGAAAATCAATTGATTCGATTCTCTAGCGCCACTTTTAACGCGAAAAAAATGGCGACTGGGAGTACGCTTAAATTTTGATTTTCAAAAAATGTGACTCGCTCAAGAGCACCAAGCTTTTTGTTTTCAAAAGAAAAAAAGGTTAAGCTTTCATATGTGCATATGTCTGTTTTTCTTTATTGTGTGTTTTCGCGATTTCATCGATGGAAAGAAATCCTAACCGGATTTAAGAAACATTTTAAGATCTAGGTGGGGTATAGTCCTATTAACTTGTGAGAAGTCTCAGACTTACGAGTTAATTTGAGATCCCTCTCTCGGGAGGTTGTCTTGGGAGTATTTGTGTTTAGCAAGTATTTGCGAAGACATTTTGCTTTCAAGAGAACTTAAGTCGAGTGGTCAGAGAACACATAACCCGTCCTGGCCATTTAGGATGTAGTGCGAAATTATTCGGGCGTAAGCCTAGAATAATTGTCATGCGAGACTACGATCAAAGCGAGTTTTTCTTGCAAAATATTATTGGACTTGAGTATTCAACAAATAATATTTCAAAGAGAAGCGTTGAGCTCAGATTATCGTAGAACCCGTTTCACAGATGAATAAGCCCTTAGAACTTACCCACGTTTGATTCTTATCGTTGGCTTCATGCTCGTGACTTCGAACGCTTGACCGCGTGTATAACTACTAACCATGTTTGTAGCATTCATGCATTCATTCAAAAAAACTTCATTTCTCTTCCCATTTCCAAAGAATTTAGAGATTTTTCTTTGTAAATATTTTAGGTTAGAGTGATGGACGTCAGAGGAAGATTCACCAAGAGATACAGTTTTAGAATTCCTGACGTAGGGAAGTTAAAAGAGTTAGCATCCTTGGTAGAAGATCCCTCAGATTTTAGAAAATGCTATGGAACTATTTTAACTATTCTGAACACTAACGTTGATGAAGGACTTCTCAAAACTTTCGTTCAGTTTTACGATCCAGTCTATCCCTGTTTCACTTTCCCTGATTATCAGTTGATGCTTACTTTGGAAGAGTACGCACACATACTAGGTATCTCAGTATCAGACAAAATGCCTTTCAATGGTTTGGAAGCCATTCCTAAGTCACCAGTCATCGCCACGATGACTCACTTAAAGAAATCTGAGATAGACACAAACCTAACTACCAAAGGAAAACTCTTAGGACTAACTTCAAAATTCCTAATGGAGAAGGCTCTTAAATTCTCTGAAGCCGGTAGTATGGTAGGCTTTGAAGCTATTTTAGCTTTACTCATCTATGGATTGGTGTTGTTTCCCAACGTCCCAAGTTTCGTTGATATCAACGCCATAAGGATTTTTCTGATTGGAAATCCCGTTCCCACTTTGCTTGGTGACACGTATTTCTCCATTCATCATAGGAATCGTCAAGGAGATGGAACTATCGTGTGTTGTGTACCTCTGTTTTTCAAATGGATTGTCTCACACTTTCCTAAATCTCCTATCTTCCGTGAAAACAAAGACGATTGGCATTGGTCTCGAAGACTCATGTCTCTTACGAACGACGATATCCATTGGTATACCTTGGCAGACAATAAAATGGAAATCATTAAGAGCTGTGGAGAATTTGCCAACGTACCTCTCATTGGTACAAAATGAGGAATCAACTACAACCCATTCCTGGAGAGACGTCAACTCGGATATGCAAACTCTAGTAAACCTCTTGGATTTACAGTAGAGAGTTATTTCTATCATAAAGGAGAGGATTCCCAAGGTTTGAAAGCTAGAATGATCAGAGCTTGGCATCACATCCGAAGGAAGGAAAAAGGGAAAGCAAAGAATTGTGTAGCTATGGAAATCTACACTTCTTGGGTAAAGAAAAGAGCGAAGGAATTTCAAATGTCTTATGCTTATGAGGAACCTATGTTCTCAACAGCTTCCAAATCAACAATTTTTCCCGTCGAGACTATGGGAGAATACCAAGAAGCTTTGGCCAAGATGAGACTTGACAAAGAGGCTTTAGAAGATAAGTTCCTTAAGACTGATCTCGAAAATGAAAAGCTCAAGAAGCAAGTCAAAGATCATGAAAAGACGCTTTACTTCCAGGATGAATGGCTCATGGAGAAAGATGAGAAGATTCGCCAGAAAGATAACACGATCAAAAGATACATCAAAGAAAGGAAAAGGAAGCTTGAGGAGATGACAACCAGCGATCCTGCTCCCGACGAGTGGAAGAAATTCATCAGCAAGCTAAAAGCGAGAAAGCTGAACTGAAAGCTCACTATGGGAAGGAAATCACAAGTTGAAGCTACATCAAGCCTTTGGATCTTCATCCGACGAGGACGATTAATTAGTTTAGATTGTAATTTTTATCATTTATTTTATCATTTGTGTGAGCAATGCTCAAAAACAAAATTGTTGTAATCTTCTTTCAATAATCAATAAATATGTGTTTTCCATCCTAATATTTGCCAGAAATTTCTCTTTTAGTGTAAATTCTTTGGAAATTCCTTTGCATTTATAATCATGCATCATACTTTGCATATCGAGTCTATTGTCTAGAGTTTGATCTTTTGGAATTTTTTCCAGAAAGGAAAAGATCGCCAAGCTGTCGCGTCTTAGAGTTTCTCGACCACGTTCACAGCCAACTCGAACATACAATACACGTTCAAAAAGGAGAAAAGTAATGGAAGGATTTGAGCAAGAAAATGTTGAGCTTCGTAGCACAGTGACAACACTGCAGGAAGAGGTGGAAAGATTCACTTCTTTGGTCAATTCATTGGCAGCAGCGCAAAGTCAGCAAGCGACATCGAGCAGTCAAAATCAAGCGGCGATTTCAGAGGTCACTACTACTCCAGTTTCAATTGTTGCAGCCAGTAGTTCACCTTTCAGTATGCCAGAAGGTTATCCATGGGGCATGCCTTTCAATTTCGGCATCGGATTTCGTCAACCGACTTCTCAAGTACAAACAACCACGCTTGAAGTACCTCATTTGCAGAACTCAACACTTACTCCACAGCATGGAATAAATTTTCCGCAAGTAACTATGACGGTTTCTCAACCGATCATGACGAACTCAGCTTCCGTAGTGCACACTACTGCAGACGAAGAAGTTCACCATATTCCAGGCAATAACACGAATCCTCGTGGTTCTATGGAGAATCTCTAGGAACAGCTCCTCAAAATGCAGCTTGAGATTAAAACGATCCGTGGAAAGGAACTGTTTGGGAAGAACGCCCATGATCTGTGCTTAGTTCCTCGCGTAAGGATACCCGCAAAATTCAAAGTCCCTGACTTTGAAAAGTACAAAGGAAACTCCTGTCCACAGAGTCATCTTACGATGTATGCCAGGAAAATGTCTACGTACAACGACAATCACCAGTTGTTAATCTATTACTTCCAAGATAGTCTTACCGGAGCCGCACTGAAGTGGTACATGGGACTAGACAGCGCGAATATCCAGACATTCAATGACTTAGGTGAAGCCTTCGTACAACAATACAAATTCAACTTGGATATGGCTCCCGATCGGGATCAACTCCGCTCCATGTCCCAGAAAGAAAGAGAGACATTCAAAGAATACGCTCAACGATGGAGGGAAATTGCTGCCCAAGTCAACCCACCATTAGAAGAGAAGAAGATGGCCGAGGTTTTCTTAAACACTCTCGGTCCATTTTACTACGAACGAATGATCGCTAGCGCTCCCGGAGATTTCACCGAGATGGTAAGCATGGGAATGCGGCTAGAGGAAGGAGTTCGAACCGGACGCCTAACCAAAGAGGCAGGATCTTCCAGTGGAACTAAGAGGGTTGGAACCAGTTTTCCAAAGAAAAAGGAACATGACATAGGAATGGTATCCCGAGGGAAACCGTGAAAGAATGTCAGTCAACAGCGATAGGTAGCTGCCATAACACCCACTGTTAACACAAGTCCAAATACAGGAATTGCTCTTCAACAAACTCAACTCGTGCTCGGCTTTAACAATCAAAACTGCGCCTCGGGTCTCAATTCGACCCAATTCGATGACGTATACAGAACTATACCCTGCATTAATAGAAAGGAGTCTTGTACAGACAAGGTCACCACCTCCGGTACCAGATAAATTGCCATGGTGGTACAAGGCAGACGTATCTTGTCCTTTTCACCAAGGGGCACCAGGCCATGATCTTGAGCATTGCATAGCGTTAAAAGCTGAAGTACAGAGATTAGTAAGGTCTAATCTTCTTTCCTTTAGAAATACAAATCCAAACGTGCAAGCAAATCCACTTCCCAGTCATAGTGGACATACGGTGAATTTGATACTAAGGAATACAGATCGATATCTCGTCACAGACGTGAATCTGATCAGAGGAAACTTGGTACATCATCTCCATGATACGTACAGTACAATGGGTGCCTTCACTAAACACGATTACGCAGCTTGCAACATCTGCTTCAAGGATCTTTGAGGGTGTCCCACCATAAGAGCAGACATTCAACGATTGCTAGACATTGGTGACATACAGATCTACAGAAACAGAGATGACTATGACGTGAATACAGTAGGGCATTTTCCGCATGAGCTTTTAGTCTCAGATATCAACTCGGAAAATCCCGAAGTAAACGTTATCGTCCCCTGTTTCAATGTACCCAAGCATGTGGAGATTGAATATAACGGTTCAAACGTTCCAGAGTCTCCTTTGGTGATTTTCCTACCCGGTCCTGTTCCATACAGTTCTAACAAAGCAATTCGTTATCAATACAATGCAACTGTGATAAAGGATGGGAAGGAGAAACCCATGCCAACTCTTCCAGCTAATGTCAACATAACTGAGATAGGACGAGTAACACGAAGTGGACGAGTACATACTCCGTTGCCACCAAGACCGCCTGCTGTTCCTGTTATTAGGCAAAATCCAGTTAATGCACCACCCGAGAATCCCACAATGATTCCCGCTGTTAATCCAAGCACAAATGTTGGTCCGCCTGATAGAACCAACGTCAACACAGATTTTGATGAGATACTGAAGTTAATCAAGAAAACCGAGTACAGAGTCGTGGATCAGCTAATGCAGACTCCTTCCAAGATTTCTATACTATCTCTACTTCTGAACTCCGAAGCTCACCGAGAAGCTTTGATGAAAGTACTAGATCAAGCTTATGTAGATCATGACGTGACTACAGACCAGTTTGGAGGTATTGTGGGCAACATAACAGCTTGCAATAATCTAAGTTTCAGTGATGAGGAACTTCCAGAGGAACGGAAAGATCACAATTTGGCTCTGCATATCTCAATGATTTGTCAATCATATTCCCTGTCCAATGTATTAGTAGATACCAGTTCATCTTTAAACGTAATGCCAAAAACGACTCTTGCTCGTTTGGCTTACAAAGGAACACCGATGAAGTTCAATGACATAGTGGTAAGAGCCTTTGATGGGTCAAGGAAGTCAGTTATTGGGGAAGTCGATCTCCCGATGACGATCGGTCCACATACATTCCAAATCACTTTCCAGGTCATGGATGTGCCAGCTGCTTACAGTTGTTTGCTAGGAAGACCATGGATCCACGAAGCAGGAGCTGTGACATCCACTCTCCATCAGAAACTGAAGTTCACAATGAATGGGAAGTTAATAACCATCATCGGTGAACAAGCGTTGCTAGTAAGCCATTTATCCAGCTTTTCTTTCATCACAGCCAACGATGTTGAAGGGACACATCTCCCAGGATATCCGTTAGAAGATGAATCTACTAGGAAAAGTAGATCATCTATCTATTCTTATAAAGAAGCAGCGCAGATAGTGAAAGATGGCAATGCTGAAGGTTGGGGACAAGTAATCAAACCTGTCAACAACGAGACAAAAGCCGGACTCGGGTTCGCACCCGTATTCTCCAAAGACAAGCAAAGGGATGAAGCACTTCGTCCGATCAGAGAAGTATTCCACAGTGGGGGTTTCTTAAACCCTGTTCTCCAAGAGGTTAACGTACTTACCAATGAAGGTGATGAAGACGATCTCTCTGGATCTGAAGAGTGGAGCACTTATCTAAACAGCTCTGAATATGTGTCTTAGGAAGAATCGTACGCGCCGTACCATCCTCTGACTGATCAATTCAAAGACATGTCCCTACAAAAGAATGAAAATCCATCTAACGCTTCTGAAGTTTGGGACACCTTGGGAGAACCAAGTGGCAAGTTTGACTATATGGTGAAATACACTGTGCCGGAAAGCTCAAAAATCAGAATTGAAGACATCCAACCCACTAGATGGGGTGATTCTTTTGAGTACCCTAGTCAACCAGAAGAGTTACATACGTCTTCTCGATCTCATCAACAAATCGAGGTCCCTAACGAAGATCTTTGCTTTAACGCGCCTGTGGAGTTTGTTAAACCAGATCCTAACTATCACTACATCAACGTGATTACTGAGGATCAAGGATACGATTCGGGATACGAATTGGAAAGTGTCGCCGACAATGAGTCTCTACACTTGGAAGATTGGAGGGTACATCCCCAGAATTCCACGCAAATGCCAATAGAAAGTACATATGCTGTATCCCACGCTTCCCGATCTGCTCATCAAGCAGAAGAAGATCGCTTTAGCAGCACAAAAGACAAGGTCTGTCGTCCAGAGTCTTCAAAGCCTGCTCGGCCAACGACCAAAGTCTACTCAAGGGTTAAACCAAATGGAAAACTAGCGGAGTACCTCGACTTTCAAGGAGTTCGTCACTACTGGAAACCTGTTGAAGTTCGGACTAATGTTCATAGTTCTAAGTAGTTTATCTTTGCTTTTGTTTTGAACTCTCGCTTTGCCCAAAGCGAAGAGATGTTTTATAGGGTTTAGCTTTTAAATAATTTCTCTCTGTCTTGCCCAAGACAAATGAGTTTGTATTTTAGGGCCCTGTTTCATATTGTGAATCATAAATAAAACGCGTTGTTTTGATTCCACACTTTGTGTTTGTTTTCATTTTTACCCTTTCTTGGAAATGATAATCCTAAAAAACACAATAAAAATCTTCAAAATATATATATATATATATATATATATATATATATATATATATATATATATATATAATCTGCATACACTTTCACATTAACTTTTTCAAAATAAAATAAAAAAAAATTAATTAACCATACATAAATCAAATATGCAGATGGACAAATCCATTGAACGTGATAACTCTATGCTCTCTCCCAACTTTGAAATCCCCGGTGAAGTCGCCAAGGAAGAAGTTGAAGAAGAGATCTCGGATAAGATTTCTCGACTACTTAAGCACGAGGAAAGAATCATTCAGCCTCACAAAGAGCCTTTGGAAGCGATCAACTTGGGTTCTGAAGAAGACAAAAAAGAAGTGAATATCGGAGCTTCACTCGACAGCAACGTCAACAGCAAACTGATAAGTCTTCTCAAAGAATATGTTGATGTGTTCGCTTGGTCCTACCAGGACATGCCGGGTTTAGATACCAGCATCGTGGAGCATCACTTGCCATTAAAGCCGGAGTGTCCACCAGTTAAACAAAAACTGAGGAGAATTCACCCTGAAATGGCCGACAAAATCAAAAAGGAAGTTCAAAAGCAGCTCGTCGCAGTTTCCTCGTCACCTCTGAATATCCTCAATGGCTAGCCAACATAGTACCTGTCTCCAAGAAAGATGGAAAGGTCAGAATGTGTGTTGACTACCGGGATTTGAACAAAGCAAGTCCAAAAGACGATTTCCCACTACCGCATATCGACATGCTAGTGGATAGCACTGCAAAATTCAACGTCTTTTCCTTCATGGACGGTTTCTCTGGTTATAATCAGATCAGAATGGCTCCCGAAGACATCCTTCATCACGCCATGGGGCACGTTTTGCTACAAAGTAATTCCGTTTGGATTAAAGAATGCAGGCGCAACTTACCAAAGGGCGATGACTACTCTCTTTCACGACATGATGCACAAAGAGGTCGAAGTTTATATGGAAGACATGATAGCAAAGTCTGACACTGAAGAAGAACATATAGAATATCTCTTGAAATTGTTTCAACGACTAAGGAAATTTCAGCTCCGCCTGAATCCTAACAAATGCACCTTTGGGGTAAGATCTGGAAAGCTCCTAGGTTTCATCGTCAGTCAAAGAGGTATTGAAGTTGACCCTGACAAAGTCAAGGCTATTCAAGAAATGCCCACACCACATACGGAAAAGCAAGTAAGAGGATTTCTTAGACGATTGAATTACATCTCCAGATTTATCTCTCAAACGACTGCTACCTGTGGGCCGATATTCAAGCTTCTCCGCAAAAATCAAGAGGTTGTGTGGACAGAAGATTGCCAAAAAGCGTTTGACAATATCAAGGAATACCTGTCAGAACCACCAATATTGATTCCTCCAGTCGAAGGAAGACCATTAATCATGTACCTTACCGTGCTAGAAGATTCCATGGGCTGCATGCTTGGACAGCAAGATGAAACTGGTAAGAAGGAGCATGCCATTTACAACTTGAGTAAAAAGTTCACAAACTGTGAAACTCGTTACTCCATGCTCGAGAAAACATGTTGTGCTTTGGTATGGGCTTCAAAACGTCTCCGCTAGTACATGATCAATCACACGACTTGGTTAATCTCCAAAATGGATCCAATCAAGTACGTCTTTGAAAAGCCTGCCTTAACAGGGAGAATTGCTCGATGGCAGATGCTATTATCTGAGTATGACATCCAGTACCGTGCTCAAAAAGCGGTCAAAGGAAGCATTCTCGCCGATCACTTGGCTTATCAGCCGCTCAACGAATACCAATCTCTCAAGTTTGACTTCCCAGACGAGGATGTTATGTACTTAAAGATGAAAGATTGTGACGAACCGCTACCTGAAGAAGGTCCTGATCCAGAATCTAGATGGGGCCTAATTTTTGATGGAGCAGTTAACGTTTTTGGCAATGGAATTGGGGCAGTCATCATTACTCCTGAGGGTTCTCATATCCCATTTTCAGCCAGATTGCTATTTGATTGCACCAACAACATCGCAGAATATGAAGCTTGTATCATGGGTATCGAAGAAGCCATCGACTTGAGGATCAAGATCCTTGACATATATGGAGATTCAGCCCTTGTGATCAATCAAATCAAAGACAAGTATGAAACTCATCATCTTGGTTTGATTCCCTACAGAGATTATGCAAGACGTTTGTTGACTTTCTTCAACAAAGTAGAACTGAATCATATCCCTCGAGATCAGAATCGAATGGAAGACGCCTTGGCTACTCTATCTTCCATGTTCAAAGTCAACGATTGGAATGATATGCCTAAGATCCGCATCAGACGCCTTGAAAGACCTGCATATGTATTCGCAACCGAAGCAGTCTTCGACGATAAATCGTGGTTCCACGACATCAAGCGTTTCCTTCAAACACGAGAGTACCCACTCGGGGCATCGTACAAGGATAAGAAAACTCTAAGGAGGCTTTCTAGAAATTTCTTCCTGAATGAAGATGTACTATACAAAAGAAACTTCGACATGGTCCTGCTCAGATGCGTCGACAGACAAGAAGCAGACACGATCATCCATGAAGTGCATGAAGGATCCTTTGGAACCCATTCAAATGGGCATGCAATGTCCAGAAAGATTCTAAGAGCAGGGTACTACTGGATAACAATGGAGTCCGACTGCTGTAAACACGTCAAGAGATGTCACAAGTGCCAGATCTACGCAGATAAGATCCATGTGCCACCGACTCTACTCAACGTTCTCTCTTCTCCGTGGCCTTTCTCCATGTGGGGCATCGACATGATTGAGATGATCGAACCAAAAGCGTCCAACGGACATCGCTTCATTCTAGTGGCTATTGATTACTTCACCAAATGGGTCGAAGCAGCATCTTACACCAACGTTACAAGACAAGTGGTTGTGAGGTTCATCAAGAACAACCTCATTTGCCGATATGGAGTTCCAAGCAAGATCATTATAGACAATGGATCGAACTTGAACAATAAAATGATGAAAGAACTGTGTGAGGAATTCAAGATCGAGCATCATAACTCATCTCCTTACCGGCCAAAGATGAACGGCACCGTTGAAGCTGCCAACAAGAACATCAAAAAGATCGTCCAGAAGATGGTCATCACTTACAAAGACTGACATGAAATGCTGCCATTTGCTCTGCATGGGTATCGTACTTCAGTACGCACTTCAACAGGGGAAACTCCTTTTTCTCTAGTATACGGCATGGAAGCAGTGCTCCCCGTAGAAGTTGAGATTCCGTCAATGAGAGTTCTCATGGAAACTAAGTTATCTGAGGCCGAATGGTGTCAAAGCAGATACGACCAGCTGAACTTAATCGAAGAAAAGCGTCTGACCGCTCTGTGTCATGGACAACTATATCAAAGAAGGATGAAGAAAGCCTTCGGCAAAAAGGTCCGACCTCGTGAATTCCGAGAAGGCGACCTCGTGCTTAAAAAGATTCTGTCTTTCCAACCAGATTCTAGGGGAAAATGGACTCCTAATTACGAAGGCCCATACATCGTCAAAAGAAGCTTTTCTGGCGGTGCTATGACTCTCACAACCATGGACGGTGATGAACTCCCTCATCCTGTGAATGCTGATGCAGTCAAGAAATACTTTGTCTAAAAAAAACACAAAAGAACAGCTCGGTAAGTCGAAAACCCGAAAAGGGTGGCTTAGGCAAAAATGAGCGTCTCGGTGGATTGAAAACCTGAAAAGGCGGTCCAGGCAAAAATTAGAGACAATAAACAGAAATTATCCTGATAGATTGGAAACCTGAAAAGGCGATCTAGGCAAAAAGAAGGATACAAAAAAGAAATGACAAAGTAACTGCAATCAGTCCATACTTCGTCAATCTGAAGAATCTTCCATCAACGGATCTTCAATCAAATCTTCTGAAGCAACAAGCACAATTGGAATTCAAAGTTGTTAGGGATAATAGCGGTTATTTGTTTTCAATGTAGCCTTTTCCCAGTAAATTATCATTTCCGACTTTTGTAAATAGTTCATGGAATCACGCCTTTGGCTGATTACCATTCTATCAATAAATTTGAGCCTTGTGCCTTTTTGTTTGCAATTCTTGCTTTATTCTGTTTTGCAAAATAACGCTTTTATTATGAAAATCACTTTTTGAAACTAAAAAAAAGGGGGTTTTAAATGAATTTTTACTTCAAAATTTTGAAATAAAAGCGGAATGTTCCTTTGAACTCTGAATACAGAAAGAACTTCAACAGTTTTCTCCACGAGTGTTTCGATCTCCGAAAGATAAAACAACTGCTAAAGAAGTCTTCCTTTCCTCAGCAGAGATCATCAAAAGACGGTATTCTTATCCAAAAATAATTCCCAACAAAGTTTCCAATGAAATGTCTTTTTCAGAGAGTTTAAAGCATGCAACTCAGATTCTTCATTAGTGAACGTCTACGTACGTCATTGCTGTAGATTTTACTGAGTATTTGTTTGAACTGTGACGTGGTCCTTTTCCCCAAATACCTCTTTATTGTCTTGTCAAGTATTGTCAACATGCATATGACATTCATACATCATAACATCATTAATGCATTCCTGCATTCCTCAATGTTTGCTTCCATATCACTGGTTTAGATTACATTTACTCATGTGGATGTGTCATCTGAACAACAGATTATCCCCAAGCAGAGAGATACATCTTTTCTCTATCATGTTCTCCAGCTAAGAACATTCCTCATTGGGAATAATGTCTTGATTGACCGTTTCTTTCCAGTTCATTCCTGGATAGAACCTTGTCTCTAACCACAAAACAATAAACAATAGTCTCATCATCTGAGCTGCTTATTTCCTTTTTATCTTGAAACTTAGCATAAAATGATTGTTCTTCTCAACAAATTCAAATCATGACAGTTCAAAAATTTCCACAGTTGTCTTTCTGTCTAAAAGAAAACCTGTGTCTTTCAATCAAAATGCCCGCATCTTCTCAAGAGAGAGGTCCTCGGCAAGATTGTATCCGTGAAAATAGGAACTCGTTTGAGATCTGTTTCCATTATTAACTGTTATTCACAAGGCTGAATACTCAGTAATATATCTCAAGATTTACCTTGTTATAGTTATCACTTCGCTGATAATTGGTAATATCTTCAGAACTCGTTTGAGATCTGTTTCCATCATTTGTCTGTTATTCACAAGGCTGAATACTCAGTAAATTTTTTCAAAGATTTACCTTGTTATAGTTATCACTCCGCTGATAATTGGTAATATCTTCAGAATTCATTACCATGAACTATCACAAGGCTGATAATTGGTAATATCATCTTCACTTACCTTAAACATTGTCACAAGGCTGACAGAAGGTAATCTCTTTGTTTCCCAAAGCGAAACAGATATTCACATGTTTTGTGAATCTCTTTTTCCCCAGCGAGACATATTGCAGGTTTCCCAACAAACAGGATCCTCTTTTCTTAAACAGATCGAGTCATCCTCACAAATTTTTCCCCACCATGTCATTTCTTTGATATCATCTGGGTGAAACTTTTTACAATCATTTTGCATCATCCGCACTTTTGGTATCTTAGGTCCAAAATTTGCATATTCTGATATTTAAGTCTCTTTACACCTATCAAAATGAATATATTCATCTTCATATCTCAGGTTAAAGAAACTTAAATAGGGGCATCTGTCATACCCCAATTTTTTTACCTAATATACCACCTTACATTTGCATCATTGCATCACTAAAAGTTCAGAATAGAATTAATCGGGTGTGGATTCCATAGGTCAAAATTAGGGTTTCACAAAATTTTGATATGATTCAAGAGGCAAGCAATTAGGGTTTTAGTATTACTCACTTCATTTGATCTATCTTGATCAAATCATCAACCTCTGATCTTCAGATATCAAAATTTTTCTCATGATCTATCAAGGATCGACCAATTAGGGTTTTCATCGAGGATGAGCAATCTCTGATTTTCTGATTAATGAGTAACTTTTTTGATTGAAGATTGATCTTCATATCTTAGATACAACATGTTGACCTAATTTCTGGATTTAAAACATCACAGAAGTTCACAGAATTCATCAGTCAATTTCTGAATCATCTAATGAAATTTCATCTACACTGAAAAGTCAAACTTTGACTTTTTGTCAACTTTTTCAAGACAAAACTTTTTCAATCATCAAAATACTTCAAATGATCCATCATGATCATAAAAAATCAAGAAATTTGGAAAAGTCAACAAAAAGTCAAAATTTTCAACACTTAGAAAATTTTTCAAGTGTTAAAATTTCATACTTTTTCCAAACTTCATGGCATTTTTTCACATAGTTCCACTTTGAATTGGAAAAAACTCAAAACATGAAACTTGTAGCCCTTGAAACAAGATTTCCAAAATGTCCAAGAACTCTCAAATCCATGGAGTCTAGCCATACTTTTGATTTTGAAACTTAGAGCTCCAAAATCCTTGATTTTCAAGTACAAACTTTCAAAATTATAGGTCATTTTGAGTTTTTCTTTCTTTCTAGAAGCATGCCACCTTGCAAAGAGAGATAGGACTGATAAAAATCAGAGGGAGAGTAATTATAATGAGATAGGATCAAGGTAAGAATTAACCATGGTTAAAAGGAAGCTTCCTTTGCATTTAATGCAAAAATGACTTCCTTGCCCTCTAAGGCAACTTGTAAATACCAAAGCCAAACTTTCTCACTTATCTTTCAGAACTTGTGACCTATAAATAGAGGTCTTGTTTGCAATTCAAACCACACCAAAGCTATGCAAGATCATGCTTTCTCTTTTCTTTCTTAAAATTCAAGTTACATAGTGAAAATTGAGAAATCTTGCATTTTGGAAAATTTGTGAAGAAATATAAGATGTTTGGTGTCTAACATGTTGTAAACATCACATGTAATTAGTTTGTAACTTAAAATCAATCCAAGAAAAACTGAAAATCAGATTTTACATTCCATGTTCACAAACTTGCCAAAAGTGCCATAACTATTGAATTTGAACATTGGCTCGAGCAACTTGTGTTTTGATCATCCAAACATCATCAATATACCTCATATGAATGATCCAAACCATTAACATCAACCTGTAACATCTCTAACCACGATTTCAAGTTTCACTTTGAGCTAACTGCAGGTCGACTTGGTCAGAGCTATCCAAGGAGTTTCAGAGCAAGCAGACCATTCATGCATGATCCTTGAAGGCCGTTGGTGCTCTAAGAATCATAAAATCATAACTGGAAACACTCCAATCCAGTTTTCGATCTCATCTTGAACAGGTAAGAACACGAACTTCAAACTCTATGATCCTTTGATTCCAGTAAAAAAAACTCTTGGCCATTTTGTTTTTGCACTATCAACGATCAATAACCCTCAATCAATTGACAAAATCATTCACCATACACGATTTCAATTAAGATTTTCAGTTTTAGGGTTCTTCGTGTTCTTGAGAAATTCAATCGTGTTAGGC
This sequence comes from Vicia sativa, assembly GCA_021764765.1. Taxonomy (NCBI): domain Eukaryota; kingdom Viridiplantae; phylum Streptophyta; class Magnoliopsida; order Fabales; family Fabaceae; genus Vicia; species Vicia sativa. The sequence goes on along the minus strand of CM038793.1, from coordinate 38,273,814 downwards.
TTAAAATAAATGAAATTAAAGGACATCATCATGTTCCTGGGCTTAAAACGATCAAGTTTGATGTTTATATCTTCTGATTTCATCAAGAAACGAAGGATTTAGGATTGAATGAAGATTGGAGGAAGAAGATGAGCTTGCGCGCGTTTTTTCAAATTCAAAAATCTGTTTTAAAATATATTTAGTTGGTTTAACTACAATACACGGATGTATTGCCGCCCCAGCGGTTGCCAGCTCACTCTTAAGACTTTCATGCCATGCCTTGCCTAACAGGTCCCGGGTTCAAGCAGCCTTGGGACCATTTTTTACCAAACTTTTGTATTTTTTTTTACAAACTTTGACTTTTTCAAAACCCAATCAAAACTCCTCATTTTGAGGTGATTTTTTGTACACTTGTCAATAAATGTGCCTATTTTAAGATAGTGTCAAAAATTTTCACAAAAACTTTCATCCGATTATGTTTTTATCGAGCCGAAAACGGTACTTTTGAGTACTTTTCAAAGCACCTTTAAAGGTGATTTTTTCAAACTTTCGAAGCCCGATTCTTTTCAAAACTTTTCACAAAGTAAATTTCACTTTTCAAAAACACTTTCAAAATCATTCTTCAAAACTTTTCATCAAACTTACATCTTTTTCCATGATCGATCCGATTTAAATGATAAAACCGAATTCGTTTTTCTCAAATATCTTAACCGATCATGGGCCTCCCTTACGGTGTAAGTCCCAACATTCTTTATGTACATCCATATTTCTTTGTACATATCAAATTCTTTTCATATACATACAAATTTTTATCTGTACATAATACAAACGTCTATTGTAAAAAATACAGACAAACTTCGATCGTTTGTTTTTGTTTCAATTGTATATACACTGAATACCATTGGTATTGAAAGGAGCATTATTCCCGGTGAAACTGCTTTTAAACCAATGGGCCACCCTCATGGTGTAAGTCCCAACCCTCATATGTACATCCACATCCTCCTGTACATAAATACTCGTTCGTGTACATATTTACTTTCCTTGTACACAATTCAAACTTGTAAATAATCAAGTTACGCTCGTTTTAAACGTTCGTTTCACGAACACTTGTTTATATTTCCTTCACAAACTCTTGTAAATAAACATCATGCATCTGTTTATATTTCCTTCATAAACTCCTGTGAATACATATCACACACACACTTGTTTATACAACTATCTAGTTATAACATAACAGCTAGTCTAACCAACAGGTTCCCCACAAATAGCCTCCTCTTGGGCTTTGTACAAGATAACTCATTCATCTGAGTTAGCCTCCTCTTGGGCTTTGTACAAGATAACTCATTCATCTGAGTTAGCCTCCTCTTGGGCTTTGTACAAGGTAACTCATTCATCTGAGTTCAGCCTCCTCTTAGGCTTCATATAAGAAAACTCATTCATCTGAGTTTAGCCTCCGCTTAGGCTTCATATAAGACATCACTCCCCTGTTGAGTCAGCCTCCTCTTGGGCTTCGTTCAAAAGAACTCCTCATTGAGTTTAGCCTTCTCTTGGGCATCATACAAGGAAAGAGACCAGGAAATCTCTTAACAACCTCCTATTGGGCTTCCAATACAAAGAATCACCCGCGTTAGGATAGAACCCTGAGAGTATAATTTCCCGGTGAAATTGCTCTTAATTCCAAAAGGATGGTTTCCCGGTGAAATCCCTTTTAAAGCCAAAGCCAGCCATACCCTATAGCTTCCTCTTGAGCTTCATACAAGGACCCTCGATGACCCTCGGAATACCTCCTCTTGGGCTTACAATATAAGGACCCATGGGCTTCTTAAAAGCATCCCTCCAATCCAATCAATTTCTCCTCGAGATTTAAACGTCTATCATCTCTATTGAAGAAGTATCTCATCTATCACATCACATACAATCAAAAACTTTTCAAACTCTTTTCAAACAAAAAACATCTCTTAATCGTAAGTGGTAACGCTTGTACACTCAAGCAAAACACCCAATGCTTACAATTAAAAGATTCAGTCATTTTCAAACATCTTTCTTAAACATGTAAGTGGTAACGCTTGTACACTCAAGCAAAACACCTATAACTTACGATGAAAGATTTCAATCAAACTTTTCAAAATGTATGTGATGAAATAGATTAGATACATTTTTCATTAAGATGACATTTGTCTGTGTCTCTTACTAACATCCCGTTGCTTCCACTAGCATAAGTGGGAACTATGATTGCTCTGACTTTCTCAACATCCCTTTGAGAATACGTAGGCACAAGGTCTCATCCTTGCCGAGCAAATTTCTTTCTCCCTCAGACCAAACAAACCATAGATCCCTGTAGATCCGAGCTACAATTTGAACCAACTAGTATCATCTTTGGAATTTTGGTTCTAGGTCTTCCCAAGGTTTCATGTGCAAATAAGTGATTAATGTGGATCTATGTGCTTGTAGGTACAACTATCTGCTACCATCATATGCTCATGATGGTTTTGATAATAACAAATCTATATGTTAAACTTCATTATGTGAAATTTTCAACTATGAAGAAGACATTATTGATCAAGATTTTGCATCAAGGTCAAAATTATGATGATTTCAAAGATGACAATGTTATATTTTAAAATGCATGATGTGATGATGCTCAAGATGTCTTTGAGAGATCAAGATATAAAGCCAAAGGCAACACCTAAAGTCAAGCAACATTCAATGAAATCTCTGATGATATTGTATAAAGAAACCTATGGTGGCGGTATCTACCAATGAAGTTATATCGAGCCTCATCAGCTAAAAGAATAAAGTCTCAAAGGAAGTTATAACCAACCTTATTCATATAGCTAATATAAACGATGTGAATTTTTTTCAAACAGTAATTGGTTGGTATAACAATAAGAATATAAAATATGCAAATTATCCAAACGTAGAATCACTATTAGGAGGTTTGCAACATGGAAGCTTACGACACACAGGTGGCGGACAATCAATATCTGGATTCTTGCAACAAGGTGGTAAACCTTGTATATTGCAAATAAGGGAAACTCCAATAGTAAGAATTAACACAACAAACCTCAACATCGTCTTCCGAAGAAAGAGGATTTATTGTTGCATTGGAGGTTGCATGTTATTTTATGACAACGAGTTCGGAACTCATGATGGAGAATTAGAGCAATATAAGTTTTGCAATAGTCCGAGGTATTTAGTTCCTAGTAAAGGAGTTGATCGTAAGAAAAAACGGGTTGTAGCAAAGTTCATGTTCTATTTGCCAATGATACCTAGGTTGCAAAGAATGTTTGCATCAATGCACAACGTAAGCCAATTGACATGGCACTTTACAAACAAAACTAGTTCTGACATGATGCGACATCCATCTGATGGAGGCATGGAAACACTTTGATAGAGTTCATCCTGATTTAGCAGCAGAACCCAGGAATGTAAGACTTGGATTATGCTCTGATGGTTTCACTCCTTATAATTTATCAAAAAATGCATATTCTTGTTGGCCGGTTATTGTTATCCCGTACAATCTCCCTCTTGAGATGTGCATGACGAAACCTTACATGTTTTTGACATGCATAATTCCTGGACCGTCGAGTCCAAAGGCAGGAATAGATGTTTATTTGCAACCTTTAATTGACGATCTCAAGAGGTTATGGGTGGGAGAGTGGACTTATGATGTGTCTCATAAATAAAACATCAATATGCGAGCTTCTTTGATGTTGACTATTAACGACATTCCTGCATATGGCATGTTATCTGGATGAGGTACACATGACAAAATGGGATGTCCGCATTGCATGGATCAATCAAAAGCATTTACTTTGGAAAAAGGTGGGAAACGTTCGTGGTTTGACTGTCATTGTAGGTTCTTACCTATAAACCATGAATTTAGAAGAAATAAGAATGATTTTATAAAAGACAAAAAAGTAACAGATCTACCTCCCCCTCGAAGGTTACCGACTGAAGTATTGTTCGTAACCTACCAAAATTCACAGATAACGGTGAAGCGCGCAGAATTCAAGGATATGGGGTGTTACATAATTGTGAGGAGTTGGGTAGAAATTCACTTCTTAATGAGCTCCATTTAGAGACTCATCTCAAGAGAAATGGAGAGTTTATTGACGACCGCTCAAGAAACACAGAAGTAAGTTTTACTTATATTAAAAATATTTTATTTATTTCTTTTATATGTATCTAACTTATTCTAATCATTATAAAATTTATTTATTTTTATAGGAGGAGTTTGATAGGCAACTTGCCATAAAGTTATCAAATCAGCCTGAATTAGCTGAACCAAAATCAGGATATCATGTTGATCCTAGTTTGGATTTTAGTACATGGTATGATACTATAGGTGGAAAGAAGAAAAATGGGAGAGTGTATGGTGTTGGAGGTTACACAAAAACTATAAAGCGATATGATAGGTGTTTCAGAATGAGACTTGCTAATGGTGAAGGAACATCAACCCAACCTATCTTAACCGCCGAAATGCTTGAAACTGTGAGAAAATTGGCTAATACTGAGGCAACACAACAAGTTGCAGCAAGAAATGCAGAAATTGAAGAGATGAAGAAAAAACAATTAGAGATGCAACAAGAAATGCAAAGAAGGAAAATTGAGTTGCGGGAAGAAATGTGGAGGCAAACACATGAGTATCAAGAAGCAATGCGAATTTCAAATGAGCGGGTTCTAAGATTTGATCAATTTTTTGCATCACACAATTCTGGTGGTAGATTTGGAGGAACTAATGATAATGAAGGATTTGTTGAAGAAGAAGAGCATGGAGAACAAAATGAAGAGTAATTCTATAATTATGTTGAATATTTGGATTTTTTTTTAAATTTGTATGATATATTATTTTAAGTATGTTGAACATAAATCTTTTATTATAATTTTGATGAATTTTTATTATATTTTAAATTTATATTATTATATAAATTTTAATTATTATATAAATTTATTTTAATTATATATAATTATTCTATTATTATTATTTATTTTATTTTTTGTCAATTTTTTTTTAAATTATTCTGCAATTTGTCAGGGGATAAACTTCTGTGTAGATGTCATCATTATTGCATTTTGCCAAGGGCTAAACCCGTGACAAAAAATCTGACGTATTGTAGACATGTTTGTACACCTAGCCTGCGCCAACTGACTCTATGTCCGCATGCTTTATTTATAGTTGGCAATTAGCGAGGGGATTGTCCCCTGGGTAAATAGCGAAGTGTCTAGCCCCTCGCAAATTGTTTTGCGACCACATGTTTTGCTAGGGGAGATGGCCCCTCGCAATTTACATATTTGTGAGGGGGTTTTGTAATTTGTGAGGAGATAATCCCCTGACAAATATTGCTTTTTCTTGTAGTGTATAATCTATCTCTTAATAAACTTCTTAAAGCATAAATACAAAGTAAAACACAAAAAGATTCATTGTCAATATATATATATATATATATATATATATATATATACATGCGTGAATTAATCTTCACATGCATTTCACACTATAAAAAAATGAGTTATCTTTAATCTATCGGAACAAATATGATTAAGCCTCTTTCCATTTAATTAAATACACACTATGAAAATATTTATAAGCAACAAAAAAAATTTGATTCATTGAATCATAGATGTATCTAGTAATTATTTTATACCAGATACATTAATGATTCGATGAATTTAAAATCTTTGTATTGCTTATAAATGTGTCAGGATATTTTTAACAAATAAAAGGATGAATACTTAGGAAAATAATTTATTTATGTTTAGAATGTTAAAACATAAAACTAAGAAAAAAAATCATATTACGACAAAATATTCAAAGAATTTAATTCAAATTATTTATAATTAATGTAAATATAATTATTCATTTAAATAATAACATCAAGAAGTTAAAGTGAATGGTAAGATGATTTACATGAAAACATGTTTTTAGGATTTGATTTTTAAAATTGACTGGAAAAGAACATTTTATGTTGTCCAATGATAAGTTTTTGACCTTGTTACCTCAATGGAAAAAAGATTAAATCTTCTCGATGAAATGTTTTAAATTTGTTATTACTTATAGTTTAATGGTTTTAAATATATCATTTCTTAAATAATTTCAAATATATATTTATTTAAACGTATACATAATTATTGTTTATCAATCTTATTGATTCATTTAAAAGAAATTATTTTTGCAATTTCATTTAATGATTAACCTATGTAATCAACCCGAAGTTTTAGACCACATATATGAATCAAATATAATTTTAATTTTTGTTTTTAATCGTAAAAATAACTCCAATGAATGACAAACACCAATAGAGAATAAGAAAATATAATTATTAACCAACCTTATTCATATAGCTAATACAAACGATGTAAATTTTTTTTCAAACACTAATTGGTATAACAATAAGAATAGGAAATATGCAAATTATCCAAACATAGAATCACTATTAGGAGGTTTGCAACATGGAAGCTTACGGCACACAGGTGGCGGACAATCAATATCTGGATTCTTGCAACAAGGTGGTAAACCTTATACATTGCAAATAAGAGAAGCTCCAATAGTAAGAATTAACACAACAAACCTCAACATCATCTTCCAAAGAAAGTCCATTATTAAAAAGTTTAATTTTCAAACAAAATTAACTTAAATATCTAATATTGAAAGATATATGTACATATAAAGTGTAAAAGTGACATATTTATATACAAAAAAAACCTCTAGAATTCCATTTTATGATTTAAAAGTCTATAACTAAAAACAAATCTTAAATTATTTAATGAAACTAATTAATTTTATTAAACATTGACTACCTTAATTTCTATTGCCGATTTTTCTTTTTTCGTTGACTAAGTCTATATTCTAAGTTTTATTGACTTTTCAAAACAACCGAACTATTTGTTTGATAATTTTATTATTATAATTTATTTTAATCAATAAAAGTTAATTTAATTAGTTTATTTATCGATTATCTTAAACATGTCAATATTTTAATTATAAAATTCATATAATTTTTTGTTTTATTAGGAAATCATGTGTTCACTCTAAAATGTAAATATAGTGTATTTGCAAAAATAATTATTCTACAATCTGCCAAATGAAATCACATAAATTTTTAATGTTTAACAAACATAATTCAACTAAGTCATGTGTCTGTTAAACCACTAAACTAGTCTTTTTAAGTAACACTGATTCCAATTTTGTATATCTGAAGGATTTTGAAATTTTGGGTCAAAATTTCCATTACACTTTAAAAATTTTAAAATGACACATTAAAATTTCAATTCTTAAATTAATTGATTAATATCGACGTTTTGCATCAAAACAAATGAAAATGCACATTTCATATGTTCTTTCACATTCATAAGAATTACCATTTGACTGATAAATTTGAAATATTTTATTTTATTCTTTTATTTATGATTAAAAATTAATCATGTAACAGAAACTACTTAGAATCATATATTGTATGAGTCAATGTAAGGATCATAGGTTTGTCAAATGAGAGTATTAATTAACAAATTTGATTATGAAATGTAGTGGTAATGGTAGGATTAATATATTCGGGTGTCCCATAATCCATAGTTTTTAAAAATCATAAATCAGTTATTTAAACTATCATGGAGAAAATAGAAGGATTATCTTTAATAGGCTTAAATATTTTTATAGTCTCTTTATATTAGGCATTTTCACTTTTCGTCCCACTTAATAATTTCATTAAATAATCATCTCTCTAAATTTAGTAGTTTTAACTTTTGATACCTCCTGCAACTTAGCGACGGTTTTTAATACTTAGTGATTGAAATAGTTACGATTTTTAACGAAGGTTTACTACTTAGCGGTTGTATTAGTAACGATTTAAATGACGATTTGAACAGGAAGGACAAAAATTTTAAATTTCAAATTTTAGAGCGACGATTTTTTAAAGAAATTTTATAGAGGGACAGAGAAATAAAAAATGCTTAACTTATTGGGACTTCAAATATATTTAACTCTTTCTAATTTTATGCTAAAACATAAATTTTTTACATAAATTGCTAAATAACAATTCAAAATCCTTTAAATGAAAAAAAATTATTTTAAAAATTTAACTCTTTATAATTAGTATTGGCATTTTAACATTTTGTTGAGTATTTTCATTAAACTATTAAACACCACTATTAAATATAAAAAAAGGTATGAGCGCAACATAATATTTGATAACATTTTTATAAGCAAGGGTAACATTAATGGTAAGTCATTTCATTAGATTTATTTTTCCCATGTCTCCTATTATTAATGTTAAAATACAGTATCAAAGAATTAAATATATATTAAATTATTAAAATTTAGATATAAATCGATATTCTAACAAAAATTATATATTTGACAATTATTTATCAAAACAAAAGGACATGGAACGTAAAACATCACCCATAAAAATGATTAAAAAAACCATAATTTGACCTGTACAACCTATCTCTTAATAAACTTCTTAAAACATAAATACAAAGTAAAACACAAAAGATTCATTATCATAATATATATATATATATATATATATATATATATATATATATATATATATATATATATATATATATATATATATATATATATATATATATATATATATATATATATATATATATATATATATATATATATATATATATATATATATATATATATATATATATATATATATATATATATATATATATATATATATATTATATATAACTACATCTTCAATCTATAACAACAAATATGGTTAAGCCACTTTCCATTTAATTAACTACACCTTCTCAACACATTTATAAGAAATAAATAAAAAACTGATCCATTGAAATATTGATGTATCTAGTAATTATTTTATACCAGATATAATAATTCAATGAATTTCAAATCTTTTCATTACTTATAAATGTGTCCGGAGGATGTATGTCAATGGATAATATTATTTTTTTAAAAACATGATGAATACTTAGTAAAAAAATTTATTTACGTTTAGAATGTTAAAATATAAAATTAAGAAAAAAAATCATATTACGACAAAATATTCAAAGAATTTAATTCAAAATACTTATAATTAATGTTAATATAATTATTTATTTAAATAATCACAACAAGAAGTTAAAGTGAATGGTAAGATGATTTACAAGAAAACAGGTTTTTATGATTTGATTTTTAATATTGACTGGAAAAGAACATTTTATGTGGTTGAATGATAAGTTTTTGACCTTGTTACCTCGATGGAAAAAAGATTAAATCTTCTAGATGCAACGTTTTAAGTTTGTTATTACTTATAGTTTAATGGTTAAAATATATCATTTCTTAAATTATTTCAAATATTTATATTTATTTAAATATCTACTTAATTATTGTTTTATCAGTATTATTGATTCATTAAAAAGAAATTATTTTTGCCATTTCATATAATGATTAACCTATAACATCTAATCAACTCGAAATTTTAGACAACATATATGAATCAAATAGAATTTTAATTTTAGTTTTTAATCATAAAAATAACTCCAATGATTGGCAAACATCAATAGAGAATAGAAAATATAATTATTAACCAATCTTATTCATATAGCTAATACAAACGATGTGAATTTTGTAAAACACTAACTGATTGGTATAACAATAAGAATAGAAAATATGCAAATTATCCAAACGTAGAATCACTATTAGGTGGTCGGCAACATGGAGGCTTATGGCACACAGGTGGCGGACAAACAGTATCTGGATTCCTGCAACAAGGTGGTAAACCTTGTACATTGCAAATAAGGGAAGCTCCAATAATAAGAATCAACACAACAAACCTCAACATCATCTTCCAAAGAAAATCCATTATTAAAAAGTTTAATTTTCAAACAAAATTAACTTAATAATATTGGAAGATATATGTAGTAAAAAGACATATTTATATACAAAAAAGAAACCTCTAGAATTCCATTTTATGAATTATAAATCCATAACTAAAAACAAATATTAAATTGTTTAATAAATCTTAATATCTATTGACCGATTTTTCTTTTTTTCGTTGACTAAGTCTATATTCTAAGTTTTATTGACTTTTCAAAACAACCAAACTATTTGTTTGATAATTATATTATTATAATTATTTTAATCAACAAAATTAATTTAAGTAGTTTATTTGACGATTATCTTAAACATGTCAATATTTTAATTATAAAATCCAAATAATTTTTGGTTTCATTAGGAAATCATGTGTTCACTCTAAATGTAAAAATAATGTATTTGCAAAAATAATTATGCTACGATCTGCCAAATAAAATCACACATATTTTAAATATTTAACAAACATAATTCAACTAAGTCATGTGTCTCTTAAACCACAAAACTAGTCTTTTTAAGTAACACCGATTCCAATTTTGTTTATCTGAAAGATTTTGAAATTTAGGGTTAAAATTTCCATTACACTCTAAAATAATTTAAATGACACATTAAAATTTCAATTCTTAAATTAATTGATTAATATCAATGTTTTACATGAAAATAAATGAAAATGCACATTTCACATGTTCTTTCACATTCATAAGAATTACCATTTGACTGAAATATTTAAAATATTTTATTTTATTCTTTTATTTAAGATTAAAAATTTATCATGTAACAGACACTACTAAGAATCATATATTATATGAGTCAATGTAAGGATCATAGGTTTGTCAAATGAGAGTATGAATTAACAAATTTCATTATGGAATGTAGTGGTAATGGCAGGATTAATATATTCCGGTGTCCCATAATCCATAGTTTTTAAAAATCATAAATTAATTATTTAAACTATCATGGAGAAAACAAAAGGATTATCTCTAACTGGGTTAAATATATTTATAATCTCTTTATATTAGGCATTTTCACTTTTCATCCCACTTAATAATTTCATTAAATAATCATCTCTCTAAATTTAGGAGTTTTAACTTTTGATACATCCTGCAACTTAGCGACGATTTTTAATACTTAGTGACTGAAATAGTTACGATTTTTAATAAAGGTTTACTACTTAGCGGTTGTTTTAGTATCGGTTTTAATAACGATTTGAACAGGAAGGACAAAAATTTTAAATTTTAAATTTTAGAGGGACGATTCTTTGAAGAAATTTTTAGAGGGACAAAGAAATAAAAAATGCTTAACTTATTAGGACTTAAAATATATTTAACTCTTTCGAATTTTATGCTAAAACATTAAATTTTACATAAATTGCTAAATAACAATTTAAAATCCTTTAAATGAAAAAAAATTATTTTTAAAATTTAACTCTTTTTAATTAGTATTGGGATTTTAACATTTTGTTGAGTATTTTAATTAAACTATTAAACACCACTATTAAATAAATAACAAAGGTATGAGTGCTACATAATATATGATAACATTTTTATAAGCAAGGTTAACATTAATGGTAAGTCTTTTATTATTAATGTTAAAATACAGTATCAAAGAATTAAATATATATTAAATTATTAAAATTTAGATATAAATTGATATTTTAATAAAAATTATATATTTGACCATTATTTATCAAAACAAAAGGACATAAAACCTCATCCATGAAAACGATTAAAAAAAACGATAGTTTGACTTGTACAACTTATCTCTTAATAAACTTCTTGAAGCATATATATATATATATATATATATATATATATATATATATATATATATATATATACATTTTTATAAGCAAGGTTAACATTAATGGTAAGTCTTTTATTATTAATGTTAAAATACAGTATCAAAGAATTAAATATATATTAAATTATTAAAGTTTAGATATAAATCGATATTTTAATAAAAATTATATATTTGACCATTATTTATCAAAACAAAAGGACATAAAACCTCATCCATAAAAACGATTAAAAAAATGATAGTTTGACTTGTACAACTTATCTCTTAATAAACATCTTGAAGCATATATATATATATATATATATATATATATATATATATATATATATATATATATATATATATATATATATATATATATATATATATATATATATATATATATATATATATATATATATATATGTGTATGAATTAGTCTTCACATGTATTTCACACTATAAAAAATGAGTTATCTTTAATCTATAGGAACAAATATGGTTAAGCCTCTTTTAATTTAAATAAATACACCTGTGAATACATTTATAAGAAACAAAAAAAAAATTGATTTATTGAATCATTGATGTATCTAGTAATTGTTTTATATCAGATACATTAATGATTCAATAAATTTAAAATCTTTTTATTGCTTATAAATGTGTCCGGAGGGTGTATGTCAATGGATAATATTTTTAACAAAAAAAATGAAAGTATTTACGTTTAGAATGTTACAATATAAAACTATGAAAAAAAATCATATTACGACAAAATATTCAAAGAATTTAATTCAAATTATTTATAATTCATGTAAATATAATTGTTCATTTAAATAATAACAACAAGAAGTTAACATGAATGGTAAGATGATTTACATGAAAACATGTTTTTATGATATTATTTTAATATTGACTAGAAAAGAACATTTAATGTTATCGAATGATAAGTTTTTGACCTCGTTACTTCAATGAAAAAAATATCTTCTCGATGAGACGTTTTTAAGTTGTTATTACTTATAGTTTAATGATTTAAAATATATTATTTCTTAAATAATTTCAAATATATATTTATTTAGATGGTTACATAATTATTGTTTAATTAGTCTTATTGATTCATTTAAAAGAAATTATTTTTACAATTTCATATACTGATTAACCTATAACATCTAATCAACCCGAAGTTTTAGACAACATATATGAATCAAATATAATTTTAATTGTTGTTTTTAATCATAAAAATAACTCTAATGATTGGCAAACATTAGTAGAGAATAAGACAATATAATTATTAATCAACCTTATTCATATAGCTAATACAAATGATGTGAATTTTTTTTTCAAACACTAATTGTTTGGTATAACAAAAAGAATAGAAAATATTCAAATTATCCAAACGTAGAATCACTATTAGCAGGTTTGCAACATAGAATCTTACGACACACAAGTGGCGGACAATCAATATATGGATTCTTGCAACAAGGTGGTAAACCTTGTACATTACAAATAAGGGAACCTCCAATAGTAAGAATTAACACAACAAACCTCAACATCATCTTCCGAAGAAAAAGGATTGATTGTTGCATTGGAGGTTGCATGTTATTTTATGACAACGAGTTCGGAACTAATGATGGAGAATTAGGGCAATGTAAGTTTTGCAATAGTCCGAGGTATTTAGTTCCTAGTAAAGGAGTTGATCGTAAGCAAAAACGAGTTGCAGCGAAGTTCATGTTCTATTTGCCAATGATACCTAGGTTGCAAAGAATATTTGCATCAATGCACAACGCAAGCCAATTGACATGGCACTATACAAACAAAATTAGTTCTGACATGATGCGACATCCATCTGATGGCGAGGCATGGAAACACTTTGATAGAGTTCATCCTGATTTAGCAGCAGAACCCAGGAATGTAAGACTTGGATTATGCTCTGATGGTTTCACTCCTTATAATTTGTCAACAAATGCATATTCTTGTTGGCCAGTTATTGTAACCCCGTACAATCTCCCTCCTGAGATGTGCATGACGAAACCTTACATGTTTTTGACATGCATAATTCCAGGACCGTCGAGTCCAAAGGCAGGAATAGATGTTTATTTGCAACCTTTAATTGACGATCTCAAGAGGTTATGGGTGGGAGAGTGGACTTGTGATGTGTCTCATAAACAAAACTTCAATATGCGAGCTTCTTTGATGTGGACTATTAACGACTTTCCTGCATATGGCATGTTGTCTGGATGAGGTACACATGGCAAAATGGGATGTCCGCATTGCATGGATCAATCAAAAGCATTTACTTTGGAAAAAGGTGGGAAAAGTTCGTGGTTTGACTGTCATCGTAGGTTTTACCTATAAACCTTGAATTTAGAAGAAATAAGAATGCTTTTAGAAAAGACAAAAAAGTAACATATCTACCTCCCCCTCGAAGGTTATCGACTATAGTATGGAATATTGTTCGTGACCTACCAAAATTCACAGATAATGGTGAAGCGCGCTGAATTCAAGGATATGAGGTTTTACATAATTGTGAGGAGTTGGGTAGAAATCCACTTCTCAATAAGCTCCATTTGGAGACTCATCTCAAGAGAAATGGAGAGTTTATTGACGACCGCTCAAGAAACACCCAAGTAAGTTTTTCTTATATTAAAAATATTTTATTTATTTCTCTTATATGTATCTAACTTATTCTAATTATTATAAAATTTATTTATTTTTATAGGAGGAGTTTGATAGACAACTTCCCATAAAGTTATCAAATCACCCTGAATTAGCTGAACCACAATCAGGATATCTTGTTGATCCTAGTTTGGCTTTTAGTACGTAGTATGATACTGCAGGTGGAAAGAAGAAAAATGGGAGAGTGTATGGTGCTGGAGGTTACGCCAAAACTATAAAGCGGCGTGATAGGTGTTTCAGAATGAGACTTGCTAATGGTAAAAGAACATCATCCCAACCTATCTTAATCGCCGAAATACTTGAAACTGTGAGAAATTTGGCTAATACTGAGGCAGCACAATAAGTTGTAGCAAGATATGCAGAAATTGAAGAGATGAAGAAAAAACAATTAGAGATGCAACAAGAAATGCAAAGAAGGAAAATTGAGTTGCGGGAAGAAATGAGGAGGCAAGCACAAGAGTATGAAGAAGCAATGCAGATTGCAAATGAGCGGGTTCTAAGATTTGATCAATTTTTTGCATCACAAAATTCTAGTGGTGGATTTGGAGGAACTAATGATAATGAAGGAGTTGTTGAAGAAGAAGAGGAAGGAGAATAAAATGAAGAGGAATTCTATAATTATGTTGAATATTTGAAGTTTTTTTTTAAATTTGTATGATATATTATTTTAAGTATGTTGAACTGAAATCTTTTATTATAACTTTGATGAATTTTTATTATATTTTAAATTTATATTACTAAATAAATTTTAATTATTATATAAATTTATATTAATTAATATAATTATTCTATTATTATTATTTATTTTATTTTTGGTCAGTTTTTTTTATAAAAATTATTCTACAATTTGCCATGGGATAAACTCCTGTGTAGATGTCATCATTATTGCATTTTACAACGGGCTAAACCCCTGGCAAAAAATCTGACGTATTGTAGACATGTCTGTACACCTAGCCTGCGCCAACTGACTCTATGTCTGCATGCTTTATTTATAGTTGACAATTAGCGAGGGGATTGTCCCTTGGGTAAATAGCGAAGTGTCTAGCCCCTCGCAAATTATTTTGTGACCCCCTATTTTGCTAGGGGAGATGTCCCCTCACAAAAAGATTCATTGTCAATATATATATATATATATATATATATATATATATATATATATATATATATATATATATATATATATATGTGTGTGTGTGTGTGTGTGTGTGTGTGTGTGTGTGTGTTGTAAATTAATCTTCACATGCATTTCACACTATAAAAAATGAGTTATCTTTAATCTATAGGAACAAAAATGGTTAAGCCTCTTTCCATTTAATTAAATACACCATGTGAATACATATATAAGCAACAAAAAAAAAAATTGATTCATTGAATCATTGATGTATCTAGTAATTATTTTATACCAGATACATTATTCATTCAATGAATTTAAAATCTTTTTATTGCTTATAAATATGTCCGGAGGGTGTATGTCAATGGATAGTATTTTTAACTAATAAAACGATGAATACCTAGGAAAATAATTTATTTACGTTTAGAATGTTAAAACATAAAACTAAGAAAAAAATTATATTACGACAAAATATTCAAAGAATATAATTCAAATTATTTATAATTAATGTAAATATAATTATTCATTTAAATAATAACAACAAGAAGTTAACGTGAACGGTAAGATGATTTACATGAAAACATGTTTTTAGGATTTGATTTTTAATATTGATTGGAAAAGAACATTTTATGTTGTCGAATGATAAGTTTTTGACCTTGTTACCTCAATGGAAAAAAGATTAAATCTTCTCGATGAAACGTTTTAAATTTGATATTACTTATAGTTTAATGGTTTAAAATATATCATTTCTTAAATAATTTCAAATATATATTTATTTAAACGTCTACATAATTATTGTTTAATCAGTCTTATTGATTCATTTTTTAGACAACATATATGAATCAAATATAATTTTTTAATTTTTGTTTTTAATCATAAAAATAACTCCAATGATTGACAAACATCAGTAGAGAATAAGAAAATATAATTATTAACCAACCTTATTCATATAGCTAATACAAACGATGTGAAATTTTTTTTAAACACTAATTGATTGGTATAACAATAAGAATAGAAAATATGCAAATTATCCAAACGTAGAATCACTATTAGGAGGTTTGCAACATGGAAGCTTACGACACACAGGTGGCGGACAATCAATATCTAGATTCTTGGAACAAGGTGGTAAACCTTGTACATTCCAAATAAGGGAAGCTCCAATAATAAGAATTAACACAACAAACCTCAACATCATCTTTCAAAGAAAATCCATTGTTAAAAAGTTTAATTTTCAAACGAAATTAACTTAAATATCTATTATTGAAAGATATATGTACATATAAAGTGTAAAAGTGACATATTTATATACAATAAAAAACCTGTAGAATTCCATTTTATGATTTATAAATCCATAACTAAAAACAAATCTTAAATTATTTAATGAAACTAATTTATTTTCTTAAACATTGGCTACCTTAATTTCTATTGCCGGTTTTTCTTTTTTCTTTGACTAAGTCTATATTCTATGTTTTATTGACTTTTCAAAACAACCGAACTATTTGTTTGACAATTTTATTATTATAATTTATTTTAATCAACAAAAGTTAATTTAAGTAGTTTATTTATCGATTATCTTAAACATGTCAATATTTTAATTATAAAATTTATATAATTTTTTGTTTCATTTGGAAATCATGTGTTCACTCTAAAATGTAAAAATAGTGTATTTGCAAAAATAATTATTCTACAATCTGCCAAATAAAATCACATAAATTTATAATGTATAACAAACATAATTCAACTAAGTCATGTGTCTCTTAAACCACTAAACTAGTCTTTTTAAGTAACACTGATTCCAATTTTATATATCTGAAAGATTTTGAAATTTGGGGTCAAAATTTCCATTACACTTTAAAAATTTTAAAATGACAAATTAAAATTTCAATTCTTAATTAATTGATTAATATCAATGTTTTGCATTAAAACAAATGAAAATGCACATTTCACATCTTCTTTCACATTTCATAAGAATTACCATTTGATTGATAAATTTGAAATATTTTATTTTATTTTTTTATTTAAGATTAAAAATTAATCATGTAACAGAAACTACTTAGAATCATATATTGTATGAGTCAAAGTAAGGATCATAGGTTTGTCAAATGAGAGTATATTTGATTATGGAATGTCGTGGTAATGGTAGGATTAATATATTCGGGTGTCCCATAATCCATAGTTTTAAAAAGTCATAAATGAGTTATTTAAACTATCATGGAGAAAACGAAGGATTATCTCTAATAGGGTTAAATATTATTTTAGTCTCTTTATATTAGGCATTTTGACTTTTCGTCCCACTTAATAATTTCATTAAATAATCATCTCTCTAAATTTAGGGTTTTAACTTTTGATACCTCCTGCAACTTAGCCACGATTTTTAATACTTAGTGATTGAAATAGTTACGATTTTTAACGAAGGTTTACTACTTAGCGGTTGTATTAGTAATGGTTTTAATGACGATTTGAACAGGAAGGAGAAAAATTTTAAATTTTAAGTTTTAGAGCGACGATTCTTTAAAAAAATTTAGAGGGACAAAGAAATAAAAAATACGACTACCAAATGGTCGACCGAAATATCCTGAAAGTCAAATCTCAATGAGAGTAGCATCGAGTATCAATCAACTTGAGTCTGCACCGAAGCCGGCCATCTCACTACCTTCTAATGGCTAAGATGGGTCAATTAGGATTCTAAAAGTTTAGTTAGTGCTTAATGACACCACACAGACACCAAATATTTCCTCAACTGAGCATGAGGAACATCAGGACATCCAAAGTATAGCACTAACTGTAGCCATCATTTTAACCATTTCGGTCTACGCCTGACAGTCGTGATGATCTATTGCTACTTACCTAAGGAAACCTGGATCCGGGTGTAGGATTGTCATACCCCAAAATTTTCCCTCCTACTTCTCAAGACATCACATACATCCATACTCAAGGATTTCACAAGGGTTGACCAGACAAACCCTCTCCTAGGCAATTAACCCAAACTAGGGTTTGGCTATTCTTAGATCAAGGTGGTTTCCAACATCTCCAATGGTAATCATGCCTCATCATATGCTTCAAAAAATCTCCATGTCAAGTTTAAAGCCTTACAAGTCAAGTTTCCTCAGACAATTGCTTAGATGGTTGAAAATCAGTTGTAATTGACAAAAGTCAACTGAGGTCAACATACAGTCAAACTTCATAATTTTTGGTTAACATCAATATTTTGAAGTAATATTCATTATTTGATCAAGGATTGATCATGATTCATCAAGAAAACTCAAGATTTGATCAAAAGTCAAACTTTCCAAATTAGGGTTTTTGAAGGGAAAAGTCAATAGAACTTTGACCAAACATAACTTTCTCATACTTTATCAGAAATTTTCCCACCAAAGCTCATTTTGAAGAGAATTCAATTCTCTACAACTTTATGTCTCACAAGCTTGGTCAGAAAATGCTTCATTTGGAAGATATGGATCAAAATATTACAGGTCTTTTTCAAAGTCAACAAAAAGTCAACTTTTTGTAAAGAAGTGTTATTGAGCATGGAAACTTCAATTGAGATGAAACCAAAGAGGTTGTTTAGAGGACATATAGTGCTTTCTAAAAAGTCCAAGAACACCCAAAAATGTTAAAATTTGAGCAAGATACACCTTGCACAAGTTGAGCATTTTTGAATAGGTGCACAAAGAAAAATATGTGACAAATGCAAGTTTTTTCCAAATGGGCTTATAATTTTATGATCCAAACTTGATCATAATATTATCCATGACCTCTTTACACCTTGCCACGACCTTTTCCTATTTTCTTGATTTATTTTTGAATTTAAAAGTATTTAATTCAATTTTAAATTAAATAAAATATGAAAACAAGGTATAAAACAAGTTGGGTTGGATTTCTATCTATCTTGAGGACCAAGGAAGCCCACAATACATGCCAATTTCGTGCAAGCCCATACAAGGAAGAGAAAATCAAATTTTGGAAATATTTGATGGAAATTAACAAGAAAATATTTTTGCATTCAAAGCCATATCTTTTTTCATTCTTTTTGATCAAATCCCTTGCTCTATAAATACATGACACATTCACAAGACCAAAGGACGAAACCCTAGCCTCATGAAGCAACCCTAAAAATCATAAATTTCTCTCAAAGTTGCAATTTTTAATTCTGTTTTCCAGCAGGTTTCAATCAAAACCAAGCATTCCACTGTGTTCTTGAGCTTTCCAGCAGTCAATCCCAGCCCTTACACGAAGCCAAAGCCTTCCAGATCGTGCCACACAAGTCTCACCGGTTTGGTATTTTGCTTAAATTATATTTTCATAATCCATGCATCATTAACTGTTTTCGATTGCTTGTATGAACTCAGGACATCCATTAGAACGTGTTTGATACATTACATGCAAGCTTTAACGCAGGAATAAGGATCTGCCATTGTTAGGGAAGTTTGAGTTGTTTGCTTCGAAACTCATCATACAGGTGTTTTCAGGCCAAAACGATGGCACCATTGAACTCGCATGGGTCGAATTAGGGGGATAGGGTTCTTCTTTTGCTTTGATTTTGTCTATTTTGCAGGATCGGCCGTCGTGGCTGCCGGAGAAGACGACCGAAGCCCTAGCTCCGACGTCATTGACCTGTCTGGGCTCAGGCGAGGCTGGCGTGGCAAGATGGCGCGATCTGATTCGTTCTCACGTTAATACCAGGGGCCCACGTTTGACTGTGTTTGAAAATTAAAAAAATAGGACACGTTATCACTTATAATCAATTACTTGCAGGTTTATAACAACTAGTACACTTGACTCAGATGGCAAGCAAGCGTGTGGTTTATCCAGGAGGTCCTGGGTTCGATCCTGGCTTCCTCACTTTCTTTTTTACACTTTTCCAAAACTAACTTTTCTTTTTCATATTTTCTTATTTTTCTATTTTAATTTATTTTCTTTTCAAATAATTTTCTCATGCATTAAAAATCACCAAAACATATTTTCTTTTTGCATTTAGGTCAGAAAAATGTTTATTTAATTTTTGACATAAAAATTAATATTTTTGCATGCATATTTTAATTAATTGTTAATTAACCATTAAATTGACTTTTAATTATTTTTCTTCATTAAAATCGATCCAGAAAATTCCGAAAAAATTACTCTATCATCTAATTATCATTACTAACCTAAAAAACCTTTTTCTACTAATTTCCAAAACATTTTGCTAACATTTTCTTATTATTCCGATTATCTATTTCTTATTCCGCATTTACAATTCTAGAAAGGATGTATAGGTCGCAAAGTTTTTATCATGTAATAGTGTAGATTTACATTTTCTGCCTTTACTTTCCGCACTCCTATATTATGTAACTGTCCCAAAGCCATGTAATAGCGTAGGACATTTACTTTCCGCACTTTACTTTCCGCAATTTACTTTCCGCACCCTATAAACTGCTAGTAATTAGGCGTGTATGGCAAGATAAAAAACGAACGTAGATCACTTCTAATTGCAAGATAACTTATCTGAATTTAACACACTCTTTTCACACATGCACCCCTTAGGGTAATTCTCTCTCGTTGCCTTTCGAATAAATGGTCAAGTCCCTCGAACGTAGAGGTATCCTAGCACCGTAGCCTACGAAACATATCATCATAGTCCCTTCGATACAAAGATCATAGACCCACGATGTCGCCTACGAAAACATGATCTCGTCCCTCGATTGTTGCCTACGAAAAGTGATGATCGTCCCTTCGAATGTGCTAGGATACTCCTACAAGTTGCCTTCTATGACCATCTGATGTCCCTTCGAATGTCCCTTCTACATCCAACGAATAGGGTTACCTACCAACTAATGGTATGGATAGCACTATTCTAAAGGAACGTAAAACAACACGAAAACGACCATTCTGAGTAGGTAATAAGACTTTTAGTTGCTTGCTCTATCAAAATACTTTTCACACCTCACACTTTTGTCAAAATTCAAACTCTTTTCAAAATAAAACATTTCCAAACACTTCGTATACATTCCAGCGCGAATCATTACAAAGTCAAAGCGAAATGCCTTTTCAAAACATTTTTTCAAACACACACACAGAAAGAAATTTTTAAAGATGAGCTAGAAGCAACTAAGAGCCCATAGATAACTACGAATGGAAAGGGGTGCTAATACCTTCCCTTTTCATAACCTTCTCCCTTACTCAGAATCTAATGAAGGTCTTTTTCTGTTCTTTTCACCTTCCCTTAATTGGATAAAAGAAAAGTCGGTGGCGACTCTTGCTATCCGCAACATTTGCGATAAAAAGCAAAACAAATCTCAAAGTCAGTTCTCCCACCGTATTACAAGGATCCCCCACAAATGTAATACCCAATCAACCTTTAAAAATAAAGCATACAAAGCAAATAGAAAGCGATAAAAAGTGATCTAAAGCCCTAAGATAACCTCTCTTTGGCTAGTCCCCAGCAGAGTCACCAGTTCTGTAACACGGTGGGAGAAATGACTTGTTTGTTTTGCGTTTTATCGCAAATATTATGGATAGCAAGAGTCACCATCGATTTTTCTTTTATTCAATAAAGGAAAAGTGAAAATAACAGGAAAGACCTTTTATTGATTCTTAGTAAGAGAGGTAATTATGAAAAGGGAAGTTATTAGCACCCTTTCCATCCGTAGTTATCTACGGGCTCTTAATTTCTTAGCTCACTTTTGAAAATTTGATTTATGTGTTTGTGTGATTGGAAAAGTATTTTGAAAAATATTTCTCTTTGACTTCGTAATGATTCTTGTATCAGTCCTCAAGAATGTATACGAAGTGTTCATAAATATTTGTTTGGAAAAAATGTTTAACTTTGTAATGATTCTCGTTGGAATGTATACAAAGTGTTTGAAAAGTATTTTGAAAATAAGTGTGAGGTGTGAAAAGTGATTTGTTTGATTTGAGCAAGCAATAAAGTCTTATTACCTACTCAAAATGGGTCTTTCTTGTTATTTTCCTTCTCTTTTTGGATAGCACTGTCCATATCATTAGCTGGTAGGTAACTCTATCTATTGGATGTGAAGGTACAATCGTAGGGTCATCGTATGGTCATAGAAGGCAACATGTAAGGATACCTTTAGCAATTCGAAGGGACGATCATTACTTATTCGTAGGCAACAACCGAGGGACAAGATCATATATTTGTAGGCAACATCGAAGGTCATTGAGGGACTATGATCTTTGTGATGATTTTATTCGTAGGAAACTTTGCTAATGGTACCCCTACATTTGAGGGACATGGCCATGTTTATCCGAAAGGCAACAAGGGAGGATACCCTAGGGTGCAAGTGTGATTGAGTGTATTTGATTCAGATATTTATCTTGATTATTAGAGTGATCTAACGGTTGATTTTAGTCTTGCCATAAAAACCCTAATTAGCATACATCTAAGCAGTATATATACATTTTATAATATGTGCAGAAAGTAAAAATAAAAAGATAAAGTCCTACGCTACTACAAGGCTTTAGGGAAGTTACATAATGAGAGGTGCAAAAAATAAAATGCGGAAAATAAAGCTCTAATTAAACTATTACATCCCATGAGCAGTTACATAATAGTAAAAATATGCGAGAAATTTAAATCTAGACTATTACAACTTAGAAATAGTTACATAATTGAGAAATAGCAAAAAAGAATGAAATTGAAATAAGAGAAAACGATATTAGAAAAAAAGTTTTTGTTATTAAAAATATTTAGGGTTAGTAAGACCTAATTAAAAGAATTACTTTTTTTGAATTTTTGAGGTTGATTTTAATATAGAAAACAAATTAAAAGTTAATTTTAATGGTTAATTAACAATTAATTAAAATAAAATAAAAAATAAAAAATTTTAATGATAAAAAATTAAATTATAATTTTTTTGAAAAAATAAGTTGGAGGCGCTGGGATTTGAACCCTTAACCCTGGGGTGAAAGGCTCCACGTGTTTGCCATCTGAGTTGAGTGCATCTGGTGTTAGTAAATTGGAAAGAAAATAATATATAATAAAAATTAAATTTAAAATATATTATTTGAAAACGCGCGCGCAAGGAGTAATCTTCTTCATTTTGAATTTTCCCACTGTTTACAGTGATTTCTGGTAAACAACCGCTAGTCTTCCAATTTACTGATTATTATTGGTTACTTGCAGGATCGACTAGATTGATCCTATGACACATGTGTCATAATTGACTCCTATGTTCAAACCCATTATCTCAATTAACTCTTAAGAGATTTTTCTAAGATTGTCTATGGAAATACACTGACTGTATAAAGAAAGACTTCGAATTTAAACTTAAGTTTTGATAATTGAATGTAAGGATAAAGATTCTTTAAAAAGATAAAGGTTTCTGGACACGTAAAATGCTTTGAACGAAAAAATAAAGTAAAAGTGCAGTTTCTGAGGAAATAAATGTGTTTAAAGGTAAATGAAACAAGAACAGGAAAGGAAATCGAAAGAATCTATGAATGTAAGTGCAATAAAATTGAAACGAATATAAAAGAACTTGTATTTAAATTGTAAAGGATCATGATGTTCATAACGTACATTTCGTCTCCTTGACTCGTTTCCCTTCAGTTACGGTAGTTTGAGTATTTAAGATTTTTTAGTACATAAAACGAACACACTCAAATCTAACATAAAAACACCTATTTATAGTGTATTGACCCTAACGGTCCTACTTTAACATTGCGCCATGTTTGAAGCATGCAGACCTCCTTCGTTCGCTGGCTTCCACGCGTCCTCTAAAATGGCGCTTTCATTTAAAATTCGAATCCTTAGTCTTATTTGAAATTCGAATTCTATATTTACTTGAATTTCGACTTAATCCTCTGTTTGGACCGTTCCAATACTGGCATATCTACCAAAGGAGTTTCCTCATATTTTAAACACTAAGGATTTCTAATCGAAATATTATCTATCACTGGCAATTGAAGAACCCCTTTTTCAGAACAAAAAGGTCTTATATTTCTTCACCAATACTCATCATTAATACTGACTTCTTTTCCCAGGTTGATTCGAAATATTATTTACTTTTGCCAATTTGTCCAATCGAAATTGCCAGCTAACAAATTGCCCCTCAAGAACATTTATTTCGATAGATATAAAGAAATACTTGTTCTTGAATGTCCCATGCAATTTCGATATACCAATGATGATTACCTGTATACGACGTCAGAGCAGGTATTCAACTTTCCACAAAACGTCCAATCAGCACACCTAAACGTGCTATCATAGCAGTTTAAGACTAATAATTAGTGACAATACGTCACTTCCTAGGAAGTTGAAAAAAAATTCACCTTTTCTCCTTTCAATTAAATAGTTACACGTGTCCCACTTTTTCCAAAGGTCAAAAACTTTCCTAACCGTTGGAGAAGGCTATAAAAGCACTTCATCTTCTCCATTTTGAACTTTTCCAAAAACCCTCTCAGTTCTCAAACAACCCAAATTTTCGTTATCAGAAAAAAAACTTTTTATCTCCAACAATGTCTTCTTCATCAATGCCAGCCTCCATATCCAAGAAATCTGGGAAGTCCAAACAAGTCTCTGATTCCACCATTAAACCAGCGAGCAAGATCATCAATCTGGACAACCAAGAGTTCATCTCAACTCCTAAACTTACCCCAGAACAGAAAGCTACCTACGCCTCCCAGGTAATTATTCCCACTACTGTTCTTGATAAAACCCTAGGGGTAATGGGGCCTTTGATATCTATGGAACGTCTATAAAAAACAAAGGGATTTTTTCCTGCTTATTTCCAAACAAAACCTATTATCAATAAATCTGTTCCATCAAAACCTAAAGAAAACGAATCTGCTGTTAAGTTACCCAGAACCCTAGAGGAAACTGGTGAGGGTACAACATCAACACCTAAAAGGGATGCCTTTAACATGGATTATGTTACTGTAATCTTCAAACCCTTTCACTCATGTCCTACATCTGATCAGTTGCATCAAGATTGGCTTACTAAGATTGAGAACAAAAAATCCCAAGAATGGGAAAACCTAGGCATTCTTAACCTAATTCGAATGTCGAAACTAGGTTTTAGTTATAGTCACCCTTTTCTACTAGCCTCTTTGTATTTTTGGGATAGTACCTATAATACTTTTCATCTCCCTTGTGGGATGTTGACGCCTACTTTCTTCGATATAGCTACTATTACTGGGCTCTCCCCTATTGGAGAGACTTTCGACCCTAATGAGGATGCAGAAAACCTCATCGATTTCGATGTTAAGCATGCCAGTTTTTCAAAATACATTACCTTCTACCACTCAGCCGAAGAAGAAGTTTCAGAAGTCGAACGTATAGCGTTTCTGGCACTATGGTTGTCGAAATATGTTTTTTGCAGTAAATCACTACAAGTGGCAAGCAGATTCATTACGTTGGCGAATCAACTACACCACGGTCGAAGAGTCTGCATCAGCGAGTTGCTGCTGACCAGCTTGTATGAGAGCATATGCGCTGCAGTGTTGAAACTGAAAACTTATAAAGCTGGCACCATCCTTCTTCTCGTTGGACCTTTCTGGTTACTACAGCTCTAGCTAAACGCCACTTTCGAACCATCTCTATCGACTTCTGGGACAGTCAATGAAGAACACCCCGACGTTGCTAACCGCAACATTGAGGGAACTAGATTGCTGAAGTTAACCCCAAATGATGAAAGAGAAAGCTTCAAAACATGTTTCGTCAATTATATGATGATTTTCTCAAAAAAACATAAGTTTGATTCTTTGATGGCCCCTTTTGCCACTCGAAACTGTGGACCACCTTGGTTCACCATGTCCTTGGAATAAGCTGTTTCAGAAAAAACTATAAGGGACATATGGCACGCCTTCCTGACTCCCCTGCTAATCACTTCCAGAATTACTCCTGTAAAAAGTCAGGCACACATCCTTGCCTACCGGCCCAATTTTGTGGCTCGTCAGTTTGATTTGTGCCAAATTTTACCTGAGCCTCTTTTCGACATGAAAAGAGAGATATGTTTGGCAGGGGTGCCTTACCCTCTTAAAGAGATCGAAGTTAGACCGAAACAACATGAGGGTTTTGCTGATTTTACACTAGTTTTCTTTACTCCCTCTTTCTACAAAACAAAAGATTTTTATACCTGGTGGACGAACTATTATTCGAATAATATGTTCAGAACCATCGAAATTCAACGACAATTGACAACAACTTTTTCCATTGTGCAGGAGAACGTCAAAAAAGGTAGACTCACTCATGTCAAGGAAATTCGAGCCTTTCAAAAATACTTTGAAATTGTCTATAATCCTATGGATATACATCGAACTGTTTGTGACGCAGCAAAAACTTTGAAAGAAAAATTTGAAAAACAACTTTCAAAGGTTCGATGTCCTCCTTATGTAAAACCCGAAGATAGGTATTGGTGGGCTTTTAAACATCAGCCACCTAAATTTCCAAATCTACCTACTTCAGAGCTGGCTTTGGCCTTTTTTCCACCATACCCTGGGTGGTTATATTTTAGGGAGATTTTTCGCAACTGCGAAAATGATGCCAAAAAACCTGCCCAAAGGGTAACGTGGGCCAAACATGATTTGTACAATTTCAGAGGGCACCTTCGCTATGACTTGTCAGCCATGTATATTACATCTTGAAAAGGCGAAGGTGCGGAACTGAAGAAAAATCGAAGTTCCTTTATATATTTTTATGTTGTTTTAACTTAACTGTTTCAAAATTCTTTCCAGCTATTGATCTAAAATCTTTGAAGAAAGAAAAAGTTGTGCCTAAAGTAGGCTCAACTTCAACTTCGAAGGCAACAACCACCACCACTGAAAATCTTCCTATCGAAGAAGATGATACTTTAAAGAAGAAAAAGAAAAAGGTAATACTCCACTTACTTCTTTATTACTGTCGAAATTACTTTTAAATTGACTAATTGTCTTCTTCATATTTTTAGGCAAGTGGCTTGCCCCCTAAGTCTCCCAAAAACGGAAACATGATGATGCTTACCCAGAAAATGAATCAGAGAAGGACAAAGATGTTTCGCCTCTCAAGCGAAAGAAAAAGAAGAAGACCAAACAATCTGGTGAAGCTTCTCAAACCATCAATCTTACTAGCAGCGAAATTCCTATAACTGCTCCCAAATCCAAATCCAAAGGTCCTTCGAAATCTTCATCTTCGAAGAATGTAGGCTCAGAACGCATTGGCAGTAACGCGACTTCTACTGAGCAGAAGGTAAATTTTACTTTGATACTTTGATGTTTTTTTCTTGATAAGTTATATAACATTCTTTTGTACTGACTCCTGATCTCGATGCAGAGTGTCCCTTCTGCTCCTGTTGATCCTCCCAACATCCAAAGCCAAAAATCTACAGCTTCTCCCCAACCAGAAGGTTCCAATGAAAATGTTTTAAACAAAGGCTCATCTACTGCAGCCACCCCTGTGGGAACCGTCGAAGCCCTGGATCAGCAAGCAACTTCGCCTCCGTTGGCTGAGGTCTTAGATCAACAGGCAACCTCTCCTCCATTGGCAAAGGACCTTGAAGCTGATGAACCAAACACAGGGATCGAAACTCCCGTCATCAACATTCCCAGTGATTCTTCTCCAAAAAAGGTATATTTCGCTGATCACTCTGAATAAGAGAGCGACACAAATACTGTGAGCCATTACTTTGCAGATGGTGATGAAGATGAGGGGATGCAAGTAGAAGATGAAACCGAGGGGGTGCAAGTAGAAGATGAAGATGATGGGATGCAAGTAGAAGTAGAAGTTCCTGTTCCTGTTGGAACTGTTTTCACCAAACCAACCCCTCCAACCTTATCTGAAGAACAAAAAGAGGAGATGAAGAAGAGTAATCCCCTAAAATACCTCAAGTTGATGTTAGCCCAACGGGGCTCCTCTTCGAGCAAAACTCAATCTGAAGGTTCGAACCAATCGAAAGAGGATGTCCCTCTCACTTCTCTTGACCAACTTCTTCAGGAAGTTGACAAAACTATCCTTCAAGCTGATCTCTTTACTATCTTAAAAGATAGACCTCAGTATTTGTCCATCTGACGTGGTTGAGACTATTTACGATCTGCAAATCTTGCTTGATGAATTCAACACTGCATATATCAGGACACATGGTATCGAGGCTAAAATTCGAACCAAGCAAGAAGCTTTATCTAAAGCGTATGACCAGACTTCGAAGCTTACTGAACAAGCAGAAGCTTTAGAGCTTGCAAAAAACCAAGCCAAAGATAGGCATGACGTTTTGGATTGATCTATCTTGTTTTGGGAATCTCAGATTGAAGAGCTCAAACACAGAAGATTGAGGATGCAAAAAATGAACAAACCACTTTGAAAACAACTGTGAAGTCTGTTGATGACCAAGGGCTTGCAAATCTAGTCACACAAAGTCTTCAACAAATGGAGGTAGCTGAAGGGATAAACCAAGAAATTAAAGAGCTCGAAAGCATGAGAAACTCTTCTCAATGTAAAATCAATTTATGCAAAAGCAAACTTGCTAGGCTAATACGAGACGCTCCTTTCACTTCCTTGCAATGTTAAAGATTCTTATTGTGCATCTTTGTAATTCGAACATAACTTATTTTGGTATTTATATAATACTCTCTTGGCTCTATTTATTCCCAGCATCTAATTACTCTGAAGTAATTCGAATCTCTTGCAAGTATGGTTTATACCTTTTCAAGTATTTCCCATTTACTTTTAAGATTCTCCTATCTTCTGCTAACTCCTCTATTTCATAAGCATTATTCGAAAATGTTTTCAAAACACGAAAAGGTCCCTCCCAATGGGGTGACCATTTACCCTAGAATCTATTCTTTTTATCCATAGGTAAAATGACTTTCCATACCAGATCATTAGTTGAGAATACCTTGTTTTTAACTCTTTTATTATATGCTCTAGCTACTCTCTCTTTCTGTCTTCTCATAACTTCCAAAGCATGTAGCCTATCTTCATCTACATCTACTAACTCATTCATCATCATTTCACAATATTGGTCAACTGGTATTTCGTTTTGTCTTTAGATTCTGACTGACTGTAGATATATTTTGACTGGTAACACCGCGTCGTGTCCAAATGTAAGTCTAAACGGAGTAGTATTCGTTGCCTCTTTAGGAGATGTTCGACACGCCCATAGAGCTTGGTCCAGGGTTTTATGCCAATTTTTTGGTTTTCAACCTACATGCTTCTTTATCAAACCTATTATGACTTTATTGGCTGCTTCTACTTGACCATTTGCTTGGGCATAATAAGGTGTTGACGTAAGTAACTTGAATCTCATTTCGTGTAAATCTTGCATTTGTCGTCTGTGAAAACGAACCTTGATCTGTTGTGATACTTTACGGTATCCCAAACAAATTATTTATACGGATAAATTCTATAATAGCCTCTTGGTCGCATTCACTAAAGGAATTGCTTGACCCATTTTGTGAAATAGTCTATACCCAGAATATATCTGTCCTTTGGATGATGTTGGTGAATTTCACCAATTAAATCTAATGCCCATCCTCTAAAGGCCAAGGTTTAACAATCGAATGTAATTAAACTTCTTTGAGCATGTTGAATGCATGAATTTGGCATTCTTGAACCTTTGGAAAATTCTATCGATCTTTAAGCATAGTAGGCAAATACATTCCATCTGAACAAAAGCCACTTCATTTTGTGACTTGCTTGATGTACATGCCCCCTATGCACAGGACAAGGCTAGATAAGCTTCATTTTCCCCTAAACATTTGAGTAAGAGTCCCTCTGAGGTTTTCTTAAACAATTCATTTCCTATTAACACATAAGACAATGCTCTGTATTTGACCTTTCTCTCTGTACTCACTAAAGGATCTCTCAAATAATTTACTATGGGATTCCGCCAATCCGTATCGCTAAAGCATCTATGTTAATACAATTCTTCACGGCTGCATAACCCAATTCTCTAAGTCTATTGGTGATAACTTAGTAGCCACTATTCTACCTCTTGTTTCTATGAGGTATTGGAGTTTTTCTTTTGATATCCTATATCCTGAAGCTATTTGAGCCAAGTCATTTGCTTCTTGATTATCAACTCTAGGAATATGTTTTAAATCCACATATTCAAATTTCTTGATCAATCTATTAGCAATAACAAAATACATGATCAAATTTTCTTTGATACACTTGTATTCTTTGGTTATCTGTTTAATGACTAACTCTGAGTCTCCTCTAATTTCGACTCTGGTTGCCCCAAATTCCAACAAAGCTTCAAGTCCAGCAATCAATGCTTCATACTCAGCTTCATTGTTCGAACAATGAGGGCCTTCAAACTTGTACTTGAATTTTGTTGGAATTCCTTCAGGCGAAATGATACATACTCCAACGCCACTTCCATTTTTATGTGTTGACCCATCGAAATATAATTTCCATGGCTGGATCTCAACATAATCTAATGCGAAGTTTTCATTCACGGAGTGATCAACAATGAAATCAAACAACTTTGTCCTTTCATAAAAGGCTTGAAGGCCAAATTATATTCAGTGAGCGCTAAAGCCCATTTACCAATCCTGTTGTGCATGATTGGTTTTGACAATATGTGTTTAATAACATCAAAGTGAGATGAAACATATACATCAACAGGTTTAATATAATACTTGAGTTTCGTACAAGAAAAATACAGGCAAAGACATAGTTTTTCTATACTATTGTACCTAGTCTCTGCTTTATTTAGGACCCTACTAATATAATAGATGGCTCTTTCGACGCCATCTTCGTTTTCCTGGGCCAACATACTACCTATAGTTACATTAGAGGCAGAGATATAGAGTCGCATTGGCCTATCTTTAGAAGGGGGTGCCAATATAGGAGGGTGCATCAGGTAAGTCTTGATCTTCTCAAATGCCTCTTGATGTTGTTCTGTCCATTCGAAATGCCCTTGATTTATACGCAGCAGTGGAGAAAAGGCTTGAGTGCGCCCACTCAAATTGGATATGAATCTCCTTAAAAAGTTGATTTTACCCAAGAGTGATTGCAACTCTTTCTTTGTAGAAGGAGGCTTCGTCTCCATAATGGCCTTTGTTTTATTCAAGTTGATTTCTATTCCCTTCTTGTGGACCATGAAGCCAAGGAAATCCCCAGCCTGCACAAAGAAAGCACACTTAAGAGGATTCATTTTCAAGCCATGTTTCCTCATTCTCTCGAATGATTGACTCAGGTGATTTAAATGATCCTCATCGAAAGCATTTGACCACTATGTCATCTATATAAATCTGCATAAATGACTCAATGAAATCATGAAAAATAGTGTTCATTGCTCTTTGATATGTTGCCCCAGCATTTTTCAAACCAAAGGGCATTATTACCCACTCATAAGGGCCTAAAGCGCCTGGGCATCGAAACGCAGTTTTGGGGACATCATCCTCAGCAATGAAAATCTGATTATATCCGGAATACCCATCTAGCATACTCAGGTATTCGTAGCCCGCAGCAGAATCAATTAACATTTCCGCTATAGGCATAGAGTATTCATCTTTTGGGGTGGCAGTATTTAAATCCCTAAAGTCTATGCAAATACGTAAAGAACC
Organism: Vicia sativa; assembly: GCA_021764765.1. Lineage (NCBI taxonomy): Eukaryota > Viridiplantae > Streptophyta > Magnoliopsida > Fabales > Fabaceae > Vicia > Vicia sativa. The sequence goes on along the minus strand of CM038793.1, from coordinate 38,241,962 downwards.
ATTTTTCTTAATAGCAGTGCGATATTAGCAAGCCACTCAGCGTACCTTGTGGTCTGATAAACTTACAGGTAATCTTTCTACCTCGCTTTATCTTGAAAGGATTCTGTGCGAATCTTCTAGGCGTCTTGATGGGCTTCTTGCCATCCTTGATTGGAAGCCTATGTTCCACAGTTCCTTTTTAAACGGGCATTTCGTCGTAGTCGGTGAAACAATCTTTATTTAATTTAAGCATTTCGATCACCTTGTGTTTCAAAGCGGATGAGTTTAGATGTCGTCACTCTCTTTTCGACTCCATCCCCAATATTAACTTCCTCCAAAGGGTCTGAGCCAACATTTTGCATTTGTTGATTACGGATCCTTTTCGAACTAGGGCTCTTGATCATAGATAGAGTCTGGTTGATCCATTGGTGCGGAAGTTTGTCCATCATAGGGTGAGGGTAAATTGTTTCCCTCAGGACTTGCTATTTTTGCTTTGTTTTTTCCTTTTGTACATATGGCTTCAACAACCATGTTTTGTATTTCGGCTTCGCGAGCCGTCTTTCTTTTATTCTCGGCCGGATAGGCGAAATCTTGATAGTAATTTGACTCGATCATAGTAACCTTCGCTCCCCCCGGTTGGCGCGTCAAGTCTCACCTTCTTCCTCAACTTCCTGTCCATCCCACATCAGTTCCCTATCCCATTGAAACCCATTGGGACGAAGTGTTAGAGAATAATAAGCATTTTCATTTGGTTTGAAGTATTCCTCAGGTGGGTTGCATGGCCCAATGTTGGCCATGTTGTAGTCGAAATTTCTTTTATCAACATTATTGACCTTTGTCATGTAATAACTTTGGTCAGCTTCTATATTTTCAACGATTCCATCATCTCTCCATAATACCAATCTTTGATGCATTGAAGAAGGCCTTGATTCGTGGATCCATTCCACCGTAGCAAATTATAGTTGGCTTTGCAACTATAACCATGAACATGGTTGGTGCGGTGAGGAACCAATTGTTAGATTCACTGTATCACCGATGTCTTACCAACTTTACCTTCATAATTTGAGAGCACCATGTTATGAGGTCAAACGTCTGAATCCTGCATCCCTATCCTTTTCAGCATGAATCTGGGCATCAAGTTAACAGCAGCTCCACCATCAACTAGTACTTTGTTCACCCCGTGTTGTTCCACTTTAGCCCTAATGAATAAGGGTTTCAGGTGATTTTTCATTCCTTCGTCTGGTTTTTCGAAGAAGGCATTTTGCTCTTCGACTGCTCCATTATTCATCACGTAGTAACACACTGGCCTGTGTCTGGCCATTTCTTCTTCGTCAGTTTCTTCTCCAACACACACCTCTGTATCTTGGTTATACTCACAAGGCAACACTGACACTACATTACAATTAGCATTAAAGAAAGACTCCCCTTCTGATTCGAAATCGTCAGTCATTAAATCTTCTTCGATTGCAATCTCCTTCTGTGCTTTATTTTTGTCAGTTTCCTTCTTTGGTGAGAATAACTTCCTGGACACCGGGGGTTTTCCCCCAGGCTGGGTCACTGATTTTGGGTTGTTAGTGCTAGACTCTCCAATTTCCATAGGCTTCGATTCCTTTTCAGCCTTCTTATTTCGCTGGTGTCTGCGCCATTGAGAGCGAGACATTGGGTTTTTACCTTTGTAGTTTTCCAACCTGATTTCCTCCCTTTGAATTAAATTGTTTCGTGCGCCATTCTTTGTCCTTCGCCTTGATCATAGCTTAGCCATTTACCCTTTCCTTGTCGCCTTTACTTGCAACCACTATCGGTGGAATTTGCGGTGGTTTGAAAGACACTCTCTTTGCTCACAGGATACGGGCTATCTGGCCTCCTCAGCATGGTTCTACCAGCATCAGCGTGATTTGAAGGCATTCCACCTTGGCGCCCCCAACCTGAAGCGAATGGAACTCTTTCGAACGCTTCAGACATCTCTTTATCATAAACTGCTGCGCATCTGGGACAAATCAAACATTCTGTGCCGATCTTGTGACAACGAACTAGGAACTCTAACAGACTCTCATCAGCCTTTAGATAGACTCTGTACAATTGATTATCTTGCCTCCAATTGACCCCTGTTCGCTCACCATGGGCCCTTTCGAACTCCAGTGCAGGATTGTAGATGATCTTGCACCTGGGCTGTGACTTGTCTGGTTCTTCTTGTGATGGAGCAGTATTGTGAGCTCGCATCCTTCTGTGGAAAGTTTTCCCTTCTTTGTTCCCTTTCTTTCTCCAAGCATCGCTCCACTTCTTCCATCTCAGCGTGGGGCTGTTCAAAATCTACCATATTCACTCCCAGCATTTAATCATCAGCAATTCTGACTCTTTCGAATTTCACCCTGAGACCTTCAGTAGCCTCATTCAAACTCATGTCAGCAACACTTTGGCCTTCAGCAGCCTGCATTGCTTCCTTTAATAACTTTGCTTTGAGTATTTTTGGGAGGCCATCAGTAACCTCTTTCTTGCTCTTAACCAACACGAAGTCCCCATCTTCTTCGAATTCCACCTTTGATTGAACCTTGTTCTCAGCAACTTCCACCATGTTGATGTCCAAAGGCTCAACATAATTGGTCTCCTCCATTAGCAACGGATCTGTATCCACTTTCATGGGGTTCTTCCCTTTGTCTGAAAACTTTAGCCTGCCATCCTTGATTGCATTTTGTATCAGATCCCTGAAAAGAAAACATTGTGAGGTTTTATGGCCTAGAAAGTTGTGGTATTTACAGAAACCTCTCTTCTTCCTTTGTTCCAATGGAGGAATCTTAAGGTTGGGAGGAACTATTAACTGGCCATCCTTAACAAGCAGGTCAAAGATTTCATCACATTTAGTTATATCGAAAGTATATATTTTCTTAGGGAATTTATCATTCCTCTCATTTTCGACAGGGTCTTTTCCATTAGAAGGAAGCAAAACTTTTCAAGCGTAAGGGGGTGCTTCTTTTAATTCTGCAAGATCTATTTCGAACTGATCGAAATCATATGGATCTTGAGAGTCATCTATGTTTTCCCCTTCTGCCTCTATATAAGCTATTCTTTCTTTCTTATGATTTTTACTAGCCCTAGCCTTTTCAGCTTTTAGCCTTTCGACTTGTCGAACTCTATCTGCTAATTGGGCGATGTCCCTGAGGAACTGTGTATCCAGTTTCTTTCGAATTGAATAATCCAGACCTCCAGCAGCCATTTCGACCAACTCGTGTTCGGGCACCACTGTAAAACATCTAGATTTTAACAATCGAAACCTATTCAAATAATCATCTATTGGTTCTGTGAATTTTCTTTTAATACTTGCTAATTCCTTCAGACTAATTTTAGATTAACCCATTAAAATTGTTCATGAAAAAGGCTTTCCAAATAGGGCCAAGTGTCCACAGATCCAGGGGGTAGGGTAGTGAACCAAGTAAAAGCGTTCTTTGTTAGAGAACTTGGAAAATATTTTATCCTAAGATTTTCATTATTGGATATATCTCCTGCTTCGGTTAAATATCTTGCTATGTGCTCTACTGTTGATTCACTCGTATCACCAGCAAATTTAGTGAATTTAGGGACTTTGAAGCCCCTGGATAACTCTGTTTGCAGAACGTAACCTACAATGGGAGATGTGTAATTTAGCCTTCTAAATCCTGAATTTAAACCATTCTGGGCCATTATTCTCTCTAACATAGTGGTTAGATTATTTTCTGCTACTAAATTGTCATTTCTAACCCTGTGGACAATTTCGTCTGCATTTTGGTCTCTGTTAACAACCACTATTGGTCTAGGCTGTTCGTTCTGATCTTCCTGAACGTCTTGTTGCCTCAATCTTGCCCCTACGTTTCTCTCTTCGACCACTCATATAGGGGGTCGAACCTGTTCAATTGTGGGTTCTTCATTTCGAATTACCACTGGGGTCTACCTACGTCTTATAGGCGCATCAGGGGCACCAAAGAAATCTGCTATTCTAGACATCTGGAATGCATTTTCTTGGTTTGTTCTATTTATGTTCTGAATTAAGGGACTAAAAATAGCATTCATTTCACGGGCTAAGACTCCCACCATATCATGGTTACTATTCATCCATCTGTTGCCTAAGCGCTGCCTGATTGTTAGTTGTAAGGGTAGGCAACTGGGTATAATTTCCTAAGTTTTGGGAGTTTGTACCCAAATGGTTCATTCCTGAACCAGACCCTTGGACTGGGGACGAAGTGGATGCATTATGCAATCCTGCCATAAACGAAGTTGGCATTCCATATGGGGGATTTCTGGGCCTCAAAGGCTCGAAACCTAGAGGCCTGGTGGGGGTCGAATACGGCTGATTTCCTATGTGTGGCATAGTTTGGATTGATGACATGTTAGATGGAATTTCTTTCACACCAATTGGGGTTGTATTCGAACTGCCAATAGGGATGGTACTGGAGGCATCAATCGAACTTGAAACGATTGTTGAAGCCCCTTGTGGGGGATTTTGTCCCCTATCTTGGTTAGTTGTGTTAGTCATTGTTTTGGTACGTTGTCTTCTGGGTATATATAGATTATTGTCTTTTATTTTACCACTTCGAAGGTTCATATACCAACATGTATTCGAAATCTACAATTTTCACACAATTTTGATAAACGGTTTCTAATATGACACTGTCCCACTGGGCATGCCAATTTGTTTACAGTGATTTCTAGTAAACAACCGCTAGTCTTCCAATTTACTGATTATTATTGGTTACTTGCAGGATCGACTAGATTGATCCTATGACACATGTGTCATAATTGACTCCTATGTTCAAACCCATTATCTCAATTAACTCTTAAGAGATTTTTCTAAGATTGTCTATGGAAATACACTGACTGTATAAAGAAAGACTTCGAATTTAAACTTAAGTTTTGATAATTGAATGTAAGGATAAAGATTCTTTAAAAAGATAAAGGTTTCTGGACACGTAAAATGCTTTGAACGAAAAAATAAAGTAAAAGTGCAGTTTCTGAGGAAATAAATGTGTTTAAAGGTAAATGAAACAAGAACAGGAAAGGAAATCGAAAGAATCTATGAATGTAAGTGCAATAAAATTGAAGCGAATATAAAAGAACTTGTATTTAAATTGTAAAGGATCATGATGTTCATAACGTACATTTCGTCTCCTTGACTCGTTTCCCTTCAGTTACGGTAGTTTGAGTATTTAAGATTTTTTAGTACATAAAACGAACACACTCAAATCTAACATAAAAACACCTATTTATAGTGTATTGACCCTAACGGTCCTACTTTAACATTGCGCCACGTTTGAAGCATGCAGACCTCCTTCGTTCGCTGGCTTCCACGCGTCCTCTAAAATGGCGCTTTCATTTAAAATTCGAATCCTTAGTCTTATTTGAAATTCGAATTCTATATTTACTTGAATTTCGACTTAATCCTCTGTTTGGACCGTTCCAATACTGGCATATCTACCAAAGGAGTTTCCTCATATTTTAAACACTAAGGATTTCTAATCGAAATATTATCTATCACTGGCAATTGAAGAACCCCTTTTTCAGAACAAAAAGGTCTTATATTTCTTCACCAATACTCATCATTAATACTGACTTCTTTTCCCAGGTTGATTCGAAATATTATTTACTTTTGCCAATTTGTCCAATCGAAATTGCCAGCTAACACCCACGGACGTTACCCACGGCTTTTTCGTGGGTAAACCTATACCAAGGATGCTTGTCTGTAGCTACATCCCTGCAACTTTCAAAAATCACAAATATGCAATATAAATTAAAGGTAAGACCATGGTTCGATTGGAAATTTGCTTCTGAGTTCAATGGTACACACGGTTTGGTCTGATTTTGCCTAAAATAGAAGACCCTACTTTGAGACCATAAATCCTAACAATGGTGAAAGCTTGTACCTGCACTAAAACTTAAATCGAACCATACAAAAAGCTTTGAAATAGAATCAGGAACACAAATACATAATCAAATCATGTTAAAAGTGCATGAATCATTGAAATCGAAATTTGAAAATATGAATGAAAAGTGAAACTGTGATTTTACGTTTCTGGATGTTTTGATGTCTTGTAACGATCTGGAACGCTTCAAGGAGGATCAAGGAAGTTGTTTCAATGCTTGGAATAACTTGAATCGAAGCAAAGTTGGGTCTGCTGTGTAGCTTGAAAGTCATGGTTTTTCCATGTTTGATTAGGGTTCTTTAGCCTGCAAAAAATCCGTCCTTATGGTCTGAACCTCTTGTGTTTATATAGAGGATGGAAAATAGGTCATGAGATGTGAAGAAAATATATTGCATTGAATAGAAAATATTTGATTTTCCAATCTTTCAAATTTGCATCCAAAGCTTCCAATTTTGTCTCAATCTCATGCCAATCAAGTATCTTCGAAATTGACAACTTTCAAAGAGTATCTTGGACCTCAAGAATGTTGAATAATAAGCATTGCACTTATTGATTTGATTTTTGGCATTTTATTTTAATTAAAATTGGATTTAAGTGAATAAATTCCAAAATAAATAAAATAAATGAAGGCATGGCGTGAAAATGGGCTTGAGAAGTTCTTGAAAATATTATAAACAAGTTTGAACCATAAAAATATAGGCCCATATGGAAAAAAAAATTGCATTTGCTTTAGCATTTCTCTTCATGCACTTCTTCAAATTTCCCAAACTTGCACAAGTTGTATCTTGCTCAATTTTCAACATTTTGAAGTGTTCTTGTACTTTTTAGAAAGCTCAATATGTCCTTTAAACACTAATTTTGGTCTTATCTTCATTGAAGTTTCCATGCTCATGTACACTTCTTTTGAAAAGGATAAGTTTTTGTTGACTTTTAGAAGGACCTATAATGTCTTGATCCATAACTCTCAAATGAAGCATTTTTTGCCAAAGCTTGTGAGACACAAAGTTGTATAGATTGAATTCTCTTCAAAATGAGCTTTGGTGGAAAAATTTCTGATAAAGTATGTGAAAGTTATGCCTGGTCAAAGTTCTGTTAACTTTTTATCATGAAACCCTAACTTAGAAACTTTGACTTTTGATCAAATCTTGAGTTTTCTTGATGAATCATGATCAACCCTTGATCAAATTATGGATGTGACTTCAAAATATTGATGTTGACAAAAAATGATGAAGTTTGACTATATGTTGACCACAATTGACTTTGTGTCCAATATAACTGATTTTCAATCATCTGAGCAATTGACTGAGCAAACTTGTGCCGTGAGGCTTGACACTTGACATGGTGATACCTTGATACATATGAAGAGGTATGATGACCACTTGAGGAAATGGAACTTATACTTGATTTGAGAGAATCAAAACCCTAGTTGTGGGTTGATTGCTTAGGAGAGGGTCCATCTGGTCAACCCTTGAGGAACTCTTGAGTATGGAAACGTGGATTGACTAGAGAAATAGGAGGGAAAATTTTGGGGTATAACACATTGTTTAACACTTGGGGGAGGTAATAGTTGTATTATCTCTCATACCTTTCTTATATCTCCAACTAAGATGATTGGTATTTTGACACTAACTATTTCAGACACTTAACTACAGTAAAAGTGATTCTTGTGGTTTGCTTAAGTCTCATTCTAATTGACTATTACTTTGTTGGTGATGTAAAAATGGAAGTTTAAGGATTTGGGTAACTAAAGAATTCAAGATGGATTCTCTAAGTCTTGGTAATTTTTTTCTTCTAACTCAAGAACTGATGACTTTTATGATAAACATTAATCAGTTGTGTATCAAGGTCTGATGGTATATGTCAACATGGAAAAATGTTCTATCTCTATGAGATGTTTGAAATTCCTTTGAGGATTTAAGAAAAAGTTCTATTTATGGATCTTATGAGTAATTAATTGTTTATACTTTTGCTTGGTGGTTAAGAAAGAAGAAGTCAAGACATCATACCAAAAGGTGCAACATCAGACAATTGCAAAAATTGTAGAACCCATTTTATGTTTTTGTTTGGTTTAATGCAAGTTGAGTGTCCTAGTGGATAGAAAAATATATTTGATTTTTCTTTTGTGTCATATAACAAAGGAAATCTCTTTTCTATGAAGTCTTCAAAGGTTCTTATCTACTTCTTGAATGAGAACAAGGTATGTTTCTTAGTTATTCTATTGTGAGAAATGCTTTTATTAATGAGTAACTTCATGATCAAAATTAGTTATGTGTTCATTGAAAAGGATATTGATGTTCAACCAGATGTTGATACATCATCTTAGTTTGACACTCCAGAGATTGTGGAAGATTCTAAAGGGCTAGGAGACACTGAATAAGGAAGCTCTCAAGAAAGCATTTTAATTAGGAAATCATTATTTGGAGTTTTTTTTAGTCTGTAATCACCAAGTGTTTCAGAGATGAAATATTGAATGATTGTGAGTCTTGGAGTAAAGAGCTATTGGCCAAGTTTGAAGAATATTGTATCATTGGAGGATATTTTGGTCATCTGGATTAGAATTAATTGAATCTTGGTATATCTCTAAGATTAGGTACATTGTTGAAGGAAAATGTATTTTCAATTGGGTTGATTACTAAAAGAGTGTAATGTCAAACATGATGTTATGACATTGTAGTGTGATATGCTACTGCAATCAAGGTGCAAGGATTTTATTCTGCTTGCAGAACAAAGTCATTGGTTATGTCATCATTGTGTCAAGGATCTTGCTACAGGATTTTATTGACACTCATATATTTGGTATGGTTAAGAAGATCTGGAAGTATTTTCATCATAACTTGAGTGCAAGTTACATTGAGAATATGAGGGGTGATTTTTGGAATTGCACTACTGAAGATGTAATGGAGTAATTGTTTGGATGGTATGTCAAATATATTCTCTCTCCTAATGGATTACACAATCTTAAAAGAATCATTTCAATGACATGGAAATGTCATTTCAAATGTTGTATTATTTGTCAATTAGTCAAATCTTGGAAAGAGATAAAGCTTGTCAATAACATGCATATCTCCTATGGTAAGTGGTTCACTATTACTAAGGGTGATATTATCTTCTTCGAAATATGCTTTTGTTGGTTGAAGTTTTATTAAAAGCGATGTGTCGTTACAACCTAGGCTACTTTCCTTGTATTGAAAGACCTTACAACATCACCATCCTCACAAGCTGCATTTCAAAATTGTTGATGCAAAAGAAGTTTCTTCTACTTGAAATCAAGAATGAAGAGGATTTTCTGCTCAAAGAAAGTAGTGTTCAACAAAGGAACAAAGTTTGTGACATGTACTGGAACATCTAGGACAGGAAAACACCTATAATTAGGGTGAAGTCTCTCAAGATAAACATGTGCACATACATGATTCGAACTCACATACTGATAAAGATTGGGTCAATTTCATTGAGTCAATAAGGTGTGTTGGATAACTATTATATCCTATATGTTTTAAAAAAGTATTTTTCTGTTTTTGTTGAGTCAGTTTTTCCTTTCTTAGTCTTGTATTTATGTATATCTTTGTCTCTTTGAAGAGACTTAGTTGTGATTGGGTCGGTTTGTTTTTGTTTGGTCTATCTTCTTTAGGTGAATCATTTATTTTATTTTTACCCTTAACTTGTTTCTCTTTGAGTGAGTTCATTTTTCTTTCTTCCTTTCTTTTGAGTCATTTTGGTACAATTGGTCATGTATCAAGCATATGGTATGTCTATTTTGAGTATTTCCTTGTTTGTCTTGAATCAATTCTTGCTTGTTTGGATTCTTTTGTATAAGTTTCTTTTCACTCTATTTTTGTCAATTTTTGTCTAAAAAAGGTGAGAAAATATGTTATTGAGTCTAGTCAAGTGTTGTTTGCTTTATACAACACTTTAGGGGGAGCATGATTGTCTGTCATGTTTGTCTGTCTTGAGTCTATTATATTTCTGCTACTTTGGTTGTAGTCGTTGGCAGGATGTCTAATAGGATGTTGTTACATCATATTTGTTGTGTATTTTGTTCTAAGTTATGAGCATTATTGTGTCTTGTGCTCTGAGTTATGTGTACTGGTAAGGGTATTTAGGTACCCATAAGATATGAGTACAGTTACAAAAGTTGGTGCGCACGTGAGTATGGGCTCGGATACAAGGATTTGTTTTCAAACCGCGTGTATGAGGAATGGTACTATAGTACCCTCCCCAAACCCTACTCATTAGCATCCCTAGTTTCTGCCCATGTAGTGATGCTATCAGTTGGGAGCTGATAAATCTTTCTTATGTGTCTTCTTTTAGTTTGAACGAAAAACATTGGATGATTAATAATAAGAAACCTATTATCGTTCAAATCATGCCCTCCATAACCACCTATAAGTTTTTAAACTGGTGGTGGTGGATCCACTATTGTTGAATCAAATTCTTCTTATGTATTTGTTGCGTGGTAACTAGTTCCCTTTACTTCTTATCGAATTTGTCTTTAAGTATCAGTTGAACAAAAAGTTATAGGGGGTTTTGAATTGGGTTTTTTTATAATCTTAAATTAAGAGTAAATTTAATCGAGTTCGAAGTTGAAATGATAAAAATGTCACATATGAGTCTGACATAGCTTCAAATTCTTAACCTAAATTGACCTTGTTATTGATACTTACTATCGAGTATAACTACTAGTTTCCTAGATTGTCTATCCTTAATTCCTTAGTGAATAAATCTCAGTTTAATCGATTAAAACATTAAATATGCCCACGGATTGTTTCCTTTTTTAACCAGATTTTTTCTCCTATATAGAGGAAGCTTATCCTTATTTCATTTGTCACCCGTTTTTGAACAAAAATATTTCTAAGTTGTATTTTCGCTAGAGTATTTGTATCGCCAAGAGAGAGAAAATTCCTTCAAAGAGTTGTATTGTACTCGTAATATGCTGAAATTATTTTAATTCAAGAGTGTGATTATCTTGTGTAATATCTTTGTAAGAGATTTGAAGATTGTAATCTAAAGCAGGAAAAATATTGGGTAAAACTTTTGAGCTAAGCAAGTATAAAAGCTATGTTTTTGTTAAAAGGCTTGTGGTATTGTTGAAGGTTGTTTGAGTGATCTTATAATAAAAGTCAAGCTGATTTTAGGGAAAATATCAAGAAAAGTTCTTGGGGGAAATTAGGCCAAGTGGTTTGGGGTCAAACTATGATAAATATTTGGTGTAATATCTAAATTCCTTGTCTCTTTATTTTCAATTATTTACTTTTCATCCGTTGTGTTTCTTTCTTATTTCAATTGTTCTACTATTATCTCCCTGTTTGTTCATTTTACTAATATAACCATTTCATAATCGATTTTTATTAATCTATTATTGAATTTCAAATATCATAATTCACCCCTACTAACTTGTGTTTATTGTCACTTGGTAATTTTAAAAAGAACCAACTTAACTATAATAACACATTAATTTGGTGGTGTTCCAAGTCCCTGGGATGATTTAACTAGGATGGGTATCGAGAGTGTAAGATCCACTGTGTGTACTATCCCAGACTGAGTATGGTCTCTCCTATTTAATATAAAAAATTTATTTGTTGGCATTTCTTCCACAAATATCAACCTTGGGGAGCATGTGGTCATTAAGCTATAACTTTGGGGCTTGGACTTCTTGTTGTACTTGGCAATTGTGAATTGCTTTAAAATACCACCTATGATGGAATAAAAGTGTATTTCTTCATCGAGTGGGTCCAATTATTTTCTGATGACATGCATGTTGTTCTTTTCTCGTAGAGGATGTGTTGTCCTACAACATAGTTCCCATATTCTAACCCAAATAACATACTTAGTCTCGTAGGTACTCTTGAATTGAGTTTTGTCTATTGTTGAAGGATGTGAAAATTCCTAGACCTAGTCTCTGTTATATACCTCGAGTCTTATCTTCAATCCTCTCAACATAACACAATTGGAAACTTCAACTTTTCCATTGGTATGAGTGTGTTCTACCAATGTAAAGTGATGTTTGATTCCAAAATATTAAAAATTTAAATTAGGTCATTTTATCGATGATAATGGATTAGGGGATGTCATATCTTGTGAGAATACTAATTTTTCCAGAATTTTTGGATGTTAGTTGTGGTGATTTTCACCAAGGCTTCTTCAATCCAATTGGTAAAATACTCTATTATGCTGATTAGGACTAAGTATGAACATGGACTTATATTTTTGAGGTCAGATTTGGAAAGGTCTGTTGGGAGAATTTCATACATGGTGTACACCATAATTAGTGATATAAAAAAAGAATGGGTGGCACCATTTGAACCAACTAGTATCATCTTTGGAATTTTGGTTCTAGGTCTTCCCAAGGTTTCATGTGCAAATAAGTGATTAATGTGGATCTATGTGCTTGTAGGTACAACTATCTGCTACCATCATATGCTCATGATGGTTTTGATAATAACAAATATATATGTTAAACTTCATTATGTGAAATTTTCAACTATGAAGAAGACTTATTGATCAAGATTTTGCATCAAGGTCAAAATTATGATGATTTCAAAGATGACAATGTTATATTTTAAAATGCATGATGTGATGATGCTCAAGATGTCTTTGAGACATCAAGATATAAAGCCAAAGGCAACACCTAAAGTTAAGCAACATTCAATGAAATCTCTGATGATATTGTATCAAGAAACCTATGGTGGCGGTATCTACCAATGAAGTTATATCGAGCCTCATCAGCTAAAAAGAATAAAGTCTCAGAGGAAGTTATAACCAACCTTATTCATATAGCTAATACAAACGATGTGAATTTTTATTCAAACACTAATTGGTTGGTATAACAATAAGATTAGAAAATATGCAAATTATCCAAACGTAGAATCACTATTAGGAGGTTTGCAACATGGAAGCTTACGACACACAGGTGGCGGACAATCAATATCTGGATTCTTGCAACAAGGTGGTAAACCTTGTACATTGCAAATAAGGGAAACTCCAATAGTAAGAATTAACACAACAAACCTCAACATCGTCTTCCGAAGAAAGAGAATTTATTGTTGCATTGGAGGTTGCATGTTATTTTATGACAACGAGTTCGGAACTAATGATGGAGAATTAGAGCAATATAAGTTTTGCAATAGTCCGAGGTATTTAGTTCCTAGTAAAGGAGTTGATCGTAAGAAAAAACGAGTTGTAGCAAAGTTCATGTTCTATTTGCCAATGATACCTAGGTTGCAAAGAATGTTTGCATCAATGCACAACGTAAGCCAATTGACATGGCACTTTACAAACAAAACTAGTTCTGACATGATGCGACATCCATCTGATGGCGTGGCATGGAAACACTTTGATAGAGTTCATCCTGATTTAGCAGCAGAACCCAGGAATGTAAGACTTGGATTATGCTCTGATGGTTTCACTCCTTATAATTTGTCAAAAAATGCATATTCTTGTTGGCCAGTTATTGTTACCCCGTACAATCTCCCTCTTGAGATGTGCATGATGAAACCTTACATGTTTTTGACATGCATAATTCCTGGTCCGTCGAGTCCAAAGGCAGGAATAGATGTTTATTTGCAACCTTTAATTGACGATCTCAAGAGGTTATGGGTGGGAGAGTGGACTTATGATGTGTCTCATAAATAAAACATCAATATGCGAGCTTCTTTGATGTTGACTATTAACGACATTCCTGCATATGGCATGTTATCTGGATGAGGTACACATGAAAAAATGGGATGTCCGCATTGCATGGATCAATCAAAAGCATTTACTTTGGAAAAAGGTGGGAAAAGTTCGTGGTTTGACTGTCATTGTAGGTTCTTACCTATAAACCATGAATTTAGAAGAAATAAGAATGATTTTGTAAAAGACAAAAAAGTAACAGATCTACCTCCCCCTCGAAGGTTACCGACTGAAGTATGGAATGTTGTTCGTAACCTACCAAAATTCACAGATAATGGTGAAGCGCGCAGAATTCAAGGATATGGGGTGTTACATAATTGTGAGGAGTTGGGTAGAAATTCACTTCTTAATGAGCTCCATTTGGAGACTCATCTCAAGAGAAATGGAGAGTTTATTGACGACCGCTCAAGAAACACACAAGTAAGTTTTTCTTATATTAAAAATATTTTATTTATTTCTTTTATATGTATCTAACTTATTCTAATCATTATAAAATTTATTTATTTTTATAGGAGGAGTTTGATAGACAACTTGCCATAAAGTTATCAAATCAGCCTGAATTAGCTGAACCAAAATCAGGATATCATGTTGATCCTAGTTTGGATTTTAGTACATGGTATGATACTGTAGGTGGAAAGAAGAAAAATGGGAGAGTGTATGGTGTTGGAGGTTACACAAAAACTATAAAGCGACGTGATAGGTGTTTCAGAATGAGACTTGCTAATGGTGAAGGAACATTAGCCCAACCTATCTTAACCGCCGAAATGCTTGAAACTGTGAGAAAATTGGCTAATACTGAGGCAACACAACAAGTTGCAGCAAGAAATGCAAAAATTGAAGAGATGAAGAAAAAACAATTAGAGATGCAACAAGAAATGCAAAGAAGGAAAATTGAGTTGCGGGAAAAATGAGGAGGCAAACACATGAGTATCAAGAAGCAATGCGGATTTCAAATGAGCGGGTTCTAAGATTTGATCAATTTTTTGCATCACACAATTCTGGTGGTAGATTTGGAGGAACTAATGATAATGAAGGAGTTGTTGAAGAAGAAGAGCAAGGAGAACAAAATGAAGAGTAATTCTATAATTATGTTGAATATTTGGAGTTTTTTTAAAATTTGTATGATATATTATTTTAAGTATGTTGAACTTAAATCTTTTATTATAATTTTGATGAATTTTTATTATATTTTAAATTTATATTATTATATAAATTTTAATTATTATATAAATTTATTTTAATTATATATAATTATTCTATTATTATTATTTATTATATTTTTGGTCAATTTTTTTTTAAATTATTCTGCAATTTGTCAGGGGATAAACTTCTGTGTAGATGTCATCATTATTGCATTTTGCCATGGGCTAAACCCGTGGAAAAAAATATGACGTATTGTAGACATGTCTGTACACCTAGCCTGCGCCAACTGGCTCTATGTCCGCATGCTTTATTTATAGTTGGCAATTAGCGAAGGGATTGTCCCCTGGGTAAATAGCGAAGTGTCTAGCCCCTCGCAAATTGTTTTGCGACCACCTGTTTTGCTAGGGGAGATGGCCCCTCGCAATTTACATATTTGTGAGGGGTTTTGTAATTTGTGAGGAGATAATCCCCAGACAAATATTGCTTTTTCTTGTAGTGTATAATCTATCTCTTAATAAACTTCTTAAAGCATAAATACAAAGTAAAACACAAAAGATTCATTGTCAATATATATATATATATATATATATATATATATATATATATATATATATATATATATATATATATATATATATATATATATATATATAATTAATCTTCACATGCATTTCACACTATAAAAAAATGAGTTATCTTTAATCTATAGGAACAAATATGATTAAACCTCTTTCCATTTAATTAAATACACACTATGAAAACATTTATAAGTAAAAAACAAAATTGATTCATTGAATCATAGATGTATCTAATAATTATTTTATACCAGATACATTAATGATTCGGTGAATTTAAAATCTTTTTATTGTTTATAAATATGTCCGGATATTTTTAACAAATAAAAGGATGAATACTTAGGAAAATAATTTATTTACGTTCAGAATGTTAAAACATAAAACTAAGAAAAAAAATCATATTACGACAAAATATTCAAAAAATTTAATTCAAATTATTTATAATTAATGTAAATATAATTATTCATTTAAATAATAACATCAAGAAGTTAACGTGAATGGTAAGATGATTTACATGAAAACATGTTTTTAGGATTTGATTTTTAATATTGACTGGAAAAGAACATTTTATGTTGTCGAATGATAAGTTTTTGACCTTGTTACCTCAATGGAAAAAAGATTAAATCTTCTCGATGAAATGTTTTAAATTTGTTATTACTTATAGTTTAATGGTTTAAAATATATCATTTCTTAAATAATTTCAAATATATATTTATTTAAACGTATACATAATTATTGTTTATCAATCTTATTGATTCATTTAAAAGAAATTATTTTTCCAATTTCATTTAATGATTAACCTATAACATGTAATCAACCCGAACTTTTAGACCACATATATGAATCAAATATAATTTTAATTTTTGTTTTTAATCGTAAAAATAACTCCAATGAACGACAAACACCAATAGAGAATAAGAAAATATAATTATTAACCAACCTTATTCATATAGCTAATACAAACGATGTGAAATTTTTTTCAAACACTAATTGGTATAACAATAAGAATAGGAAATATGCAAATTATCCAAATGTAGAATCACTATTAGAAGGTTTGCAACATGGAAGCTTACGGCACACAGGTGGCGGACAATCAATATCTGGATTCTTGCAACAAGGTGGTAAACCTTGTACATTGCAAATAAGGGAAGCTCCAATAGTAAGAATTAGCACAACAAACCTCAGCATCATCTTTCAAAGAAAGTCCATTATTAAAAAGTTTAATTTTCAAACAAAATTAACTTAAATATCTAATATTGAAAGATATATGTACATATAAAGTGTAAAAGTGACATATTTATATACAAAAAAAACCTCTAGAATTCCATTTTATGATTTATAAATCCATAACTAAAAACAAATCTTAAATTATTTAATGAAACTAATTTATTTTATTAAACATTGACTACCTTAAATTCTATTGCCGATTTTTCTTTTTTCGTTGACTAAGTCTATATTCTAAGTTTTATTGACTTTTCAAAACAACCGAACTATTTGTTTGATAATTTTATTATTATAATTTATTTTAATCAATAAAAGTTAATTTAATTAGTTTATTTATCGATTATCTTAAACATGTTAATATTTTAATTATAAAATCCATATAATTTTTTGTTTCATTACGAAATCATGTGTTCACTCTAAAATGTAAACATAGTGTATTTGCAAAAATAATTATTCTACAATCTGCCAAATAAAATCACATAAATTTTTAATGTTTAACAAACATAATTCAACTAAGTCATGTGTCTGTTAAACCACTAAACTGGTCTTTTTAAGTAACACTGATTCCAATTTTGTTTATATGAAGGATTTTGAAATTTTGGGTCAAAATTTCCATTACACTTTAAAAATTTTAAAATGACACATTAAAATTTCAATTCTTAAATTAATTGATTAATATCAACGTTTTGCATCAAAACAAATGAAAATGCACATTTCATATGTTCTTTCAGATTCATAAGAATTACCATTTGACTGATAAATTTGAAATATTTTATTTTATTCTTTTATTTATGATTAAAAATTAATCATGTAACAGAAACTACTTAGAATCATATATTGTATGAGTCAATGTAAGGATCATAGGTTTGTCAAATGAGAGTATTAATTAACAAATTTGATTATGGAATGTAGTGGTAATGGTAGGATTAATATATTCGGGTGTCCCATAATCCATAGTTTTTAAAAATCATAAATCAGTTATTTAAACTATCATGGAGAAAACAGAAGGATTATCTTTAATAGGGTTAAATATTTTTACAGTCTCTTTATATTAGGCATTTTGACTTTTCGTCCCACTTAATAATTTCATTAAATAATCATCTCTCTAAATTTAGAAGTTTTAACTTTTGATACCTTCTGCAACTTAGCGACGGTTTTTAATACTTAGTGATTGAAATAGTTACGATTTTTAACGAAGGTTTACTACTTAGCGGTTATATTAGTAACGATTTAAATGACGATTTGAACAGGAAGGACAAAAATTTTAAATTTCAAATTTTAGAGCGACGATTCTTTAAAGAAATTTTATAGAGGGACAGAGAAATAAAAATGCTTAACTTATTGGGACTTAAAATATATTTAACTCTTTCTAATTTTATGCTAAAACATAATTTTTTTACATAAATTGCTAAATAACAATTCAAAATCCTTTAAATGAAAAAAATTATTTTAAAAATTTAACTCTTTATAATTAGTATTGGCATTTTAACATTTTGTTGAGTATTTTCATTAAACTATTAAACACCACTATTAAATATAAAAAAAGGTATGAGCGCAACATAATATTTGATAACATTTTTATAAGCAAGGGTAACATTAATGGTAAGTCATTTCATTAGATTTATTTTTCCCATGTCTCCTATTATTAATGTTAAAATACAGTATCAAAGAATTAAATATATATTAAATTATAAAAACTTAGATATAAATCGATATTCTAATAAAAATTATATATTTGACAATTATTTATCAAAACAAAAGGACATGGAACGTAAAACATAACCCATAAAAATGATTAAAAAAACCATAATTTGACCTGTACAACCTATCTCTTAATAAACTTCTTAAAACATAAATACAAAGTAAAACACAAAATGATTTATTGTCATAATATATATATATATATATATATATATATATATATATATATATATATATATATATATATATATATATATATATATATATATATATGCGTGAAATAATCTTCACATGCATTTCACACTATAAAAAATTAGTTATCTTCAATCTATAACAACAAATATGGTTAAGCCACTTTTCATTTAATTAAATACACCTTCTCAACACATTTATAAGAAATAAAAAAAATTTGATCCATTGAAATATTGATGTATCTAATAATTATTTTATACCAGATATAATAATGATTCAATGAATTTCAAATCTTTTCATTACTTATAAATATGTCCGGAGGGTGTATGTCAATGGATAATATTATTTTTTTAAAAACATGATGAATACTTAGTAAAAAAAATTATTTACGTTTAGAATGTTAAAATATAAAATTAAGAAAAAAAATCATATTACGACAAAATATTCAAAGAATTTAATTCAAAATACTTATAATTAATGTTAATATAATTATTTATTTAAATAATCACAACAAGTAGTTAAAGTGAATGGTAAGATGATTTACAAGAAAACAGGTTTTTATGATTTGATTTTTAATATTGACTGGAAAAGAACATTTTATGTGGTTGAATGATAAGTTTTTGACCTTGTTACCTCAATGGAAAAAAGATTAAATCTTCTAGATGCAACGTTTTAAGTTTGTTATTACTTATAGTTTAATTGTTTAAAATATATCATTTCTTAAATTATTTCAAATATTTATATTTATCTATATTTATTTAAATATCTACTTAATTATTGTTTTATCAGTATTATTGATTCATTAAAAAGAAATTATTTTTGCCATTTCATATAATGATTAACCTATAACATCTAATCAACTCGAAATTTTAGACAACATATATGAATCAAATATAATTTTAATTTTAGTTTTTAATCATAAAAATAACTCCAATGATTGGCAAACATCAATAGAGAATAGAAAATATAATTATTAACCAATCTTATTCATATAGCTAATACAAACGATGTGAATTTTGTAAAACACTAACTGATTGGTATAACAATAAGAATAGAAAATATGCAAATTATCCAAACGTAGAATCACTATTAGGTGGTCGGCAACATGGAGGCTTATGGCACACAGGTGGCGGACAAACAGTATCTGGATTCCTGCAACAAGGTGGTAAACCTTGTACATTGCAAATAAGAGAAGCTCCAATAGTAAGAATCAACACAACAAACCTCAACATCATCTTCCAAAGAAAATCCATTATTAAAAAGTTTAATTTTCAAACAAAATTAACTTAATAATATTGAAAGATATATGTACATATAAAGTGTAAAAAGACATATTTATATACAAAAAAGAAACCTCTAGAATTCCATTTTATGAATTATAAATCCATAACTAAAAACAAATATTAAATTGTTTAATAAATCTTAATATCTATTGACCGATTTTTTTTTTCGTTGACTAAGTCTATATTCTAAGTTTTATTGACTTTTCAAAACAACCAAACTATTTGTTTGATAATTATATTATTATAATTTATTTTAATCAACAAAATTAATTTAAGTAGTTTATTTAACGATTATCTTAAACATGTCAATATTTTAATTATAAAATCCAAATAATTTTTGGTTTCATTAGGAAATCATTTGTTCACTCTAAATGTAAAAATAATGTATTTGCAAAAATAATTATTCTACGATCTGCCAAATAAAATCACACATATTTTAAATATTTAACAAACATAATTCAACTAAGTCATGTGTCTCTTAAACCACAAAACTAGTTTTTTTAAGTAACACGGATTCCAATTTTGTTTATCTGAAAGATTTTGAAATTTAGGGTTAAAATTTCTATTACACTCTAAAATAACTTAAATGACACATTAAAATTTCAATTCTTAAATTAATTGATTAATATCAATGTTTTACATGAAAATAAATGAAAATGCACATTTCACATGTTCTTTCACATTCATAAGAATTACCATTTGACTGAAAAATTTGAAATATTTTATTTTATTCTTTTATTTAAGATTAAAAATTTATCATGTAATAGACACTACTAAGAATCATATATTATATGTGTCAATGTAAGGATCATAGGTTTGTCAAATGAGAGTATTAATTAACAAATTTCATTATAGAATGTAGTGGTAATGGCAGGATTAATATATTCCGCTGTCCCATAATCCATAGTTTTTAAAAATCATAAATTAATTATTTAAACTATCATGGAGAAAACAAAAGGATTATCTCTAATTGGGTTAAATATATTTATAATCATCTCTCTATATTTAGGAGTTTTAACTTTTGATACCTCCTGCAACTTAGCGACGATTTTTAATACTTAGTGATTGAAATAGTTACGATTTTTAATAAAGGTTTACTACTTAGCGGTTGTTTTAGTATCGGTTTTAATGACGATTTGAACAGGAAGGACAAAAATTTTAAATTTTAAATTTTAGAGGGACGATTCATTAAAGAAATTTTTAGAGGGGCGAAGAAATAAAAAATGCTTAACTTATTAGGACTTAAAATATATTTAACTCTTTCGAATTTTATGCTAAAACATTAAATTTTACATAAATTGCTAAATAACAATTTAAAATCCTTTAAATGAAAAAAATTATTTTTAAAATTTAACTCTTTTTAATTAGTATTGGGATTTTAACATTTTGTTGAGTATTTTAATTAAACTATTAAACACCACTATTAAATAAATAACAAAGGTATGAGTGCTACATAATATATGATAACATTTTTATAAGCAAGGTTAACATTAATGGTAAGTCTTTTATTATTAATGTTAAAATACAGTATCAAAGAATTAAATATATATTAAATTATTAAAATTTAGATATAAATCGATATTTTAATAAAAATTATATATTTGACCATTATTTATCAAAACAAAAGGACATAAAACCTCATCCATAAAAACGATTAATAAAAAACGATAGTTTGACTTGTACAACTTATCTCTTAATAAACATCTTGAAGCATATATATATATATATATATATATATATATATATATATATATATGTGTGTGTGTGTGAATTAGTCTTCACATGCATTTCACACTATAAAAAATGAGTTATCGTTAATCTGTAGGAACAAATATGGTTAAGCCTCTTTTCATTTAAATAAATATACCTGTGAATACATTTATAAGAAATAAAAAAAAATTTGATTTATTGAATCATTGATGTATCTAGTAATTTTTTTATACCAGATACATTAATGATTCAATGAATTTAAAATCTTTTTATTGCTTATAAATGTGTACGGTGGGTGTATGTCAATGGATAATATTTTTAACAAAAAAAAAAAGGATGAATACTTAGGAAAATACTTTATTTACGTTTAGAATGTTAAAATATAAAACTATGAAAACAAATCATATTACGACAAAATATTCAAAGAATTTAATTCTAATTATTTATAATTCATGTAAATATAATTGTTCATTTAAATAATAACAACAAGAAGTTAACGTGAATGGTAAGATGATTTACATGAAAACATGTTTTTATGATATTATTTTTAATATTGACTAGAAAATAAAATTTAATGTTATCGAATGATAAGTTTTTGACCTTGTTACTTCAATGAAAAAAAATATCTTCTCGATGAGACGTTTTAAAGTTATTATTACTTATAGTTTAATGATTTAAAATATATCATTTCTTAAATAATTTCAAATATATATTTATTTAGACGGTTACATAATTATTGTTTAATTAGTGTTATTGATTCATTTAAAAGAAATTATTTTTACAATTTCATATACTGATTAACCTATAACATCTAATCAACCCGAAGTTTTAGACAACATATATGAATCAAATATAATTTTAATTGTTGTTTTTAATCATAAAAATAACTCCAATGATTGGCAAACATCAGTAGAGAATAAGACAATATAATTATTAACCAACCTTATCCATATAGCTAATACAAACGATGTGAATTTTTTTTTCAAACACTAATTGGTTGGTATAACAAAAAGAATAGAAAATATTCAAATTATCCAAACGTAGAATCACTATTAGGAGGTTTGCAACATAGAATCTTACGACACACTAGTGGCGGACAATCAATATATGGATTCTTGCAACAAGGTGGTAAACCTTGTACATTACAAATAAGGGAACCTCCAATAGTAAGAATTAACACAACAAACCTCAACATCATCTTCCGAAGAAAAAGGATTGATTGTTGCATTGGAGGTTGCATGTTATTTTATGACAACGAGTTCGGAACTAATGATGGAGAATTAGGGCAATGTAAGTTTTGCAATAGTCCGAGGTATTTAGTTCCTAGTAAAGGAGTTGATCGTAAGAAAAAACGAGTTGTAGCAAAGTTCATGTTCTATTTGCCAATGATACCTAGGTTGCAAAGAATGTTTGCATCAATGCACAACGCAAGCCAATTGACATGGCACTATACAAACAAAACTAGTTCTGACATGATGCGACATCCATCTGATGGCGAGACATGGAAACACTTTGATAGAGTTCGTCCTGATTTAGCAGCAGAACCCAGGAATGTAAGACTTGGATTATGCTCTGATGGTTTCACTCCTTATAATTTGTCAACAAATGCATATTCTTGTTGGCCAGTTATTTTTACCCCGTACAATCTCCCTTCTGAGATGTGCATGACGAAACCTTACATGTTTTTGACATGCATAATTCCAGACCGTCGAGTCAAAGGCGGGGAATAGATGTTTATTTGCAACCTTTAATTGTGATCTCAAGAGGTTATGGGTGGGAGAGTGGACTTGTGATGTCTCATAAACAAAACTTCAATATGCGAGCTTCTTTGATGTGGACTATTAACGACTTTCCACATATGGCATGTTATGCGGATGAGGTACACATGGCAAAATGGGATGTCGCATTGCATGGATCAATCAAAGCATTTACTTTGGAAAAGGTGGGAAGCGTTCGTGGTTTGGTATCATCGTGGGTTCTTACCTATAAACCATGAATTTAGAAGAAATAAGAATGCTTTTAGAAAGACAAAAAATATGAGATCTACCTCCCCTCAAGGTTATCATCTATAGTATGGAATATTGTTCGTGACCTATCAAAATTCACGGATAATGGTGAAGCCTTGTTGAATTTAAGGATATGGGGTTTTACATAATTGTGAGAGTTGGGTAGAAATCCACTTCTCAATGAGCTCCATTTGGAGACTCATCTCAAGAGAAATGGAGAGTTTATTGTGACCGCTCAAGAAACACCAAGTAAGTTTTCTTATATTAAAAATATTTTTTATTTCTTTTATATGTATCTAACTTATTCTAATTATTATAAAATTTATTTATTTTTATAGGAGGAGTTTGATAGACAACTTCCCATAAAGTTATCAAATCACCACAATTAGTGAACCACATCGGGATATCCTGTTGATCCTAGTTTGGCTTTTAGTCGTGGTATGATCTGCGGTGGAAAGAAGAAAAATGGGAGAGTGTATGGTGCTGGAGGTTACGCCAAACTATAAAGCGGCGTGATAGGTGTTTGAATGAGGCGTGCTAATGGTAAAAGAACATCATCCCAACCTATCTTAATCGCGAATGCAAGCTGTGAGAAATTTGGCTATCTTGAGGCGACAACAAGTTGCGACTAGAAATCAAGAAATTGAAGAGACGAAGAAAAACAATTAGAGATGCAACAAGAAATGCAAAGAAGGAAAATTGAGTTGGAAGAAATGAGGAGGCAAGCACAAGAGTATGAAGAAGCAATGCAGTTGCAAATGGCGGGTTCTAAGATTTGATCAATTTTTTGCATCACAAAATTCTAGCGGTGGATTTGGAGGAACTAATGATAATGAAGGAGTTGTTGAAGAAGAAGAGCAAGGAGAATAAAATGAAGAGTAATTCTATAATTATGTTGAATATTTGAAGTTTTTTTTAAATTTGTATGATATATTATTTTAAGTATGTTGAACTTAAATCTTTTATTATAACTTTGATGAATTTTTATTATATTTTAAATTTATATTACTAAATAAATTTTAATTATTATATAAATTTATATTAATTAATATAATTATTCTATTATTATTATTTATTTTATTTTTGGTCAATTTATATTTTTTAAATTATTCTGCAATTTGCCAGGGGATAAACTCCTGTGTAGATGTCATCATTATTGCATTTTGCAACGGACTAAACCGGCAAAAATCGGCGTATTGTGACATACATACACTAACTATGCTTGACTCTATGTCTGTATGCTTTATTTATAGTTGACAATTAGCGAGGGGACTGTCCCCTGGGTAAATAGCGAAGTGTCTAGCCCCTCGCAAATTATTTTGTGATCCCCTATTTTGCTAGGGGAGATGTCCCTTCACAAAATTCATTGTCAATATATATATATATATATATATATATATATATATATATATATATATATATATATATATATATATATGTGTGTGTGTGTGTGTGTTATGAATTAATCTTCACATGCATTTCACACTATAAAAAATGAGTTATCTTTAATCTATAGGAACAAAAATGGTTAAGCCTCTTTCCATTTAATTAAATACACCATGTGAATACATATATAAGCAACAAAAAAAATTTGATTCATTGAATCATTGATGTATCTAGTACCAGATACATTATTGATTCAATGAATTTAAAATCTTTTTATTGCTTATAAATGTGTCCGGAGGGTGTATGTCAATGGATAATATTTTTAACTAAAAAAATGATGAATACCTAGGAAAATAATTTATTTACGTTTAGCATGTTAAAACATAAAACTAAGAACAAAATCATATTACAACAAAATATTCAAAGAATATAATTCAAATTATTTATAATTAATGTAAATATAATTATTCATTTAAATAATAACAACAAGAAGTTAACGTGAATGGTAAGATGATTTACATGAAAACATGTTTTTAGGATTTGATTTTTAATATTGATTGGAAAAGAACATTTTATGTTGTCGAATGATAAGTTTTTGACCTTGTTACCTCAATGGAAAAAAGATTAAATCTTCTCGATGAAACGTTTTAACTTTGTTATTACTTATAGTTTAATGGTTTAAAATATATCATTTCTTAAATAATTTCAAATATATATTTATTTAAACGTCTACATAATTATTGTTTAATCAATCTTATTGATTCATTTAAAAGAAATTATTTTTGCAATTTCATATATGCATCAACCCGAAGTTTTAGACAACATATATGAATCAAATATAATTTTTTAATTTTTGTTTTTTATCATAAAAATAACTCCAATGATTGAAAAACATCAGTAGAGAATAAGAAAATATAATTATTAACCAACCTTATTCATATAGCTAATACAAACGATGTGAAATTTTTTTCAAACACTAATTGGTATAACAATAAGAATAGGAAATATGCAAATTATCCAAATGTAGAATCACTATTAGAAGGTTTGCAACATGGAAGCTTACGGCACACAGGTGGCGGACAATCAATATCTGGATTCTTGCAACAAGGTGGTAAACCTTGTACATTGCAAATAAGGGAAGCTCCAATAGTAAGAATTAGCACAACAAACCTCAGCATCATCTTTCAAAGAAAGTCCATTATTAAAAAGTTTAATTTTCAAACAAAATTAACTTAAATATCTAATATTGAAAGATATATGTACATATAAAGTGTAAAAGTGACATATTTATATACAAAAAAAACCTCTAGAATTCCATTTTATGATTTATAAATCCATAACTAAAAACAAATCTTAAATTATTTAATGAAACTAATTTATTTTATTAAACATTGACTACCTTAAATTCTATTGCCGATTTTTCTTTTTTCGTTGACTAAGTCTATATTCTAAGTTTTATTGACTTTTCAAAACAACCGAACTATTTGTTTGATTATTTTATTATTATAATTTATTTTAATCAATAAAAGTTAATTTAAGTAGTTTATTTATCGATTATCTTAAACATGTCAATATTTTAATTATAAAATCCATATAATTTTTTGTTTCATTTGGAAATCATGTGTTCACTCTAAAATGTAAACATAGTGTATTTGCAAAAATAATTATTCTACAATCTGCCAAATAAAATCACATAAATTTTTAATGTATAACAAACATAATTCAACTAAGTCATGTGTCTCTTAAACCACTAAACTAGTCTTTTTAAGTAACACTGATTCCAATTTTGTTTATCTGAAAGATTTTGAAATTTGGGGTCAAAATTTTCATTACACTTTAAAAATTTTAAAATGACAAATTAAAATTTCAATTCTTAATTAATTGATTAATATCAATGTTTTGCATTAAAACAAATGAAAATGCACATTTCACATCTTCTACATTTCATAAAATTACCATTTGATTGATAAATTTGAAATATTTTATTTTATTTTTTATTTAAGATTAAAATTAATCATATATGAAAACTACTTAGAATCATATATTGTATGAGTCAAAGTAAGGATCATAGGTTTGTCAAATGAGAGTATATTTGATTATGGAATATGTGGTAATGGTAGGATTAATATATTGGGTGTCCCATAATCCATAGTTTTAAAAAGTCATAAATGAGTTATTTAAAACTATCAAGAAAAAAAGATTCTAATATTTAATTTTCCATATAATTTCATTAAATAATCATCTCTCTAAATTTAGGAGTTTTAACTTTTGATACCATGACTTAGCCCGGTTTTTAATACTTAGTGATTGAAATAGTTCGATTTTTAACGAAGGTTTACTACTTAGCGGTTGTATTAGTACTTGATTTTGTGATTTGAGCAGGAAGGAGAAAATTTTAAATTTTAAGTTTTAGAGCGACGATTCTTTAAAAACAAATTAGAGGGACGAAGAAATAAAAAATACGACTACCAAATGGTCGACTGAAATATCTTGAAAGTCAAATCTCATTGAGAGTAGCATTGAGTATCAACCAACTTTGAGTCGCACCAAAGTCGTACATCTCACCTTCTAATGGCTAAGATGGGTCAATTAGGGTTCTAAAAGTTTAGTTAGTGTAATGACACCACACGAGACACCAATATTTCTCAATGAACATGAGGAACATCGGGACATCAAAGTATAGCACTAACTATAGCCATCATTTTAACCATTTCGATCCTTTGTGATCGTGATGATCTATTACTACTTACCTAAGAAACACGGATCCGGGTGTAGGATTGTCATACCCCAAAATTTTCCCTCCTACTTCTCAAGACATCACATACATCCATACTAAAAGGATTTCAGGTTGACCGGACAAACCTCTCTCAGGCAATTAACCCAAACTAGGGTTTGGCTATTCTTAGATCAAGGTGGTTTCCAACATCTCCAATGGTAATCATGCCTCTTCATATGCTTCAAAGAATCTCCATGTCAAGTTTCAAGCCTTACAAGTCAAGTTTCCTCAGACAATTGCTTAGATGGTTGAAAATCAGTTGTAATTGACAAAAGTCAACTGAGGTCAACATACAGTCAAACTTCATAATTTTTGGTTAACATTAATATTTTGAAGTAATATTCATCATTTGATCAAGAATTGATCATGATTCATCAAGAAAACTCAAGATTTGATCAAAAGTCAAACTTTCCAAATTAGGGTTTTTGAAGGGAAAAGTCAACAGAACTTTGACCAAGCATAACTTTCTCATACTTTATCAGAAATTTTCCCACCAAAGCTCATTTTGAAGAGAATTCAATTCTCTACAACTTTATGTCTCACAAGCTTGGTCAGAAAATGCTTCATTTGGAAGATATGGATCAAAATATTATAGGTCCTTTTCAAAGTCAACAAAAAGTCAACTTTTTGTAAAGAAGTGTTATTGAGCATGGAAACTTAAATTGAGATGAAACCAAAGAGGTTGTTTAGAGGACATATAGAGCTTTCTAAAAAGTCCAAGAACACCCAAAAATGTTAAAATTTGAGCAAGATACACCTTGCACAAGTTGAGCATTTTTGAATAGGTGCACAAAGAGAAATATGTGACAAATGCAAGTTTTTTCCAAATGGGCTTATAATTTTATGATCCAAACTTGATCATAATATTATCCATGACCTCTTTACACCTTTCCATGACCTTTTCCTATTTTCTTGATTTATTTTTGAATTTAAAAGTATTTAATTCAATTTTAAATTAAATAAAATATGAAAACAAGGTATAAAACAAGTTGGGTTGGATTTCTATCTATCTTGAGGACCAAGGAAGCCCAACAATACATGCCAATTTCGTGCAAGCTCATACAAGGAAGAGAAAATCAAATTTTGGAAATATTTGATGGAAATTAACAAGAAAATATTTTTGCATTCAAAGCCATATCTTTTTTCATTATTTTTGATCAAATCCCTTGCTCTATAAATACATGACACATTCACAACACCAAAGGACGAAACCCTAGCCTCATGAAGCAACCCTAAAAATCATAAATTTCTCTCAAAGTTGCAATTTCCGAATTACATTTCAATGAGGTTTCAATCAAAACCAAACATTCCACTTGTGTTCTGAGCTTTCAATGATCAATCCCGTACTTACGAAGCCAAAGCCTTCGGATCGTACCACCAAGTCTCACGGTTTGGTATTTTGCTTAAATTCGATTATCATAATCTATGCATCATTAAGCATTTTCGATTGCTTGTATAACTCGGGACATCCATTAGAGCGTGTTTGATACATTACATACAAGCTTTTAGCGAGAATAAGGATACGCCATTGTTAGGAAGTTTGAGTTGTTTGCTTGAAACTCATCATCCAGTGTTTTCAGCCAAAGATGGCACCATTGAACTCGCATGGGTCGAATTAGGGGATAGGGTTCTTCTTTGCTTTGATTTTGTCTATTTTGCAAGATCGGCCGTCGTGGTACTTGGAGAAGACGGCAAGACCTAGCTCGGCGTCATTGACTGATCTAGGCTCAGGAGGTGGCGTGGCAAGATGTTGCGATCGATCGTTCTCACGTTAATACCAGGGGCCCACGTTTGACTGTGTTTGAAAATTAAAAAAATAGGACACGTTATCACTTATAATCAATTACTTGCAGGTTTATAACAACTAGTACACTTGACTCAGATGGCAAGCAAGCGTGTGGTTTATCCAGAGGTCACAGGTTCGATCTGAGCTTCCTCACTTTCTTTTTTACACTTTTCCAAAACTAACTTTTCTTTTTCATATTTTCTTATTTTTCTAATTTATTTTCTTTTCAAATAATTTTCTCATGCATTTAAAATCACCAAAAAATATTTTCTTTTTGCATTTAGGTCAGAAAAATGTTTATTTAATTTTTGACATAAAAATTAATATTTTTGCATGCATATTTTAATTAATTGTTAATTAACCATTAAATTGACTTTTAATTATTTTTCTTCATTAAAATCCATCCAGAAAATTCCCAAAAAATTACTCTATCATCTAATTATCATTACTAACCTAAAAAGCCTTTTTCTACTAATTTCCAAAACATTTTGCTAACATTTTCTTATTATTCCGATTATCTATTTCTTATGTCGCATTTACAATTCTAGAAAGGATGTATAGGTATAAGTTTTTATCATGTAATAGTGTAGATTTACATTTTACTTGCCTTTACTTATATTATATAAGCCTTGAAAACCCATGTAATAGCGTGGACATTTACTTTCCGCATACTTTCATGATTTACTTTCCGCACCCTATAAGCTAGTAATTAGCGTGTATGCAAGATAAAAAGCAACGTAGATCACTTCTAATTGCAAGATAACTTAAAATTTAACACACTCTTTTCACACATACACCCAGGGTAATTCTCTCTCGTTTTCGAATAAATGGTCAGTCCCTCGAGCGTAGAGTATCCTAGCACCAGTAGCCTACGAAACATATCATCATAGTCCCTTCAATACAAAGATCATAGACCAGATGTAGCCTATGAAAACATGATCTAGTCCCTCGATTGTTATCTACAAAAAGTGATGATCCCTTGAATGTGCTGAGATACTCCTACAAGTTGCCTTCCTGACCATCGATGTCCTTGAATGTCCCTTCTACATCCAAAATAGAACACAACTTACGGAGGATGAGGACTTGATAGATTTCCTATACGCTGCAAAAACAAGGTTAAAGTTTTGTTTGTGCCCTAGGTGTAGGAGCTACGATTGACAAAGTTCTTGTGAGAATTTTCAAAAGCGCAATTAAGGATGGGAAAAGCCAAAGTTACATAATTAAAGGTTCCACAACAAGGATCCTAGGAAAAGCGTGTAAATCTCAAGCAAAGCCAAAGAGTTTCATCCCTTTTATTCTTTGCTCCTAGACACATTGATTAAGCCTCGAGGAAAGCAGGCACAATAAATCTTCTTGTAAGAGATCGAAAGCGGTTATGAGTTCACAATCATGAATTCACATTAGAGAAGAAGATCCACATATTTGAGAAAATCAGAAATAATATAAGCGAGAACTCGGTGGGCGTTTTCAGCAAGCGAGTTGAAAGAAAAGTCATGATTTTTATTGAACAAGTTACCAAACAAAGTGAGCAACAGAAAACAATACATGGTGAAAGTAAACCTTGTCAAAGAACAAATCAAAGAATTTGTAAACGACACAGTGCCATATATTCTAAAGAAACAACGATGATTTTACTTCAACTCGAGAAAAGTCTTGACATCTTGGTTAATATGGTGTTGATTCTCCTTGCAATATGATTGTTAAGCAATGGAAGATTTCGCGATGTCATCTTGAAAATGGATTTACATAAGCCAACTTTACTTTGTCATGAATAATGGTTCGATTGAAACCAAATGCCTTCTTTGAAAGGCGACATGGCTATAAGAAGCCATTTAAAGCCCTTGATCGAGGCAAAAATCGAAAGAACTTATCAACGAAGTATTGGCCATTATGCGCCATATCATACCACCATATCTTGAAGAAAAATAAGTAATTCGACACGATATCGGATCCCATAACGTGGTCTTATCGGACTACGGCGGAACGAAAACCGGGAAAGTAAACATAATTGTCGCCGCTTTGATAAACCATATTATAATAATCCAGGAAAGCAGTCCTGCCGTTGGCGAAGAATGGCTTCATGGAATAGGATTGTGTCGTCTTCCATACGCCATCTAATATGGAGGAAAGATGGTATATGGAAAAAGGCTATAAGGGTATAATATGTCGAAAAAGCCCGACAAAATGTTTGCTTGCATTACTCACTCCAGCAACATAGAAACTATATGCCAATTTAGGCGAGGCATTATTTCCCGTACATAAACCCGTTTCATATGGGAGAATATAAAACCGCGAAAATCGGCCAAAAGCCATCGACCGTAACATCAGAAATGGCGCCATTAAAAATTTATAAATTAATGCCCGGCGAAAAAATTGTCAAGCCAATAAAACACAACACGGAGGATGAGGACTTGATAGACCTACCGCAGCGCAAAAATTGACAGTTTGTTTGCCCTACCACCGGACTTTCGGTATAAAAATTTTCAAAAGGCCGTAAAATAAAATCCAAAGTTCATTAAAAATTTCCCTAACAAAATCCTAGGAGAAGCATGTAAATCTCGCAAAGCAAAAGTTTCATCCCTTTTGCACTCCCTGAACACATTGATTAAGCCTCGAAAAAGCGAAAACATCATCTTTCAAAATCCCGAAAAATTACCAAGTTACAGTCAGAATTCACAAAGAAAAGATCCACATATTTAAAAATATGGAAAATAATGCCGCCGCGAAACTCCGGTGGGCATTTTCGCAAAAAAAAAATGCGCTTTCTTTGCCGACAATACCCACAAACAAAAACGCCGAAAACAATACATGGTGAAAAAGTAACCTACGTCAAAAACAAATCAAAAATTTGTGAGGCGACACAGCCACCATATGTTCTAAAGAGGCCGTAATTTTACCGCTTTCGGAAGTCTTGACATCTATATTCTCGCCGCAGCCTGGTATTCCGGCAAAGAATTGTTAATGTCATCTTTGAAAATGGATTTACATAGCCAACTTTACTGTCATGAATAATGTGGTTCGATTGAAAAATGCCTTCTTTGAAACATGACTGGCTATAAAACCCATTTAAACCACCAGATCAGCAAAACACATCAGCATGGTAGTGCCGCCGCCATATATCATACCCATATCTTGAAGAAAATTGGTAAGTTAAACACATATCTCCACATAAATGCTTCCTACGAAGGAAGAACCGAAAACACTGGGGTGAATCAAGTAAACATAATCGCTTCGCGACAAAAGCCGCCATATTTATATTAATCCATCCAAGTTATAATCTTTGAAAAATGGCTTCATAAAATAAAATTGTGTATCTTCCGCCATCCCCATAATATGAAAATGGTATAGTGGAGAATATTTAGGTCGATCAAGGGTACTTCATGGCCGATATAAATAATGTCAGAAAAGAATTCGACAAAATGTTGGCTAACATTTGTCCTTGCCAACATGTAGAGGAACTATATGCCAATTTAGACGAGGCATTAGTTTCCTTCAAATTGCATGATACCCATGGTTTCATATGGGATGTGGTACCCTTAGAGGATCCATATGATGAAAATCGGCCAACAGGCTGAGGTGACATCAGTGATAATGATGTCTGAGATTGAAGCTCTAAGAAAGATTTCGGCGTATATTGCCGAAAACAAGATAAATTCGGCACTGGAAGCTGAAGGAAAGATGGTTGTCGAAGCCAATAAACCACAACCAGAGGGATGAGGACTTGATAGATATCCTATATCCGCTGCAAAAACAAGGATTCGACAGTTTGTTTGTGCCCTAGGTGTGGGGCTCTGATTGACAAAGTTGCTGTTGAGAATTTTCAAAAGCTGCAATTAAGGATGGGAAAAGCCAAAGTTCGCAATTAAAGGTTCCCAACGAATCCTAGGAAAAGCATATAAATCTCAAAAGAAATTTCATCCCTTTGTTGTACTCCCAGCCACAATTAAGCCTCGAGGAAAAACACCATCACGTAACTTGCATAAAATCACATTATGAAGTTACATCTTCACATGAGAAAAGATCCACATATTTGAAAATAATCGCGCCATGGCAGAAACTAAGTGGGCGTTTTCAACAAAAGCAAGTTGAAAAAAAAATCGCAGTGGCATTAAACAAGTACCCACAAACAAAGTGAACAACAAAACAATACAAGTGAAAAGCCAACCTACGCAAAAAAACAAATCAAAGAATTTGGCAACACCTGCCACCATATTTCTAAAAACACCGTATTTTACTTCCGCTTCAGAAAAACTCGACATCTTGGTTTATGGTGTCTTCTCCTCCTGCCATGATTATCCGCAGCAAAAATTCCGCTGATACCGATGTTGAAAAATGGATTTACCGCCAACTTACTTTACTGTTATAAATTCGATTAAGAACCAAATGCCTTCTTTGAAACAACGCTATAAAAACCATTTAAAGCCATCCAAAAGCAAAAAACTTCATCACGACATATCCGTGCCGCGCATCAGTCATCGCCACCACCATATCTTGAAAAAAAAAGCCGCCATTCACCAAAATCGCCGTAAATGCTTACTCCAGGCTGGAAAAAACACGCCGTAAATCAATACCGCTATGCCACCACCATATCCGCAAAATTATAACCACCAAATTTGCGAAAAACCGCCCATAAAACAAAACGCCATCATGCCGCCACCAGCATCTAGGGAAGAAAAATAATATAAGCCAAACCATCCGATATAAATAATGTCGGAATCGACAAAATGTTGGCTAATATTTCTCCTTACAAACATGTAAAACACTATACCCATTTAAACGAGTATTTCGCCAAGCCACATGAAACCCATGGTTTCATATGGGAAATATAAAAACACCAAAATAACCATAGCCAAAAAGCCGCCAGCAGCGCGCGCCGCCAATACCGCTCTAAAAAATTTCCCGTATATTGCCGCCGATATCGCCAGCAAACTA
Source organism: Vicia sativa (assembly GCA_021764765.1). NCBI lineage: Eukaryota > Viridiplantae > Streptophyta > Magnoliopsida > Fabales > Fabaceae > Vicia > Vicia sativa. The sequence continues at coordinate 38,207,713 of CM038793.1, read as the reverse complement.
AAAATAATTGCCACCCAACCACACCAGGAAATGATAATACGCCGCCGCCAAAGCAATTAACCATTTACGCCCACCCCGTAAAACACAATAACAATTACGCCCAAAAGCCCCACTAGGAAAAAAGCCCACAATCAAAAAGTTTCCCTAACCAAAATCCTAAAAGCATGTAATCTCCAAAACCAAAAAGTTTCATCCCGCACTGCTAACCACACATTGAAGCCTCGAAAAAAGCACCATCAAATCACTGCGTAAAGATCCAGGGAAAGTCCATTATGATTACCGCGCCATGCACAAGAGAGGAAGATCCACATATTTGAAAATACCACGCTAATCCCATGCGAAAACTCGGTGGGCGCATTTTCAACACCGCAAAAAAAAAGGTCGTAGCTGCCCAAACAAAATTGCCACAAACGCAGCAAAAATAACTGAAATGGCAACCACAAGCTCCAAAAACAAATCAAAAATTTGGCAACCACTTGCCATATGTTACGAGCGCCCGTAATTTACCGCACAAGAAAAATTCTCGACATCTTGGTTAATATGGTGTCGATTCTCACACGAAAATGCCGCCAGTGGAAATATCCGGCATGCCATCTTGAAAATTTACATAAGCCAACACACTTACTTTGTCAAGAAATTCCATTGAAAACAAAATGCCTAAAAAAGCACCATGCCGCCACCGCCAGCCAAAAACGCACGAAAAGAAAGGACTCAAAAGCCATTGGTAGATTGTGCGCGTCAATATCATACCACACCATATCTTGAAGAAATCAACAGCCACCAAAATCCATAGCCGTCTTACCAGAACACCAGCAGCAAAACACGTGAAGCCGGTACCATACGCCGCACCGGCCACCAAAAAGCAACCAAGGCCCCAAGTTAATTATAATGCCGTTGGCAAAAATGGCTTCATGGAAAACGCCGTCGTCTTCCCATCAACATCTAATAATAGAAAATGGTATAGTCAAGAATATTGAGTCGGCCGGCAATACCGCATGCCGAAAAAAAGCCGAACAAAATTTGCACTCGCTAACGCTTACCAAAAGAAACATATGCCAATTTAGGCAACATAAGTTTCCCAATACATGATACCGCCGTTTCATATGGGATGTGGTACCACTTAAAATCCATATGATGAAAATCGCCACCGCAACATCAGCCAAATGATGTCCGCTTCCAAAAAAGATTTGGCATGCCGCAAAAACCATCGCTTGCCTTGAAAAAATAATTGCCAACCAACCACCAACACAAAAGGCAAAAACTTGATATTTCCTATCCGCTGCACCGCAAAACCAGCAATTTGTTTGTACCCTAGGTGTGGGGCCAATTGCCCATTCTTTGAAAAAGCCCACAAAGTAAAATAAAACAGCCGCAGTTAAATTTAACGAAATCCAAAAGCGTATGGAATCTCAAGCAAAAAAGAGTTTCATCCTTTTTTCACTCACAAAGCACATTGATTAAGCCCAGCAAAACACCATCACAATATTCGCAAAAATCAGCATTATGAAGCCATCATGAATTCACATTAAAAGAAGATCCACATGTTTGTATAAAAGAAATAATGCCCAGCGAAAACCAGTAAGCATTTTCACACCGCAATGAAAGAAAAGCTAAGCCCGCTTAATACCACCAGCAGCCGCAACAGCAACCATAGCAACCTACGCCAAAAAACAAATCAAAAATTTTGCCGCGACACAATATGCCGCTACAAAACAACCGATAATTTTACTTCGCACCGAAAAGATTCTCGACATCTTGGTTATATAGTGTCGATTCTCCACCACGATAACCAATTATCCGCAGCCGCAGCCGCCATCTTGAGAAATTTACACCGCATTACTTTGCAAACAATGGTTAATTAAGCAAATACACTTCTTTAACCTAACACTATGCCGCCATACCCTTAGCCAACACGCCAAAAAACACCAGCGAAAAGCCATGATTGCCAGCACGCTTGTCATATCGCCACCACCATATCTTGAAGAAAATTGGTAATTCGCACCGATACCAGATCCCGCGGCAAATCTTATCAACTAAAGGAAGAACCGAAAACACTATGGGCCAAATACGCACCATGATTGTCGGCTCGTAGACAAAAGCGCCCATATCCAAGGAAAAGTTATAATATTGCGAAAAACCGCTTCATGGAAAGAAAGCCGTCGTCTTCCTTGCCACCGTCTAATAATAGAAGATGGTATAAGCCAAAACAAAGCCATCTAAATAGCCGCCCGAAAAACAAATATTGCTAATATTATCACCGCAACATAAGACCATTACGCCATTTCGGCGACACCGCCATGCATTTCACCAAAATATAAACCCAAAGGATCTATATGAGAAAATCGCCGCAGGCCATGACATCGATGACAAAAGCCCCGAGAAGCCATCGCCATATGCCGAAAAAACAATTTCGCCACTTAACCAATAACCACAGAAAGGCAAAAACTTGACCGGTATCCTATACGCTTTACCACATTCAGCAATTTGTTTATGCCAAGCGTGGGGCTCCATTGACAAAACTAGAATTTTCAAAACCGTAAAAAAGCCAAATTCACAATCAAAGGTTCCACTAACCCAAATCCTAAGAACGTATAAATCTCAAGCAAAGCCAAAAGTTTCATCCACTTTTATTGCTCCTCCAGAGGCACATTGATTAAGCCTCGAGAAAAAAACACCATCGTCTTTCGCATAAAAAGATCCGGTTACCATTAATTCCATGAATTCACACACAGAAAATCCACAAAAATCCCATAAGCCGCAGAAACCACAGTGGGCGTGTTTCACATGAAGCAAAAGTCGAAGAAAAATTGAAATGACAGTTGCCACGAAACAAGTGAAAGCGGCGAGAGAAATAATCTGAGGGTGAAAAGTCGACCACTAACATCAAAAAACAAATCAAAAATTTGTGAGCCGACTTGTTGCCATATATTACGAAGAAGCGTGGAGTATTTTACTTGACTCGAGAAGAGATTCTAGACATCTTGGTTAATGGTGTCGATTCTCACGAAAGTATGATTGTCAAGCAGTGGAAGATTCTGCGATGTAAATCTTTGAAAATGGATTTACATAAGCCAACTTGTTACTTTTCATGAATAATGGTTAGATTGAGAACGAGATGCCTTCTTTTGAAAGGCACATGGATATAAACCATTTAAATCCCTTATTGTTCAGGGCAAAGTGAAGGGACTTCTATCAACGGTATTAGTAGATTGTGGCACTTGTGTCAATATCATACCACACCATATCTTGAAGAAAATTGGTAAATTCGCACGATATCGAGATCCCATCGCGTGGTCTTATCGACTACAAAGCGAGAACCGAGAACACTATGAGTGAATTAGGTAAACATAATTGTCATTTCAGTGATAAAACCATATTTATATAATCAAGGAAAAGAAGTTATAATCTGTGATTTAGCAAAAGAATGGCTTCATGGAATAGGAAGCTATAAGTCTTCCATGCATCAACGTCTAATAATATGGAGGGAAGATGGTATATGGAGAATATTGAGTCGATCAAAGGTACTTCATGGCCGATATAAATAATGTCGAGAAAAATTCGACAAAATGTTGGCTAACATTTCTCCACCAACATATGTGAGGAACTATACCAATTTAAGCCGAGGCATTAGTTTCCTTAAATACATGAAACATGGTTTCATATGGGATGTGGAACCCTTAGAGGATCCATATGATGCCAAAAAAGTACGTGACATCGATGATAATGATATCAGATTGAAGCTCTGAAAGATTTATTGCGTATATTACGTAAACAAAGATAAATTCGGCCTTTGGAAGCTGAAGGAAAGATGGTTGTCGAAGCCAATAAAACACCAACTTCTAGAGGATGAGGACTTGATAGATTTCTAGCAGCGCAAAAACAAGAGTTAAACCAGTTTGTTTGTACCCTTGGTGTGGGGCTCACGATTGACAAAGTTCTTTTTGAAAATTTTCAAAAAGCCAATTAAGGAAGGAAAAGCCAAAGTTCACAATCAAAGTTCCACAACAAGGGATCCTAGGAAAACGTGTAAATCTCAAGCAAAGCCAAAGTTTCATCCCTTTTGCTACTGCTCCTAAGCCACACATTAATTAAGCCTAAAGGAAGCAAGGCACCAAATCTGATCTTTCTTATAAGAATCCAGAAAGTCGATTATGAGTTACAGAAATGAATTCACATTAGAAGGAAGATCCATATATTTAATTATAGGAAATAATGCCATGGCGGAGACTTCGGTTAAGGCGTTTTAAGCAAGTTGAAAGATAAGTCGCATTGCTTTGTTAGACAAGTTACCACAAACAAAGTGAGCAGCAAGAAACAATCAGGTGAATCGACCTGCATCAAAGAACAAATCAAAAAATTTGTGAACAGACACATTGCCATATGTTAAAAGCAACCGATAATTTTACTACTTCGAGAAAATTCACGACATCTTAATTATATAATTACCGATTCTCACAATATGATTATCCGACAAAAGTGGAAGATTCTGCTGATGTCGATCTTGAAAATGGATTTACATAAACCAACATTACTTTATCGCAAACAATGGTTTTGATTGAAACAAAATACCCTTCTTTAAAAAACACGCTAGCTATAAAAGCAATTTAATGCCACTATTGTCAAAACAAAAGTCGAAAGACTTATCAGCGTATTGGTTGATTATAATATTATCAATATCATACCACACCATATCTTGAAAAAATTGGTAAGTTAAACACGATATCAAATCCCATAACATGGTCTTGGCGGAACCGAAACACTATAAAATAGCCAAATAAGCATAATGCCCTTTCAGTAACAAGGCAACCATATTTTATCAAAAACAGCTTATAATCACCGCAAATTGCCGAAAAATGGCCAAAACCAAAATTTATGCCATCTTCCATACGCCATCTATAGCCATAGCCAAAACCAGGAAAAGCCATCCATGCCACCCCATATAAAAAATGTCCAAAAACCGCAACTATGCCTTTCTCCACGCGCAAAAGAAACTATATGCCAATTTAGGCAAGGCATTTGTTTCGCCGTACATAAAACCCATTTCATATGCAAATATAAACACCCAAAACCCACCGCCATCGCCGCGTAACACCATTATGCCATTAACTAAAAAATTTCGCGTATATTGCACCGCTAAGTAACCACCGGCCCGAAAAATAGTTGCCGCCAATAAACCACCACAGAAATACCGCTTTATGCCACCACAAACCATCCATAAAAAACTCGTCAAAAGTATTTCGCACATATATAATGCAAACGCCGCCAAAAAGGATCTTACCGCCCCATCGCCCGATCCGCAAAAAAAACCACCATGCCATAAATAACCACTTTCTCTCCCCAGCGCCAACGCCAACAACACTAAAAATATAGCCATATCTTTATGCTATTAAATTATTTTACCGAAATTATACACAATTTGATTTCCGCCCGCAATACCATATATTTACTCGCTTAATAAAAATCGAAAAAGTCGAACTCCTCCAGCGGGTTATAAGACCATAACCATAAAACCATCCATGTGCAGTCATGAAAAACAACAAAATTAAATATACATTGATTTTAGAGATTTAATCATCATTCTAAAGATGAATATGTTGCACCGCCGCCAATTATTGGTCATTACGCCCGTTTAAAACCGCCATTATATCCCGAAAAATTCAATGAAGTCGCCACTTTGTTTCCATCGCTAAAACATAATAAACTAAAATCACAGCAATCGCCGAAAATTAAAGGCAAAAGTTCGGTTAAGCGAAATAATGTGCCACTTCCCGCACAAAAAACACTGGCCCTTTAATTTAAAGGTATATTTGTCTAATGTTTCTTACTATTTCCTAAATTATTACCACAGCCAGAATTTGGCCCGGTTAGTATTAGTGCTTAGCCACCATCCGCCACCACCGAAAATGAAACGGTCTTCGCCATTCAGCATTTAATTGCGCCCACCGTCACTTGGCCACACCGCGCTTCGCGCGCCGCTGGTATCGCCATTACCTTATCGCATAATTTTCAAATTAATAAAAAAAAGCCCGTGGTACGGCAATTTTAACCTAGCCCACAAAAAAAAGCGTGTTTTATTTTATTTTAAAATAGCAAAACTAACGTAAAGCCATCTATTTTTAATTTTAATAAAAAAATTAAATAAATCTAGTAAAAAAACAAAACTAATTAACATAATAACTGACTAATTAAATAATAAAAAGTGATAAGAAAAGTTTTTTTATATAAAAAAAATATGAATAAAAAAAGAGGAAGGGGTGTCGTTACAAGGGAATGTCCTAGAAATCAATTACCATGATTCATAAAAACCATTTTGGACTTTTCAATCATTTCCTATCATCAACACATGTTCATATTTTACCAAAAAAATAATAAAGTTGAGATATAAGACAAGTGGTGAACGTGAAAACAAATGCAGAGTTTCTACATTTTTTCTCATCTTATTTCTTCTCTAAACAACACTCAAACATATCTTTCTTTACCCATTCATTTTCTTGTTCTTTTAATATCAATCCAACAAAACACAAACTACAAAAAAGTGTTAGAACAAAAAATAAGAGATAAATAATACCATGACAGTTGGTGATGCGAGATGGATGCAATAGCAAATCCTTGTAGCTTTTCCAGAGATGCTCCCAACCGCGATTGATTTATGGTGCTTGCGGGTGAGAGTAAAGGATCTGAAGCGAACCACCGAGAAGTGACGCGGGTGAAGTTTTGCTCTCAATTTTTTCAGCTTTGAATTCATATTTTTATAAAGGTTTTGGTGTTTGTTTAAGAACTTTTTATTTTTCTTCCTGTAAAAGATAAAAACTTCATACAAACATTAGTATTTTATTGTCTTTTGAGTCTTGTAGATTTTTAACGGTGTATGATTTGTGAAGTGGATTCTTTGTTTATGTACTGGTTGTTGAAGTAAGTGGGGTATGGATTTTGTGTAGTGATATGTGAAGGTGATGCCAAGTGAGAGAGATCAACTTTATAGTTACGACTTTTTTTATAAATATTTCAATGGATCTCATTAGTTGTTATGAGAGAAATCACACATGATTTTAAAAGGGTGGAACTTGAGATGCATGAGGATTCATTTGTCGGAAAAAGTTTTGATTTAGCGTAAAAAAAAAAATTTTGTTATATACAACAATGTAAAAAAAATTAGGAATGTGTAGTGTAATATATACACCACAAAATATGTTTGCCGTGAATCAATTATACACCGCTTTAGTAATTATGAAGTAAAAGTGGTAATGCCGTTAGTGGAAAAATTTGCAAAAAAAAAAAAGTAAGCCGGACCATTAAAAACCATAATAATGGTTTCTATTCTAATGTGTAGCCATTTGTGATGTGAAGCAATAATACAGACCATGGAGGGGAAAAAAACCTCATAAAAAAAGAAAACACAAATAACAAAAAAAAAAGCCAATAATTTACAATTTGATAATGAAATATTTAATCAATTAAATTGATATTAAGCGCTATCAACCAATATTCAAAACCTAAAACTATATATATATAATATATATATATATTAAATATATATATATATATATATATATATATATATATATATATATATATATATATATATATATATATATATATATATATATATATATATATATATATATATATATATATATATATATATATATATATTTTTCAAAATTAAAAAAAGAAAATTTTTTTAAATCAAAAAAACGAAGCCATTTTAAAAAAAGAAAAACCATTTTATATATATTTATTTATAATAATGCCACGTTATTAGGGAAAAAAAAAAAAATAGGATTTACAAACCTACGCATATGCTTACACACCATTTATACTATCATGGTCATGTACTCATTCAAGATATAATGGCATTGAGAAATATATGAAAGGTAGAATTTGGGGTATAATAATACTCTTGAAAATCATTATTAGGCTAAATGATTGAGCATTAAAACCTTTCTAAATTGAGTAAAATATCCAAAATAAATCACCTTTGAAATAGGAAAACTTAAATCCAATAAAATCTTAATCTACATGTCTTAGAATTTCTATAAAATGTATGATTTATGACCTAGTAAAATCGGAGACAAAATTTTAGAGATTACAGAAGTACTCTTGGTTATAACAAATTCTTATTACGAGATGAAGATGTTCCAAAGCATTTAATTTGCCCGAAGCATTAGGAACATATGAATGGGTGGTCAATGCCATTAAATAAAAAACACGGAAAACATATCGAAAGGTAATGAATTCTATATTCCATGATTTTATTGAGGATTTTATGCAGGTTTATATTGATGATATTATAATAAATTAAGACAATAAATTGTGCATCTACAACATCTTGAAAATCCTTTGAAGGATGAAAAGAAATATAGGTTGAAAATGAATCCATTAAAGTGTTCTTTTGTGTGCGGTAATTGTGATTTTAGCTTTGTGGTGCCAAAAAGGGCATAGAAAATAAATCAAAAGCAAACAAGCCATCATGGAGCGTTAAACCTCCAAAATCGACCAAAAAAAGAGCTTGATCTGTTGGGTAAAATAAATTCTTAAGGAGTTCATATCCAATTTGGTAGGAAAACCGAGAGCCTTTTCACCTTCACATCGGTGAAGAATGAGGACTTGGTTTGGCAAAAAGGAACACGAGGCTTTTGACAAGATCAAAAATATTTAGTAAAGCCTCGATCTTAGCATCTCATGTTAGAAAATAGGCCTATGAGGTTGTACATTCTTTCGAGATCGACTATAAGTATGTTAGTCGAAAGATGAAAATGGTGTCGAAAGACACATATATTACCTTAGTCGAATGCTAAATGATCCACGAAACTAGGTATAGTGACATAGCAAAACTATGCATATGTTTGTGTTTCTCTTATATAAACTAAAGCAATATATAAAGCAGTTGATGTATGTATCTTCTTATTTCAATATTATTAAACATATATTGTCTAAACCAATTTGCACATTCAATTAGTAAATAGGCACTCATGACGTAGAATATTCCACGTATTGCCTTTAAAAGCAATTAAATAGCAAATAGTGGAAAGATTTCTTAATAAACCATTCAATAGTTGCTATATACCAATTATGTCAAATTTAGTACCATGGAATTGTATAGGCAATTACAACCATAAAATACTTCTGAATAGGAGAAATCATATTTTCTCCCAATAGAATTCAGCAGATTGTCAT